>CM044001.1:16322736-16570236 GCA_024085815.1 Flaveria linearis
TCTAATTTATGTTAACGGGTAAAAATGGATATGTTAGAATGAGTTGGGTAGAAATTCACACCTCTAATTTATGTTAACGGGTAAAAATGGATCATGTTAGAATGAGTTGGGTAAAACTTTTTTTTATATGAAATCATAATGTAATAGCTGGGACTCAGGATTGATGCTTTGTGATGTAAATTTAGTTTGATTAGTTGATCACATTTTGGTTGAATGAATTATTTCAAATGAGTCGGATAAAAACAGTTTGATACTTAATGATATTACTAGCACGGTACCCGCGCGATGCGACAGGCGTAAAAAAGTTTAAAATCATTAAATACTTCAAAAGATCATTAATGTATTAAAGTAATACACAAATAAACAATATAACTTTTAAACATAAGAATTTAAGAAAAAAATTCGGTACTCATTTTATTCAATGGTGAAATAATCTAATAACGATGAGATCAATTTAATCAAAATGCTCGCACATCCGACTTGTTGGACCAAAGAACCAATAAGCCAGATCAGAAAAACCTCTAAGTCCCACAAGACATCACAACAACTGCTGAAAGCTTCATCAGCAGTTTAATAAAGACTGAAGACTTCAACAGCTGAAGATCAAAGATCTGAAGAATAACAACTGAAGATCCCAAGTACTGAAGTTAAGTGCTGAAGATTAAAAGCTGAAGTACTGAAGAACTGAAGATCAACAACTGATGCACAAAGTCTGAAGACAAAGACTGAAGACATCAGCTGATGACAACTACTGAAGTCATCAGCTGATGAAACATCTGAAGATCAAAGTCTGAAGACCAAGTGCTAAAGCTTCAGAGTTTGTCACAACAGCTGAAGAAGTTGTCTTCAGTTGTTGTGATGGTTTTTCTCTTTCAGTAGTTTGTATTTTCTCTTTTCTGTAGTTTGTACAACAGCTGAAGAGTTTGTTCTTCAGCTGTTATAGTTCAGTAGTTGTAAACGACTGAAGAGCTTGTTCTTCAGTCGTTGTAATACTTTCAGTAGTTTCTTTTCTTCAGTAGTTTGTAATAAGTTAGAACACTTAGCTTTTTGTAAGAAGATGTCAGCTGTTTGACATCTTCAGTAGTTTAGTGTTCTTTCAGTAGTTGGATAATAACCGTTTGATGTCACTATCAAGTGACATCAGCATACGTCATTTCTCCTATAAAAGGAGATGACCTAATTGTAATCCTTGCCGAAGCGTGTGATTTAATAGAAAACACCTTTTCGCAGAATTGTTCTCTCTCTCTATAATTTTACTGTTACATGCAAAATCATTTGTGTTCTTGCTTATTTGTTTAATTCTCGTGCTAAATCCGCTGCGAATACAACCTAATTGATCAAACTAGAGGCTGAGATCCTTTCAAATGGTATCAGAGCAGGTTAATCATTGATCGATTTCACTATTGATCATTGAAACTGCTCTTTTGATCTCTATGTTTGATCGAATTAGCAATTTGCAAGAATTAGTTATAGCGATTGAGACTCTGCTGCTTCTGGTCGTTAAACTTGAGGTTCTCGTGGTTTTGAGCTACATTTGTTTTGTTTAACTTGATTTTGACTGAAATCTGAGATGGCGACACCAACGAACGATCCTCATAATACTGGTTCCTCTACCAAGCCTCCGATGCTTGTGAGGAATGAGTATAACATATGGCAACGTCGTATGCTTCATCACTTGTCTGTCAACAGTGCTGGTTGTTGGAAGTCAGTGGTGCATGGACCATACAAGCCTATGGTGAGCGTCCCTGAATCAAATGAACAGGTTCCGAAGAAACCTGATCAATATTCGGACGAAGATCTTAAGCTGTTCGAGATTGATGCTAAAGCCCATGGAATTTTGGCTATGGCAATTCCAAATGAGATCTATTCAGGGCTTTTGCATCATGAAACTGCTCATGATCTTTGGGTTGCTCTGAAGGAACAATTCGGAGGAACCAATGAGGTCTTAGCAAATACTAGGGAAATCCTCGCCCAACAATATGAGACATTCTCTCATAGGAAGGGTGAGACACTGACTAAACAGTATGAGCGATTCTCTTGTCTTATTTCTGAGCTGAAAATGGTTAAACAAGAGTATTCCAACAGTCAGATGAACAACTGTTTTCTTAGATCCCTGCCTGAGAGATGGGACACTTATACCATTGTCCTACGCTCCAATGCAAATCTGGATACTCTATCTCTCACCCAACTTTATGGGAAACTGCTTACTTTTGAGAGAGAGATAGAGCAGAAAAGGAAGTTGTCCATCTCTGGAAAGCTCACTGATGACTTTGTATCAGGTAATGCTACACTGATAGGTCAAGAGTCAGAATATGCTGCATCAGAGAGTGCATATGATGAGCATATTGATTTCTCTACCAACTCTGAACATGCTTTTGTTGGTATTGATAGTAGTTCAGGAGGTAGCAGTGATAACCTGTGCTTTCTGATGGAGGACTTGAAGGGCATTCCAGATGATGATCTGGAAGAGATGGATATTTTGAGTCAAATGGCAATGATAAATATCAGATCTCAAAAGTTCTACAAGAGAACTGGCAGGAAATTTCCTGGTCTCTCTGGCAAAACCAAAGTTGGTTTTGACAAGAGCAAGTTGAGGTGTCACAAGTGCCATAGGCTTGGACACTTTGCTAGAGAGTGTAGATCATCTGGATCTAACTCCTCTGCACCCTTTGTGACTTTTCCAAGCAATAGCTCACAGCACAGAGGGCAATATTCCTCCAGTTCTGGTCATCCATCACCAGCTCAGGCATCACCTGCTTACTTTGTGCCTCAGGGTCATATGCCATACCCATACCCCTGCTACTATGTGCCTCAGCCCAGTCAAGCTCAAGGACCTTCTGCTCAGCCACCACATGCTCTCCCTGAGCCTAAACCTTCCCAATCTCATCATCAAACCCAACCTCAACAACACAGCTTCTTCACCCCAGGAGTTGTTGACTGGAGTAGTCTACTAGATGATCTATCTGGTCAGGAACAACTATTCCAAGGTGCTGGTCAACATGGTGGTGATCATTCATTTGGGAATCTTGCTCTAATGGCCTTTGAGTCTGCTGATGAGTCATCATCCAATGCTTCATCACAGGTATCCTCTGAGGCTAAAGCCAAGCTTTGTTCTGATTCATGCATAGCAGCATTTGCTTCTATTAGAGAAGCAAATGTGGCTTTAATTGATAAAAACCTTGAGCTAGAGCAAACCATTTCCAAAAAGAAAGCTGAATTTGAGGCTGCACTTAATGATAAAAATAATGAGATTTATAAGCTTAAATGCCAAATAAAAGATGATAAGGCTAGGGAAGATGTACTTCTAGAGAAGTACAGAGACCTCAAGGAAACTCTTGCAACCACCCAAGTCGAGTGTGATCGATGGGTGCAATCCTGCAAGGGTTTTGAAATGCTTCTTAGTAAGCAATCAGCTTCCAATGTGAAGTTTGGCATTGGTTATAATCACACTGCTCCTCCTACAGATTTCACTTCAAGAGCAGAAGTTGAATCTGATGGAGAGAGCAATAACCAATCCTTCTCATCATGTGACTTACTATCTGATACAACATCATCAGAGGTAGAGGTCAGCATTTCCTTCCAAAACCAATCAGCTGATGCTACAACAGCTGATGGTTCAAATGCTGACTGTCACATGATCAAGAAGTTGATCAACTCAGGTGTTGTCTCTAGAAGTACTGAAAGTACTGGAGAGCAAGTGATAACACCTGAAGTTCAAAACCCAACACTTGCATGTACTGAAGAGAAGAAAACTGCAAGTAGAAAGGGTTTGAAGCCTAATGAAGAGGATGTCAGGAAAGCAGGTATTACAAGGAAGAAAACTGCAAGTACTGACAGCAAACAGCTGAAGAACAAGTCTTCAGCAGTTTCATCCTCTTCAATAGATGATCAACATAAGATGAAGAAGCCATGTGAGATATGTGGCTTGTTCAATCATCTTACTGATGATTGCTGGTACAAAAGAGGTTCCAAACTCAAACAAAAGGAGAAAATTAAAGAGCACATGAATACAATGAAAAATGAGTTTGAGACCAAATTTGTACTAGCAACATCAAAGCTTGAAACCCCTAAGCCCAAAAGCAAATCCAAAAAGAAGGTAGGGGTTACTCAGGCAACAGCTGAGGTTGCTCAAAAGAAGATGGTGCAACACAGGAATCCATCATCAGCAAGCCCCAATGTGTCTGAAGAGCTGAAAGCTTTATCACAAAGTCAGACACAACTTATGATGATGGTTCAACATCTAATGGGAAGAGTCAACCAATTAGATGCTCCTGTGTTGAAACTACAGAAAAGGAAATCCAAGCCAAAGGGTTCCTCTTCTACACCATCTCCTTCACCTTAGGCTGTCACACATAACACACCTGTTAGTGTTACACCTGTTGTTGAGAACAGACCTAAAACCAAAAAGGTTTGGGTCTCTAAAACTAACTAACTTGTTGTTATGATTGCAGGGTTCTTCAACATGCCAAAGAAGCATCTGGTATGTAGATAGTGGAGGATCCATGCATATGACAGGAAGCAGTTCCCTTCTTAATGACTACTCTCAAGGAAAGAAGGGATTTGTTTCTTTTGGCAATGATGCAAAGGGTTACATCATCGGAAAAGGCTTTGTTTCCAATGGGGAAATAAGGTTTGATGATGTCAACCATGTGGAGAATCTCAAGTACAATCTCTTGAGTGTCAGTCAAATGTGTGATAAAGGCCATGTTACCCTTTTCACAAGCCAGAACTGTCGGATTCTGTCATCCAAAGTTCTAAATTTGATTAACAAGGTGTTGGATGAATATACTCTCCTGCAGGCCAACAGGACAGGAAGAGTATATGCCTTAGATCTTTCCAAAAAGATAGATCTAAAAGGCCATCCTTGCCTATTCTCCAAGGCCTCTCCTCAAGAGTCTACTCTATGGCATAGAAGGCTGGGGCATGTTAATCTCAAGAACATGAATCAGCTGATAAACCATAGTTTAGTAAGAGAATTGCCTTTGAAGAAGTTCAAGTGTGAAGACAACTGTACTGCTTGCTTAAAGGGAAAACAACACAGAGTTTCATTCCCTCCAATAGAAGAACCAAGGTCCACTGCCTGCTTGCAACTCTTGCACATGGATCTCTTTGGTCCTGTCAGGGTGATGAGCATGGCAAAGAAGAAATACTGTCAGGTAATTGTGGATGATTACTCCAGATATGTATGGACTTTCTTCTTGCACACCAAGGATGAAGCTGCCAAGGCTATTATGAACTTTGTGTTATTTATGGAGAAGCAGTATTCCCTGCAGGTCAAGTGTGTGAGGAGTGACAATGGAACAGAGTTTAGAAACCACACACTTGATGACTTCTACCTGTCTAAGGGAATTAAAAGGCAGTTCAGTATTCCCAGAACTCCTAACAGAATGGAGTGGTTGAGAGAAAGAACAGGACTCTCATTGAAGCTGCAAGGTCAATGCTGGCTGACTCAGGATTGCCACTGACCTTTTGGGCTGAAGCTGTCAACACAGCTTGCTATGTGCAGAATAGAGCATTAGTAAATCAGAGGTTGATGAAGACTCCTTATGAAGTACTTCATCATTTGGCCCCTCTGATTTCCTTCTTTAGAGCCTTTGGGTGTCCATGTTTCATTCTCAACACTAGCAATCCACTCCAGAAGTTTGCTAGTAAGGTGGATGCAGGGTATTTTGTTGGTTATTCATCAACTTGCAAGGCATACAGAGTTTTCAACTGTAGGACAAAGATGGTTGAAGAAACTCTGCATGTCAAGTTCAATGAATCTCCAAAGGACAAGATTCCACAAAACCCTGTGGAGTTGTTTGATATGGCATACTGCAATATGTTCCTTATCAACCTTCAGCTATTGTGTCTGTCAACAGTTCTCCACCTGGTGGTACTGATGATGATGTAGTCAGTACTCACCTTTTCAGGTTTAGTGACCACTGCCTGAGTCCACTAAACCTGATGCTCCTGTAGCTTCAGCAGCCCCATCCACAACAAATGCTGATGAGATCTCTGCATGCTCTACTTCATTTGAGCTGCCATCTCCTACATGGTTTCAAGAATCTTCATCACCATCTATTGCTGCTGAAAGTCCTACAAACACTTGCACTGATCTTATAATCTATCAAGAGCTGAAGAATCACCCCATATCTCAAATCATTGGTGATATCAATGCTGGAGTTTCAACCAGGAATCAATTGTCCAACTTCTGCTTCTATGCTCTCTTCATCAGTCAGCAAGAGCCAAAGAACTACCATATTGCACTCAGAGACAATGGATGGGTTGAAGCAATGCAGCTTGAGCTTCTTCAGTTTAAGAAACAGCAAGTATGGGAGCTTGTTCCTTTACCCCAAGGTAAATGTGCAATAGGCACTAAGTGGGTGTTTAGGAATAAAACAGATGAAAAGGGCCAAATTGTTAAGAACAAGGCCAGACTAGTTGTCCAGGGGTTTGCACAAGAGGAAGGCATCGATTATGATGAAACCTTTGCTCCTGTAGCCAGACTAGAGGCAATTAGATTGTTCTTAGCTTATGCTGCCTTTCATAGTCTTAAGGTTTATCAAATGGATGTCAAAAGTGCATTCTTATATGGTAGAATAAAGGAGGAAGTTTATGTGTGTCAACCACCAGGCTTTGAAGACAATAAACATCCTGATTGGGTGTATAAGCTTGATAAGGCTCTTTATGGGCTGAAGCAAGCTCCTAGAGCCTGGTATGAGACACTCTCAACTTTTCTTCTAGAAAATAAGTTCACTAGAGGCACCATTGATAAAACCTTATTCATCAAGACTGTGGGACACATAAGCTCCTTGTTCAAATTTATGTAGATGACATAATTTTTGCATCCTCTGATCCACAATTGTGTGATGAATTCACAAAGCTCACGAAGCAAAAGTTTGAAATGAGTGCGATGGGGGAATTACAGTTCTTTCTAGGTTTGCAAATCAAACAATGGGCTGATGGAATCTTTATTCATCAGTCCAAATACACAAAAGAGTTGTTGAATAAGTTTGATTTACAAAACTGTAAGTCCTGTTCCACTCCCATGAGCAGCATCACACAACTGGATGTAGATCAGAAAGGTAAAGCGGTTGATGAAACCGTTTACAGATGTATGATTGGGTCCTTAATGTACCTTACAGCTTCTAGACCAGACATCATGTTTGCAACATGTGCCTGTGCTAGATTTCAGGCTGCACCTAAAGAATCCCACTTGATTGCAGTCAAAAGGATCTTTAGATATCTGCAGGGTACCCAATCATTAGGTCTTTGGCATTCAACTGGGCATTCTTGCAAATTAGTTGCTTTCTCTGATAGTGACTATGCAGGATGTAAAGTCACCAGAATATCCACTTCTGGTGGTTGCCAATTCCTAGGCAATTGTTTAGTTTCTTGGCAGAGTAAGAAACAAACGTCAATTGTTACATCCACTGCTGAAGCTGAGTACATTGCTGTTGCAAGTTGTACATCTCGGGTACTTTGGCTTCAGAACCAACTTTTGGATTATGGCATTACAGAGACTAAGACTCCATTATTAATGGATAGTGCTTCAGCTCTTTGCATTGTTAAAAATCCAGTCCAGCACTCTAGGACCAAACATATAGAGATCAGACATCATTTTATAAGAGATTGCTATCAAAAGGTCTGATTGATCCAAAGTTTGTGCCTAGTGCTGATGAGCTTGCAGACATCTTTACTAAGCCTTTAGATAGTACCACATTCCAAAATTTGGTACTAAGGCTTGGTATGCTGCAGCTAGAATAATTTGACTAATACTGATGCTCTCAGTTCACAAGTACTAATGAGCATTAGTATGCAAAGGTCAAATATAAGTACTGATAATAATTTAGTTTTCAGCATTTTCACAACTACTACAGACTAAAATGATTCAAAGTACTGAAGTATATTATTTGTTAAAAACAGCTGATGTAGTTACAACTACTGATGTGGTTATAATTACTGATGTACAATTTTCAAACAATAAGTACTGAAGAACAACTTTTGTTCACAAGTACTGATGTGCAATCTTACACATAAGTACTGAAGACAAAATTTGTTCACCAGCTCTGAAGAATAATTTATTTCATTAGCACTTATGAACATCTGATCACAATAGCTGAAGAATAAATATTCACAAGAGCTGAAGGGCCAATGAAACATCTGAAGGTCAGTCAAAGGGCTGATGAGTAAATGTGGAGGTCAGAATGAAACAACTGAATTGACGGAAACAGCTGATGAGTAACTTTACTCTTCAGCTGATACCTACAACTGCTGTTTCATACCCAAACATCTGAAGGACAAAATCATGTCTTCAGTAGTTTCACAACTACTGATGACTAACACCAAGTCCTCAGTTGTTTACAACAACTGAAGCAAAACCATGTCTTCAGTAATTTATAACTACTGATGTCAGTAGTTTACAACTACTGAAGACTAACACCAAGTCTTCAGTTGTTACAACGTCTGAAGATGAAAACCATGTCTTCAGTAGTTTATAACTACTGATGACTAACAACAAGTCTTCAGTCGTTTACAACATCTGATGGATAAAACCAAGGTCTCAGTAGTTTCAACTACTGAAGACTAACACCAAGTCCTCAGATGTTACAACTTCTGAAGGTTAAAACCATGTCATCAGTAGTTTCAACAACTGATGACTAACACCAAACCCTTCAGTAGTTTTCTTTTAGCCTATAAATACCCAACCAAACCTTCAGAGCTTTTCATTCTCACTTGACCTAACTTTCAAAAACCTCTGAAGCTTCCCATACACCATTAATGGCGACCATGCAACTCAAGCCCCGACACAACTGTGTCACATACCTTACTAAATCGGCCTTCTGGTCAAAATTTCACAATGCCATTGATCTGATGACCGACTCACCATACCAAACGGCCTTCCTATTAAATTCAATCATTCATGCCGATTCCCTATCAGAGTTCTGGACGAACATCACTGTTCAAACTGGAGAGAACGACGGCGATGTCTCTCTCCGATCGTCCGTGAACAACCCCAAGTGGTCATCACTCCAGCTATTATCCGACATACCCTAAAGCTGGAGGATACCACCTTTCCAACTGCCTACCCCAAAGGGAACCTTGATCTCTCCTTCACCGCCAATGATTATCAGGGTGACCTCTCTGCTTCCACCTTGCTGAAGAAACATTTTCCTGATCCATAACGACTCATCTTCCATATGGTGAATGTTTGTCTGGCCCCAAAGACATCTTCATAGGACCAGATGTCCACAAGGTGGCAACAGGTATTGTACTCTATCTTTGAGAAACAACCATTAAACTTTACTGAAATAATATTTTTGGAACTCAAAGACATGGCCTCAAAACCTTTTGCTAACCGATGGATTTTATATCCTCGGTTCATTATGGCCATGATAGAGAGCCAGCTTAACGCTGAGGGACTAGTTGGCACTGGAGTCCCTGCCATGGCTGTTTTAGCTGAGGTATACTCCAGGCACAACAGCGACCAGACACTCAAAAAGGCTGCCAAGCTGCGAAAACCCACGCAGCTGGAACCCACAGCCTCCACCTCCAAGTCTAAAGTCCCCACCAAGCCCAAACCCAAAAGAAACCCAAAAAGGCTACTCAGGGAGATGAGTCCCCTGAGGATGCCCCTGCACAACAAACGCAGGAAGTGACTGCTGGCCAGATTCTCCCACAGTCACCACGACTCCACCTACGCACAGGTTTCCTCTTTACAGGAGCCTGATGCAACCATTTCAGGGGCTGCCACACATCTGGAACCTTTCTCAATTGAGGAGGTTGCCATTGAAGAGCACATTCCTCCCATGTGCATGCTGCTTCTACCCCATCTCCCACTGCAACCGCCCCTAAAAGCCCTACATTAATTATTGCAGAAGTGTTGACCCATCTTAACACTCCACCCTCTCCCCAGAAACTAATCTTAACTGGGCAAACTCCAACCGAAGAGAGGGTGGACACAAGTGTTGATGGGAGCCCATAACACAGAGAATCACATGTCTCATCTCCCAGTGTGGCTAGGGAGATAGGATATTCTGGTGAGGCTGCCACTTCCCCTTGCATCAGCATATGAGCAGGAAGAAGCTGGTAACATCAATAAGACCTCACCAGAGGCAACTGCCGATGATGGATCCAATCCGGAGGCTGGAAGTCCCCAGAACCAAGACAAAGGGGCACATGCAACTACTGAGCCACACTCAGTGCATGTACATCCTGACACAGTCAGGAGGTCAGGTGATTCAGTGCAAACTGATGATGACCTGAGCTTCTTCTTTGATGTAGTTGCTCAAAACACCATTCTTGAGGAGGAGGTGAGCAGACTCAAAGAGCTGCTCGCCAAATTCTCCCAAGAACAAAGTCCATCTGCCACCATTAACCCACAGATGGCACCTTCACCTGAAGGTCTCACATATACTCAGCCACTCCCACAAACTCAGCCACCTGCCTCTGCTTCTGGCACTAGTTCTCAGGAACAGAACCCTCCTGAGTAATTAGTTGCTATCTTCCAAAAATCCCTGCCTCTCATCACACCAATAATCACAGACATTGTTATGAAAACCCTTGATGAGAGGCTTCCCTCACATATACAACCCTTGGTGGAGGTTGCTGTAGCTAAGGCGCTTTCTGATAGTCAAACCCTAACCAATGCACCCAAAAAGGGGGAGACATCAGTGAAAGCAAAGAGGAAGAGGATAGAGGAGGAGCAAGAAGTGGTGGAAGAGGTGGTAAAAGAGGGATGTGGGTGAGGAGACTGAGAGGGTAAAGGGGAAGGAGAAGAAGAGGGAGGAGAGAGCTGAACAGATAAAGTGGCTGAAATCCAAAAAGATTTCAGTGTCACTTATAAAAAGAAGAAAGGTGAGAAGGAGGGAAGAAGGTGATAAAGGAGACTGATCTAGCAGTCCTGGTCAAGGAGGCTGATGCTGAGCATAGCCGATCAATGGACTCTATCATTGGTCAGCTGTTCAGGCAAGGCTTTGACACGGATACTGCCATGCTAGATCAGGAAATTAGGAAGTTGGAGATGAAGGAAATAGAATACCGATGGACCAGTTATAGCCAAGAGGAAAGAGAGAGACTTGAGGCTATGACTAGGTTTATTTCGAAGTACTTGGGGACCAGTCCTAGATATTAAGTCATGGACCAGGGACAGCATCTTGGCTATAGCCACCAAGATCTGTTCGGCTGGGGATTTCACCAAGGGACTGGTCATAGAAGCCCTTTCTGAAACTGGTGCTGGGAACAGGATTTTACTAGCAAAACAAACCAAATCTTCACTAATATCCAGACTGCTAGCAAAGCCTGCTCAATCTCCCACCCAACACGAACCCAAACACAACCCACAAAACCAACCCCTTCTCCATCAAACCCATAGCCGATGATGCACCCTTGAAGAGGAAGAGAAGGGTGATGAGGCTACAAGAAGAAGAAGAAAAGGATGATGAGGAAAAAGATAGGTTGCCTCTCTCTGCAGTCCTATCTTTGCCGAAACCCAGAACTTTACCCATCACTCCCATCACTCCTACCTCACAGATGGAAGCTGTGAAGGTTAAGCTTGAAGAAGAACAGCAGCATAGGCTACATGATGAGGAGCTGTTGAAAAGAGTAAATAAAGCCTATGCTGCTTCCTCATCAATCATAAACATGAGGAAACAAGCTCTGAGATTATTCACTTTAAGGCATACATTCCAATTTCAAAAGGACAAAGTGAGTATTTGGCCTGATCCCAGGGTGTCTCACAGAATTATGAAGAAAGATATACCAAAGAGATACAATGGCCTAGTGAAAAGGATCGTAGGTGAAGAGATCTCTTTGGCCATTGTAATATCACCCTGGGAGATCATAGAAGATTTCAAGAAACCTATCAGGCTAACCTCCCACCACAAAAGATGTTGGAGAACGGAGTTGTTAAAAAGGGGTTAGTCTACAAGAGGTTTGAGAAACTTCAGAGAAATGAGCTCCAGTTGTTCTTAGAGGGTAATCACCCACATGAATGCGCCTATAGGGCCATAACAACTGTGGAGCTCAAAAGTGGTAAACAGGCCAAATACATCTCAGAGCTCTATGGGCCTAAATGATTCTTTGAAGGTGAGGCAGAAGTACTTACCATGGAGGAACAAGTGACGTTTTTAGAGGCCTACACCAGAGAATCCTACAGGCTCATAGTTGGGAAGTAGGTCTTATGGATGGGACAACAACTCTGTGTCCAGTTCCCCAAAACAGAGTTCCCATCCATACTATGCCAAACAAATTCTTAAGACCTCTTCCCAGGCCAGTGCTTAATTGGGTCATCTTCTAATCTGATCAAGAAGGAAAAAGACCAATCTTCCTGCCATCAATAAGTGGGACAATAAATTGCTTAGAGGTTTTGGCTGAATTGGTTCAGGGGGAGATTGTTGGACCAAAAGAACCAATGAGCCAAATTAGAAAAACCTCTAAGTCCCCAAGACATCATAACAACTGCTGAAAGCTTTATCAGCAGTTTGACAAAGACTGAAGACTTCAACAGCTGAAGATCAAAGATCTGAAGAACAACAGCTGAAGATCCCAAGTACTGAAGTCAAGTGCTGAAGATCAAAAGCTGAAGTACTGAAGAACTGAAGATCAACAACTGATGCACAAAGTCTGAAGACAAAGACTGAAGACATCAGCTGATGACAACTACTAAAGTCATCAGCTGATGGAACATCTGAAGATCAAAGTCTGAAAACCAAGTGCTGAAGCTTCAGAGTTTGTCACAACAGCTGAAGAAGTTGTCTTCAGTTGTTGTGATGGTTTTTCTCTTTCAGTAGTTTGTATTTTCTCTTTTCAGTAGTTTGTACAACAGCTGAAGAGTTTGTTCTTCAGCTGTTATAGTTCAGTAGTTGTAAACGACTGAAGAGCTTGTTCTTCGGTCGTTGTAATACTTTCAGTAGTTTCTTTTCTTCAGTAGTTTATAATAAGTTAGAACACTTAGCTTTTTGTAAGAAGATGTCAGCTGTTTGACATCTTTAGTAGTTTAGTGTTCTTTCAGTAGTTGGTTAATAACCGTTTGATGTCACTATCAAGTGACATCAGCATACGTCATTTCTCCTATAAAAGGAGATGACCTAATTGTAATCCTTGCCGAAGCGTGTGATTTAATAGAAAACACTTTTTCGCAGAATTGTTCTCTCTCTATAATTTTACTGTTACATGCAAATCATTTGTGTTCTTGCTTATTGCTTAATTCTCGTGCTAAATCCGCTGCGAATACAACCTAATTGATCAAACTAGAGGCTGAGATCCTTTCATGACTGATCTCGACTATGTTGTACATCCTCTACTCAATGGTAGCTGAAGCGTTCAAGGTGACTTTATAGTTGTCTAAATGACCTAGGTCCGCAAGACTACAAAATGTAATGACATAAGGATTTGTAGAAAGTACACGTGACAAAATCTCAATAATATTCCGATCAAGATTTGGCCATTAGAGCCAGTGTTCTAACTTTGTTCAGAATCATAAAAATACAGTTGTAAATATCTGGATGTTCCATCCCCGGAGACTAATTGGTTAATTCTATGATAAATCCCTTTATGCGCACGAAAAGTATACACATCACTCTCATATTTGTAAGTGTATCATCTAACGTGACCCCCATCGAGGCGAAAGAAAAACTAGCGTTATAAGCTCGTATGTTCGCCCTAAACATTTTGCCAATTTCATTTTACATCGTGAAGAGCTTGTACAATTCACATGGATTTCAATATATAGGTGCTAATTTGGTTTGACCATTAATGCAACAAAAGGTAGGGAATTCTTATTTAAATCGTTTTGCTAAACATTTCTGACATGGATTTTGTTCCTTTAGTCTGAGATACTCTTTAGGTACATGGTCGTAAATAAAATTATATGGATCCTCTTCTATGATCACATCTTGTACGGGTGGTTGGTCACCGAACGAAATCTGCGTAACATGTATACCATTTGAAATATGTTGGATGTCATCTCTCTGTGCAACATAATATCTTCTATTAGCCTCCCTTCGTATTTTATGAAAACTACAATAGTCACTCTCATTTGTCATTTGTAATGTTTGATCAACACTGGGGTTTAAGGTAGTAAAAGGTATCATTTCACGTGACTGGTAAAGCGTAATTGGTACAAATGGAGCATTTTGAGAGATACTGGTGGTGCAAACTTTTGTTGCTTTGTTGTTTAAAAGTATCATGTATTATATTCTTTCCATTTTGCAGGTCGTCACGTAGATGAGTTGAGGACGAAACATCATTCTGCTCTTTTTCGTAACATATTAATAATATCATAATTTTATTTACGTAAAATAGGATGGAATATTCGATGGGATACATTTACGAAAATTAGGATGGAATATTCGGTGGGATACTTATTTGAATCTTATTTAAGTAAAATATTGACAATTTGATCAAAATATTAATAATATCATATTTTTATTTACGTGAATTATAGATAATTTTTTTCAAAATCAAAATCAAAATATTAATAAATATCATAATTTTATTTACATAAATTAGGATGGAATATTGATGGATACTTATTTGAATTTTATTTAAGTAAAATATTTGGTGGAGTTTGTTGCTAAAAATTAAGATAGAATTTTGATTGCAATTGATAGTTAGTCTAGGGTTATTATGTAAATAATTGTAAGGAAATAATCCGTAAATAATGATATAATTACTATTTTACCCTTAAAATTGGTTGTATTTTATGCATTTAGAGAAGTTTTTGTTTTTATTTTTAGGGTATTTTAAAATACTCCTCTTAAACTCTTTATATATAGTATGGATAAGCATTGACACATCTTTTGATCAAACTTAACATGTACGTACACATAATTGATTATCCACTGTAAGATAGCTTAAATAAGATAACCAAAAACTCTTTGTATAATAAAAGGAAGAAATAAAAACACTTGTAACCAAACATGAAAAAAACACAAAAAAGACACTTATGAATTAAATGAGTTATCCAATTATAGAACATTAGAACATATTACTTATTTACTCATGGGCTGTTTGGCAGCCTCTTAATCAGCCTCTTAATGGTTCAGATGCTGAATGGTTCAGCACTTAATGGTTCAGACTGTTTGTTTCACGAGCACATGTCTGAATGGTTAAGACATTTGCCTCTGAATAGTTAAGCATTATACAAATACTGAATGATTAAGAGGTCTAATGCTGAATGTTTAAGATCTCTTATCTGAATTGGTCAGACATTTGCTTTTGAATAGCTAAGTGATATACCAGCTCTTAATGGTTCAGACATCTTAATGGTTCAGCACTTAATGGTTCAGACCTCTTATTGGTTCAGCACTTAATCATTCAGATACTATCAAACAGCCCCTATCAATTAGTTATAATCTTATAATTAATATCTGACTAGCAATATTTGTCTGTACTTTACAACGGCTCAATTTTGAATAAAATCCATATCGAATTGTAAAAAAAAAAGAGATAAGAATGTCATGACACTATATTGACATATGAAATTATAAAACAAAAGCAAATTCTGACGAAACTTATTTTGAATTACAATGTATCAAAGCGCGGATAAATTATGCGAAATGAGAACAATGACTTTGATGGGAAGAGTCTCGTTAAAAAGGCCTAAATCCAAGAAAGTAAAGAGTGTGTTCTGTATGTTAACGAGCAAGAAACATAAGCATTCAACAAGATAAAACAAGAGTTGTTTCTTGATATGCCTCATTTGTTAATCATAGATTGAAACAAAAACAGAATAAAGGGATTTACATGATAAGATACCAATAAACACCAGGTCCACACATGTTATTATAACAACAAGACTTCCTAAAGTAATGAATTTTGAACCAATGCAACTTCAACCGTTATGGTTATCCGATGAAATGATGTTAATCACATAGAGACAAAAGAAAGAATACCCGAATCAAAAAGTTGAAGTTCTAAAGAAATTTGATAAGAAGCTAGATATTTTCTTTATGACTTGTATGAGAAGTACAATCAAGCATAACTAAAACTGACTCTCTTTTAACTATTTTTACAATCTATTTTTTAGCATCATATGTTTCTACATGTATGATCTCAAATGCTATATCACATACACGATTTGACTATTACCTATCACAATGACACTTCATGGTTTCAAAGAACGGTAACACACACTTAAGATTCACCTCACTCATGATTCTTATGGTTTGTCAAGTGTCTCCACATCCATTGTTATAATGTCGTTAACATCACCCTTCACTTGTCATAATTCCATGCATATTTGCTCCGACAACTACGCCTGAGGCTCCATCTTTCATGGAGAATGCAGTTATGGTTGGATTTGAAACCTCAATTACTTTATTAAGCTCGTTTGACGTTGTTATCAGTGATGGTGATAATAACCAGTAGAGAAGATCAAGGTTGATATCACATACAAACTCTGGTTACAATAAGTTATCACTAATATCAAGTTAGTTACTCCCTAAGTTCATTAGTGTAATAGGACGACATTAATGCTTTAGCATTGTGTGTTTATAGCATGCTTTAAGAGATTTGGATACAATATCCGTGCATCCGTTCATATGAGATCCACAAATGCAAAGCTAATAAGAAGTGATTTGTTTCTAATATAGTACCTTAATTTTTAGGCTTTTATTTTCTCTTATGTATTTTTAAGAATATATTATCAAACTAGGTTACAATCCCATGTAATACACGGGTTAAATAAATTTACTGTTACATGATTTATAATATAAAAAGTTATCTTAAATATTGTGTATTATACGAATCGAATAAACCACTGTATTACACTTTTGAAAATTTGAAGTTACATATTGAAAATTTTAATTATTGATAGTTATTAATTAATAAATAGCTATTATATTCAAAATTAAGAGGATAGAGAAACGAAAAAACCAATTATTAGATAACCTAAAATAGTGACAAGTGTGTAGATTTATTTTTATTTATTAGTATAGAGAAGATAAGTTTATTTTTAGTAATTACATGATTGATTTGTAAGTTTCACTTTCGGTTATTTATGTTTAGAAATTGTGTTTACGATCTCGACTTTTACTTGGTTATAACATATTTGGTCCTTAGAGTTAATCGCGCATTAAAAATATATATTAAGTTTATATGAAAATTAGTGTTGCCCTTATAGTTAAAAATATAAAAAGTATACACACAACCTCAAGTCCCTTCTTATTTCTTAGCTCCCCAATCAACCCCTTATATAATCAAGGGTGCCAACACCACTTTTCTTCCTTTTCATCCTCGGTCGTCTTCTCCACCATCATGACGCGAGGACGAATCCTCACTCGGATGTTTGTAACGGGAAGTTTTTAAATCCAACAAGGATTTATATCAATATGTTGTTGAAAATTAAATCAATGTGGACATGTGGTTTTTGCATTAGTCAATTTTGATTAAAAAATATTAAAAACCACATTAACGTTCGTGTTAGCTTTAAATTTAGAAAAAAAGGACCCAATTAGATTATAATGACATTTTAAAACCATTAATTTAAATCTAAAACAATATTTCATATAAGTTGAAACAAAGGAAACGAATGTACAAATTAAAGTTGACTTGTTTATAATGTGTACATCAACGTTTTATATATCATTATTTTTTGATAAGTCATGAAGTTGTTATTGATGATGGCATCCAATGTCACTTCGTTTTGACTATCATTGTTAAGACACATCATTTTAATAATGTCTTATATATTAATTGACATGTTTACAAATGTTTATAATTAGATGTCATAAAAGCACATTAGATAATCTTGCTATTTTTGACATTTTAGCCCTTCATCTTTCTAAAACGAGAATTTTTTTTTATCATGTTCTTTTAGCCACTTGTTTGGTTATTTACATGATGTAAATGAGCCACACTTGAAGCTCTTAGCCTAAGGTTTGAGCTTAGCTCATAAGATTAACCTTGAGCGTTACTTATTAATATTTAGTAATATTTTAACGAATTACTCTATTTACATATAAAAATAAACGATCCCGATGCATGAGATACCTGCTTGTATGAGGTCTGGTGGTGTTAGGTCAATTTAAGACTAATGTATGCATTCTTACCTTATATTATATAAGGATTTATGAAAGGCTAATGTTTATTTAAATGTTCAACTCATCAAAGGTATGCGTAAAACTGCAAGCTTTGTGTGAAAGTCAAAGATAAACGTATGAAAGTAATTTCACACGAAGTTGAAGGTTGCATGAGAAATTTGCTGGTCTACACAAAAGTATTGAGGATTAAACTGTTTCTATTAATTGTATTTCTTCGACTATATATAGATGTCGATGTACTCATAGTTTTGAGCGGATTTTGGTTGTATACATCACAATTTTAAAATACAGTTCATAGTGTTTACTTACGTCTTCATTTGATCTTCGTTTCATACTTGTGATTGTTGATTGTTCATTGCTTACCAATTCTCATATCATATTGATACATCAAATGTCAACATATATAGAATGATTGTGCCGGTCTACATAGATTTGCTGATCGAGCTATTGTGATTTGAAAATCATAAGGACCCTCGCCTTTCTCTTTGCCATGTATTTGTGCAAGAGGTTAACTCCAATGTAAATATTGAAAGATGAGAATATATATGTAAGTAGTAGTTAGTAATTAATGTGTTCTTGCTTGGATCAAAAACTAAGAATTATTATACAGTGTCAAACTCGAAGTTGATATTCATATGTTCTTGGAAGTCGAAATCGACATTGTTCTTGCATTAGTCGATTTTGATAAAATATTTTAAACTAACAATAACATTTGTGTTGATTTTAAATATGAAAAAAAGACCCAATCAAATTGTAACCACATGTTAACCCTTTAATTTAAATTTAATCCTTAATAACTTAATTGGTGACATAATAAGTTATTTTGTCTAAAACAAATACTCCATATTATTTAAGTTAAAACAAAAGGAAGAACGAACAACATTGAAGTTGACTTGTGTTTAATATATCCATCAACGTTTTGTTATATATATTTTAGTTGATATATATATTATGAAGTCGGTTACCGATGATGGCATCCAAATGTCACTTTGTATTTTCTATCGTACTTGAAAACATATCATATATATAGTGTCTTAACTCTTATATCTTAATCGACATATATTCAAAGGTCTATATTACATGTCACAAAAGCACATTACATGTCACAAAAGCACATTAGATAATCTTTCTAATATTGTTGACATTTTAGCCCTTAGTTTTTTTAAAGATATGATGACAATCTTTTATCATATTCTTTTAGTCTCATGTGATTGGGCATTTACACCCCTGTAAATTAATGAGCCATATTTCGTGCTCTTAATCTAGAGTTTAAGGTTAGCTCATGAGTAACTTGGTAAAGTTGAACTCAGTTTTTTTTATTAATTCCTTAATTATTTTATTTATACAAATATAAAAAGAGTAAATCTGGTGCATAAACCTCGCACTTGTACAAGGTCTGGTGGGTGTCAGGTCAATTTAGGTCTGATGTACGCATCTTTATCCTGTATTTTTGTATGAGGCTAATTACAAACATGAAAGATCTAATTATTACACATGTATTGTTTATATATTATTAGTTTAGCATCTCGTGCGATACACGGATTAAATAAATAAAAAATCAAGTATTTGTAATAAAAATAAAAAATTATAAAAAATATTTTTAGATAAAATATGATTGAATTACGTAAAAAAAATACTTCAAGTAAAACAACAGTATTATCATTTTAGACTTTCTTTTTATGAAATTATTATTTTTTTGATTTTTAAAGATAACTAGTGTTAATATCCAGGCGCGTGTTGCGCGTCTTGAAAACGCTGTAAATCGATACTCTATAAACTATCTAAGACAACAAGATGACACCGAGAGGACCACGCCGACCACAAAATGTCGGTAACATCACAGTTTGAGACTATTAAAATCAACAATTTTTCACTTTAATGTCGGGCTCAGGGTGTGTAAAGAAATGACTCTATCATGGCCGGAGTGCGGGTTGCAGGCAATAACCTGCCATCCTACACCCCTTCCAGGGCTAGACAATGTCCTCAATCAATTTTTACTCAGACCCATCAACTCATCACAACCCATTAAAATGAAATTAAAAGATGTTACCTGAATCTGTAGCAAGAGCTCATACTTCCTTAACTGATTCAATTGCACGTTCCTGAGGAGCATGTAGAACAATTGTTGTGGATCCCACACATATACATCAAAAAATACTGGTATTTCTACAAGGCCCAGTACCCCAGCAGCTGATGAAATCATCAAGGAACCTAAAATACCAGTTTACTAAATGAGTAATTTACCCTTTTGGTTCATGTAATTCGAGTCAATTTCATGTCAATGCTCACATCAAATGTGGCTAAAGTTTATGAATAACAAATAAGTTTATCTTATAACTTCCAGAATGATACTTAATTACATTATCCTTTACATAATGACCAACAACAATATAGAATATAGATAATACAGAATCTTGCAATCGAATAGTTCTTTCTCTAAGATCAATTTGATTAAAATTAGATCGTTAAAAAATCTCTCCATCTCTCAGAAACAATGCAGCTGCGTCATATGTGTAGTCCTGAAGTTGTTAGTCTTAAAGTTCTTCAAGAAAAGAGGGTTTACACTAATAATAGGGATTATTATCTATTATGTACCTGATGTAATAAAGATCTTGCAGCTTCCAAAGTTAATCAAAGCCATTCAAGTGATGACGTGATTCATCCCCTCCCCTTGACTCCAAGCCCAGACTTTATACTCGCACCAACTTCCATAGCATCCTTCACCTATGTTATCGAAGTTGATTGGTTATGAATCTTGATAACCAATTTTGGAAAAAAAAACAGTTGTGTTTATGTATTAACAATATATAGTGGGTTCGTGTGTGTTCGTCAATAACCACTTAAGCTAGATTGTGTTGGGTTAGATAACAGTTCAAAGCAGACAGTTTATTAATAAGGGTTTAAATGGATGAGCTTTCACCAGCAAGTTCAATTTGTTAAATGCAACACAGGCACAATATAAGTTGATGATACAAGCACAAAGATTTTAAAATGTCAATTGCTGGCAGAAGCATTATTCAAAAATCTACCCTTTACATATGCATCAACCAGAAATTTACTTAAGAAATTCGACCATGGTTGACATCAAATTATATTACCTCAGAAATTCAGACCTAAGTTTAAAATTATATAATTCATGATCAACAATCACCCATTAAATCTGATATGATCCATGTAGATAATCATAGAAAATTCATTCAAATTGGGAGAACGATGACCTAAAACGTACCAACTATGATGCAAAGGCATACGATCTTCAAATTTCAAATAGAAATTGCATATAAAGAGAAGACATACCGATTGGATGCCAGAGGCACTAAGGGTTCCGGCGGTATCCCTGCCGGCTGCGCCACCACCAGTAGCCACCTTCACCGCCGTCGTCACCCCTTTCTCCACCACCCCAAACTACCACTCTCCGATTCACCTTCGTTAATCCCTAATCACGCCCTTCAAAGTCTCATTTCCAATTACACTGCCCTCAATTTATCAAAACCCTATCAGAATCGACAACACCCAGAAAGCCTAATTTCGAATTTGACCTCGAAATCGTCGTCTCCGGAGGTTAAGCTTGTGTCGATTGAGCACCTCTGTCAGCTTTCGAAACGTGAGGGTGATGTCTGGGTCGTGCGTTGTCAGCATGTCTGGGCATGTTATTCCAGTAAGGTTTGCAGATGGTTCGTTGAATATTAAGACAGGGATGTATCGTCGGAAATTGTAGCAGTGATTCGGTATCTGCAATGAGTTTTTGCGTTAATTGTTTATTTTATTATAAAAAAGAAGTGTTGGTAGAACACTACACACCAGATTTTTCCCCGTATTCGTAAGCCAACAAAGCCACCTCTGCAGTTTGACCAGTAAGAAGAGCAATGGATTTGCAGCTATAGGAAATTAGTGACTGTCACACCCCCGCTTGTAGCGGAAACACGAGGATGCGACGGACGGATCGTCATAACACTTGGTATAATTACAGAGACATATTATATGCAAAATCCTCGTGTCATGACGTCGCCCGACACAATGGTGACTTGTGTCGTGGTTAGTCAGTTCCACGACTATCATAGTCTTATTAATTCCAAATCTAAATACACACAGTTCACAAATGAAACAAATGATATACATGACTAATGCAAAGCTTATTGAAATCCTGAGGTCTCGGCTAAGGCATCAACTCTAGCTATCCTCTTTGATTATGTTCACCTGAAAAGATATGCTCAAAATGTCAACACATAATGTTGGTGAGTTCCGCAGGTTTAAATTGAAAACATTTGATGCTGTATAGAATTTGATATGGAATCATACTGTAAGCAAAAACCACATAACATGTGTTTAAAGACAACCAAACCCTATGACGTTTATGCATATGAATTCGACGGAATATATTCACCCATGGCCTGATTGCTGGCAGCTGTAGTCGGTAACTCACAAGTTAAACCGATCTGTCGAGGGTGGGGGTGTCAACCCAGTAGTACTACCAATACCTATCCGTTGGTTTCCCAAACCCGGGAATTAATGGTTGTAAGAATCATAGAATAACACCATGTATGTATTAGAATATAAGAATAGTATCACATTGATTCCAAGTATGAAAATTGTATGTAAGATTATACAGCATCGAAAACGGGTGAGCATACTTTTCCCCCAAGTTTGAAAAAAACATTGAAACAATTATAAAAGCATAAAAAGGGGCCACGGAACTCACCTTGGATTGATGTAATTAATCACAAACTTCACAGAATATTGCAATGCACGACCCAAACACGATCAATACCTATGTATTAGTTGTAACTAAGTCTTTAATATGTATTCCACATGAATAGATATATTTAGTTGGATTCGGGTTGGTTCGATTTGACGTGCAACACGCACACAAATAGATGTATATATATTACAAGATTAAGTTTGAAATTAACGTTAAATCAAGGATTAGAATTATGGGGTTTTTAATAGGTATTAAGCTTACAAAGTATTTATTTGCATTATGATTCCATTAGGAGGATTTCATAAGTGTATTTATATATTTTTGGAATTAATTATAAAAATGATGTGGTTTAATTATATAATTTATAATTATCCAAAGATAATTACAAATAAGGATAATTACAATTATAGTATTTTGATTAATAATAAGGTATTAATCTATATCTTTAGTTAAAATATATTTTACAAGAAATAACCCACAATTTTATTTGTAAATAATTTGTGAATTTATAAAATATATTTAAAGATAATATAGCGTTTATCTTATAGCAATAATTATTTATAATATTTATAAATAATATTTATATAATTTTCATGATTTTCATGATTATTTCATAGTTAAACTTGATTTAGAATTTATTTTATAAAAATAAGTATTTTTAATATTTTTAAATAATATTTTATAAAAATCTATTAAAGTTTTTAAATAAAATAAATTTACAGAAAATTATTTTGTAAGATTTAAAATAAGGAAAATTAATAAAATTTATTTTTATAATTTTTAGAAATTTTTCATATTTTTAAAGTATTATAAAGCTTTAAAAAAATAAAACAATAAAAAGGAGGTTGCCCGGGTCGAACCCGGGACCTCAAGCACCCACACACATGCACCAAACCGGTGAACCCAAGCCCAATCCGCGAATAAACACGTTTTAATTAAATTTTAACATTGTTCCAGACACCCCCAAATCCCGAAGAACCCTAATTCGATTTGATCCAAATTGAAGATCAATCCGTTGTTAATAACCAAATTAAGCTTAGGGCTTTTAATCAACATGTTAAACCGAGTATATAGATGTGTTTAATTACCTTATTCGAATCGAATTGATGATATAGATGATCAAGAATAGGTCGCGACTTTACTTGAAACCAAATGATGATCAAACTTTGATTATAATCAAATTAATTGTACAGGTAGCTTTAAGTGATGCTTATGATCAAAAGCCCTCTGTTTAATTCGAGTTTTGAAACACTGAAGATGGTGTTCGAACAGTTGCAGTTCGCGATGGAAGATGATGATTGAAATCGTTTGTTTTGTGTGTTTTAGATGGAATTGAAAGTTGTACACGATTAGGATCTGTTATATAGTCGTTCAGGTTCAATTAATTAAACGAATTATTGGCGTTAGTGGTGATCGTGGTGGTTTCTTTCGATCGAGGTGTTAGGTAGATAATCGCACTCAATTCGATCGTATTATTCAAATTAGTGTGGGGTACGAGTTCGAAACTTCCACTCGAATGTGTCGGAACCCTTTGATTGAGTCAAAACCGCGTAAATTTGGTGGTTTGGTCTCGCCGGACGTCGGCCGGAATAGTGGCCGGCGGTGGTAAAGGTGGTCGACGGGAGGTTGATGAGTTTTATAAAAATTTTCACATTCAGCCCCTGAGGTTTGTTTTGGTTGTTATTTCATGTGTTAAATATTTAAGACAAGTTTTAAATTTTACAATCTCAACCCAAAACTTTTGGGTTTATTTTTTTTTTTTTTTTTAACAATAAATTTTATTATCATTATTAATAGCAATATTATTATCATTATGATGTTATTATTTTATTATTATTATTATTATTATTATTATTATTATTATTATTATTATTATTATTATTATTATTATTATTATTATTATTATTTTTGTGATTATTGGAATTAATAACGCATTAAACTTTAGTTATTCATAAAATACGGGATGTTACAGTCTCCCCTGCTTTAGGAAATTTCGTCCCGAAATTTTAATCACGAGAAGGCTGAAACAAAAAGATTAGGTTACTGAGATTTCATTTGGTCCTTGCGTCCCCAGGTGAACTCTGGGCCACGTTTTAGATTTCCAGCGGACTTTGACAATAGGTATCCGGCTTTGTTTCATTTGTATAGAATCCTTTACAAGATTCTTGACATAATGTATGCCAATTTGAACTCTTCCAGAGAATCGCGAGACTCTCTTTGAGATTTGGCATATGGAACGTTAGGACATGATGACGAGTTACCATGGTATGTTAGACTTATAATCACAACTTCCACAATATAATTTCGTGGTAAGGTGAAGTCTAGAAATCATTAAAAGACCAGCAATAATAAGAAAGGTTAACCGTTGGAATTTAAGAATCCCAAACGTCCTCATATGAAACGACCTTAACGCATATCTTGTGAATATGTATTTCTCCTTTGACCAACCATCGGTCTAAGAATAATACGCTATGCGAAGATCTTGGAATGGTTCACAAGGATGGTTAAGAATATTGTTAAAACGGAAAATGAATCAATCATTTAGAATAACGATTGATGTAACATCATACCTCGGTATACGAATATTTGAAACAGATGTAGGTTAATTTCTCGACGTTGTGAGATAATGTGTCGAATTGAATTTTTATAATGCACCAATTGTCATCATACAGTTAAGATAAGATGCACTTATTCTGGCCAAGTTAAAACTAAAAAGTTTCCATGACCGGTAGGAATGAAGAAGATAGGTCACACACAACAGTCATTTCCTTTCCAACCTTCCTATTTTAAGAACAATACTGTATACAATAATCTCAGTCTTCGGTAGTTCTATACATCTTAACTTACGCATGTCGAGAGTTTTCCTATCTCCACCGACTAACTAATTTCTAAGCAACTGGGGTTCATGACAAATGAAGGAGTGAATTTGAAGGAATCAATGCTATCCTCTACCAGTATCCAACAGATATGTATTGATTGATGATAAGATATGTGCCTATAATAACATCTGAGTCTTCTTGTCTATTTCACCACTAGTTTGCTTGCTCTAATCTCCAACTTTGTCCTACTATTCACAGATCTTCCCAATGTCCTACTCAATTCTATTTGATCTAAATGTTACAAGGTATGACATTAGCTTTGTCAACTTATGGATTCTATCAGTATAAAGAGCATGATTCCAGTATTACAATTTTAACTTTTGCATTTCATTCCTTGGGTAATAGTACTCACTCACCAAAGATTTTAAACTTATCTCAGTCATGACTATTGCAGCCTCACTACCTTATACTTGAGTTTAGGCTTTCTACCATTTCAGTGTGGTACCCACTAGTGGACAAGCATCATTCTTCAAAGGCCATGTATATTCTAAGCAACCATTCAACTTGCATAATTTCTGAAATGTAAAAGGAGTGACGTCTCACTAGAGATAAGACTAGTGTCACCATGTGATTCCCATATAGACTCTAGGTAGATTAGAACTTATATAAGGGTAAATGTTATAAATGTTTCATTTCCTATATATTCTGGCGCTCAGAACTTTATCTACAGCACGGTTAGTTAAAAGCAGGGTCAAATAGTTCAACCTAAGTTTCGTGTGAAGATTGTCATTAGGTGTCTAACGGTTGAAGATGTTGAAAGATTTCACGAGTGTAGTTTTAAGGAAGGTGGTTATCAATCACAATCGGAGTTGATATTAAAAATATTCCTTAAAGACTTTGAGGTAATGATTCATGCCTATCTTGATAATAACTAGAAACAATCTAAGGTTGACATTTGCCACCAAAATACGGGTTTCAATCCTATTTTGGTGTGATCATGTCATTTATGAAATGTAATTTCCAATGAGAATAATTGAAGTCAATCCTCAAGATAAGGAAGTCACCCCAATCCAGATGATGAAATTTCATAAAACTAACAAATGGGAAACCATTTATCGAAATAGAGAATCATCAAAGTAAGGGAATCTCCCCTGCTTTGATGAAATAGAATCATTTAGGAGATACGAGTGTTCTTAGTCATAGGTTGACTTGCAAACTCTTGCATTTCCCACGGTACAAGTAGTATAAAGTTTGACTTTACGATGAAAGGAAATTAATATCAATTAGGAATTAGGAAAATTTCAAGTTACATCAGTGTAACAAAGAAAAGATCATGCTAACAAGCTTAAGATCAAGGTTTGAGATAGTAGAGTTTGTTAGGATGATGTTCAAATCTTGAATAATTTAAATCAGGAAGACGAAATCAAGGACAAGAATGATTCGACATTATAATGAGATGCGAACATTCGATTCACAATCGAAGGGAATACGTGGACTTCTCAAGATATGAGATCAGCCATAACCTTATTGAAGACATGCGTACTTATAAGTGGTAACAAGGTTATGATTAGTTTATTCGATTATTGAGGTGAGTGACCACCTATAATATAAAATATTCAATTAACAAAGTATCCCGAGATGTAGGAATTCCACCTACAGCATTGCATGTTCTGGGTGGTGTGACACAGACTTTGACGAGATTTTGAAAACCACGAATAACGAGTCAAAGCTCATTTTGAAAATTATTTGATTTAGGCACGCAATGCCTTGACTATGATTTAAGATTTGTGTGTGCTTTGATAGGAATCAAAGTATAAAAAGAATCACATATGGTTCTACTTATCAAGTTTCAATAACCCATGCTTCGGTTCATCAAGATCATTATGTAGCCTAGTTTTAAGCACATTCTTAGTATACCGGTGATGTTTATATATAGGGTTCCCCGCAGCGTTCCCACCACATCCACGATATACTTTGGAATATACTTAAACTAGTTACATAACATCTTAATTTTTCCTTAGCATCATTCTAAAGAATAATGTATTATAAGTTTGATGTGAGCTATCGCAACTTATGTATAGGCGGTTTTACCAGCATATAAATGGCTACAGTCAAACCTATACATCGGTTCCACACGGGAATTGATGGCTGTAAAGAAAACATTCCCAAGTGTAAATAGTTTAATGTGACGTAGCAAGATCCACAAAGCGTATATGACGTAGCAAGATCCACAAAGCGCATACGTATAAGTTTATATGACGTAGCAAGATCCACAAAGCGCATACGTATAGGTTTATATGACGTAGCAAGATCCACAAAGCGCATACGTATAGATTACAACCAAACCAATCCTTAGGTCCCATTACTGGAACTAATGGTTGTAATGGATGCTCGGCAAAGAAGAACCACAAAGTAGACCCACAAAGAAGAACCACACCGCCGAAAGCATCCAAGATCAATAGCATTCACAAGTAATCATCATACAACACTTAGCATCAAGTATTAGCACATAATAGAGTATAGCCACCAAGTAACATAGCATAGAGTTAAGAGTCATAATAGCATCACGCCTCAGACAATCAGGATCATCACATAGCCCAGTTTAAACACATTCTTGGTATACCAAGGATGCTTATATATAGGGTTCCCTGCAGCGTTCCCACCACATCCGTGGCATACCTAGAACGATGCCTAAACCAGTTACGTGACATCCGTTTATCCTTAGCATAATTTTAAAGAATAACGTTTTGTATGTGTAGAGAGTATCATTACTCCTCTACATTTATGTATTCCACTTTCATTCTAAGCATTAATCAGTGGTTACTGCAACGCTAAGTGGAGATATTTCTCATAAGGTCAATATTATAATTGAAAATACTATGAAGGCTCTAAGTAGGACAAGACTTGAGTAAATGATAATGTTTAATTGCCTTCAACAAGGACTTATAATGTTTGATTGCCTTCAACAAGGACTTACAATGTTTGATTGCCTTCAACAAGGACTTACAATGTTTGATTGCCTTCAATAAGGACTTACTAGAATTATGACCCTAGCACCCTAGGGTATAGCGTGTGATACTCATGATCGTTACCTCATGGTAAGATTAACCAGACTTCTCATGCATGGTGAATTGCAATTACGTGTGCACCCGTAATGGTAATTTACCTTGCATGGTCACTCTAGCTCCACTTACCCCAAGTTAACATCATAGTATTATCTAAA
This sequence comes from Flaveria linearis, assembly GCA_024085815.1. Taxonomy (NCBI): domain Eukaryota; kingdom Viridiplantae; phylum Streptophyta; class Magnoliopsida; order Asterales; family Asteraceae; genus Flaveria; species Flaveria linearis. The sequence goes on from CM044001.1 coordinate 16,351,504, forward strand.
TTCATCAAGCATAAATATGTAATGTCCTTATGTCCATGAGCCAGTATTCCAATAATAGCATGTAATAGCAAATAAGCATATAAGCACATTAAGTCTAATGGTAACTGCATATCCGTCATACTTTCAGGATTTCAGTCATAACAATGATAGGGTCGGATTCAATATCCGAGATCGACGCTACGCGTGATCACCGAAGTTCCCTAATAATATGATGTTGTGCGCATACAAGCGTAAAGTTCTTAGTATAAAAGTATCCCATGGAGAAAGACTGAGAGTAATAATGTCTTCCCCAGGATGTTCAGATAACACGTGTACATGTATAAAATTAGGTATGTAGGACATACTTGTAGATTATTAGGTATATAGGAATATACCTGTATATTAAGTTCATAGACTTAATATATTTGACCCATTTGCCTTGTAGATCTGTGTATTGACCATAGTTTATCACTCATCCCAGAAATCCCCAGGTAAGCATACCAGGTCTCGTAATGAGATATATGCGATATGCTTGCCTTAGCCCGAGGGCCTTTTGCCAGGAAATCCAGAATACAGGTGTCTATGTGTCACACAAATCATGAAAGACATTTAGGTAAAATTAAATGCACACAATCCCTAGCATGCATTCTATATGAAGGTTCTTAGGTTATAGTCTAGGTCGAATTCTCCACCTAAATCTCTATAACCAAGGCTCTGATACCAATCTGTCACACCCCCGCTTGTAGCGGAAACACGAGGATGCGACGGACGGGATCGTCATAACACTTGGTATAATTACAGAGACATATTATATGCAAAATCCTCGTGTCATGACGTCGCCCGACACAATGGTGACTTGTGTCGTGGTTAGTCAGTTCCACGACTATCATAGTCTTATTAATTCCAAATCTAAAATACACACAGTTCACAAATGAAACAAATGATATACATGACTAATGCAAAGCTTATTGAAATCCTGAGGGTCTCGGCTAAGGCATCAACTCTAGCTATCCTCTTTGATTATGTTCACCTGAAAAGATATGCTCAAAATGTTAACACATAATGTTGGTGAGTTCCGCAGGTTTAAATTGAAAACATTTGATGCTGTATAGAATTTGATATGGAATCATACTGTAAGCAAAAACCACATAACATGTGTTTAAAGACAACCAAACCCTATGACGTTTATGCATATGAATTCGACGGAATATATTCACCCATGGCCTGATTGCTGGCAGCTGTAGTCGGTAACTCACAAGTTAAACCGATCTGTCGAGGGTGGGGGTGTCAACCCAGTAGTACTACCAATACCTATCCGTTGGTTCCCAAACCCGGGAATTAATGGTTGTAAGAATCATAGAATAACACCATGTATGTATTAGAATATAAGAATAGTATCACATTGATTCCAAGTATGAAAATTGTATGTAAGATTGTACAGCATCGAAAACGGGTGAGCATACTTTTCCCCCAAGTTTGAAAAAAACATTGAAACAATTATAAAAGCATAAAAAGGGGCCACGGAACTCACCTTGGATTGATGTAATTAATCACAAACTTCACAGAATATTGCAATGCACGACCCAAACACGATCAATACCTATGTATTAGTTGTAACTAAGTCTTTAATATGTATTCCACATGAATAGATATATTTAGTTGGATTCGGGTTGTTCGATTTGACGTGCAACACGCACACAAATAGATGTATATATATTACAAGATTAAGTTTGAAATTAACGTTAAATCAAGGATTAGAATTATGGGGTTTTTAATAGGTATTAAGCTTACAAAGTATTTATTTGCATTATGATTCCATTAGGAGGATTTCATAAGTGTATTTATATATTTTTGGAATTAATTATAAAAATGATGTGGTTTAATTATATAATTTATAATTATCCAAAGATAATTACAAATAAGGATAATTACAATTATAGTATTTTGATTAATAATAAGGTATTAATCTATATCTTTAGTTAAAATATATTTTACAAGAAATAACCCACAATTTTATTTGTAAATAATTTGTGAATTTATAAAATATATTTAAAGATAATATAGCGTTTATCTTATAGCAATAATTATTTATAATATTTATAAATAATATTTATATAATTTTCATGATTTTCATGATTATTTCATAGTTAAACTTGATTTAGAATTTATTTTATAAAAATAAGTATTTTTAATATTTTTAAATAATATTTTATAAAAATCTATTAAAGTTTTTAAATAAAATAAATTTACAGAAAATTATTTTGTAAGATTTAAAATAAGGAAAATTAATAAAATTTATTTTTATAATTTTTAGAAATTTTCCATATTTTTAAAGTATTTATAAAGCTTTAAAAAAATAAAAACAATAAAAAGGAGGTTGCCCGGGTCGAACCCGGGACCTCAAGCACCCACACACATGCACCAAACCGGTGAACCCAAGCCCAATCCGCGAATAAACACGGTTTTAATTAAATTTTAACATTGTTTCCAGACACCCCCAAATCCCGAAGAACCCTAATTCGATTTGATCCAAATTGAAGATCAATCCGTTGTTAATAACCAAATTAAGCTTAGGGCTTTTAATCAACATGTTAAACCGAGTATATAGATGTGTTTAATTACCTTATTCGAATCGAATTGATGATATAGATGATCAAGAACAGGTCGCGACTTTACTTGAAACCAAATGATGATCAAACTTTGATTATAATCAAATTAATTGTACAGGTAGCTTTAAGTGATGCTTATGATCAAAGCCCTCTGTTTAATTCGAGTTTTGAAACACTGAAGATGGTGTTCGAACAGTTGCAGTTCGCGATGGAAGATGATGATTGAAATCGTTTGTTTTGTGTGTTTTAGATGGAATTGAAAGTTGTACACGATTAGGATCAGTTATATAGTCGTTCAGGTTCAATTAATTAAACGAATTATTGGCGTTAGTGGTGATCGTGGTGGTTTCTTTCGATCGAGTGTGTTAGGTAGATAATCGCACTCAATTCGATCGTATTATTCAAATTAGTGTGGGGTACGAGTTCGAAACTTCCACTCGAATGTGTCGGAACCCTTTGATTGAGTCAAAACCGCGTAAATTTGGTGGTTTGGTCTCGCCGGACGTCGGCCGGAATAGTGGCCGGCGGTGGTAAAGGTGGTCGACGGGAGGTTGATGAGTTTTATAAAAATTTTCACATTCAGCCCCTGAGGTTTGTTTTGGTTGTTATTTCATGTGTTAAATATTTAAGACAAGTTTTAAATTTTACAATCTCAACCCAAAACTTTTGGGTTTATTTTTTTTATTTTTTTTTAACAATAAATTTTATTATCATTATTAATAGCAATATTATTATCATTATGATGTTATTATTATTATATTATTATTATTATTATTATTATTATTATTATTATTATTTTTGTGATTATTGGAATTAATAACGCATTAAACTTTAGTTGTTCATAAAAATACGGGATGTTATAGTGACGCACTCTTGTAGTATATCTTCTGCAAATAGTAATCCATGCTGCAATAGACAAAAATAAATCAGCTAAAATGTTGCTAATCTTCAAGTATTAAGCTATAAATAATGACATGACATTAACATTGGTTGAGGCCCCACAATACACACCCTCAAAACAACTCAAGTGCGCAATGTTTTGCTTTTGGATTTTGCTCGCGATGGGAAAAACGTAAGTACAGAAGTGAAGGAAACATACGCTGATGTGCGGTTTAAATAAAACATAGCATACCTACTACGCTGATGTGCTGATGAGCTCATTTTCATTGCCTCCCCAGTAACAATATGCTCAGTTGCTGTTGCTATTAACGATAAAACCTGCAACCAACAATAGAATAGAATAAGTGGGTACTCGCGAACGATGTAAGAATAAAAACACAAATATATAATAAACCTCAGTGTTTTCCAAGGAAGTAAGGGTAATATAAGCTTTAGAAAGCAGAAAATCCCCAGTCAATACTGAAATCTGCATCATGCAAAAGGTACTTAAGTAGGTACATTTTTCTTGTTTGTGTGGTATTATAGCAGTCGTGTCTAATGAATATTATTCAGCTTCTACAACTCAGTCCTATGAAAAAAATTAACATTACCTTATTTCCGATAAGGTTAAGAGAACCAATCCCACGTCGCGTATCAGTAGCATCCCGTATATCACCATGAAGGAGGCAGGCAACCTAAGATGACAATGTTTTTTGCTTTCATAGAACATGCACATGCCCACCAACAGGATTTAGGGAAAGACCCTTGTGCTCTATAAGCAACTCATTTGGGTATCAACTAAATATTACTTCACTGACACAACTTTGTTCTAATATTATAGAAAACAAAGCTACATGATTTCATGAGCTAATTAAGTTGTAATAAGGTACAAAGGGACACAAATGAACTGTTATAAGCAAGGAAGAATATTGTTTCTTGACCATACATACGACTTGAAGATAATTAACAAAATAGAATGAACAGCTAAACAAATTAGAGTTGCAGCCATGGCACTCATCTTTTCCTTTACCAGTTTGATTGTAATCTATGAAGGACACTCATGTTCTTAATGCCAAAATCAATACCGTTTATAGCAAACTACTTTAGGCCAATTTCAATTTCAAACTACATAACAATCTAACAAACTGTTAATTTCCACAGGTACACGACAACTCCTACGCATTGAAAATAAGCACCGAAAGCATTACAGAAAACTTTTACCTCGGAAACGATCGCTCAAAGTTCCTCATCAACTGCCTCTTCCACGTCGGAGGCGCCGCGATCCTCCTCTCCAACCGCCGCTCCGATCAAAAAAACCTCCAAATATCAACTCCAAGAAGACACCGCCGGAATCATCGGCATCAACATCAACAAACACCTCCGCCTCCACCAACGCAGCCACCACCACCGACTTCCGCCTCCACCAACGCAGCCACCACCGCTGACCTCGGCCTCCACCAACGCAGCCACCACCACCGACCTCCGCCTCCACCAACGCAGCCACCACCGTCGACATCCGCCTCCACCAACAATCCACCACCCCCAATTTGGGTTTTAGGGTTCGTAAGGGGTGGCGGGCAGCGGGAGCGGAGGTGGCAGGCAGGGGTGGCGGGAGCGGGAGCAGTGTGCCCAATGGTGTTGGAGGTGATGGGGGGAGGGCGATAGATGAGGACGGCGGTGTGCAGGAGGTTGCGGGGGGCCGATCGAAGGAGAGGGTGACGATGGAGCAGAAGGAGAAGGCGGTGTGGTACTGTTGATACTGTTCATTTACTATTCATTGAAGTTGGTTTTTAAATATATAGGGAAATAGGGAAATTTCATTTTTTAAACCATCCTTATATTACTTAAAAACACTTTTAAAAAGTGTGTTAAAAAAGTGTTTAAAAAGATTTTTATATTTTATTTTCTTTTTTAATGTTTGTTTATTAATAAAAAACTATGATTTGTAATTTTTAATTGAGAAAATTTCACAGAATAGTAACCATGTTTTAAAAGTATTTTAATTTAATCACTCATACATATTTTTCTCAATTTGTATAACCAAACGATCAAATCAAGTCATCAATAAATTTTCTTATGTCAAGTAAATAACGGTGGAGAAGACATAAGGGCCAGAATTTTCAATATATAAATTATATTAAAAATAAAAAACATGTTAATTATGAAAAAAAGTACCTAAAATTTACGTCAACGTTCCATATCAGTATCAAAAGATATAAACAAATAATTTTTAATTGAAACCAAAAGTATAACATGTTAAAAAACATGTTAAGACTTTTAATTTATATAAAATATAAAAATCGAATGACCTAATTGGAAAATTTTTAACACTTAAGTTATTTAATTGGAACACTTTTAAAAGTTGGTTAGTATTTTATAAAGTTACCCCCTTTTAATATGAAAATGTTTTAAATAATATAATTAATATATGTACTATTATCATTTATTAAGAGAGATAGGCGAGATAACTAAGATGAGGAAGACTGATATTTTGAAAAGTGATTCTTCAAAACTTTCTTTTATTAATATAGATAGATTTATTTTCTTTATCATAATCACTGTGTATACAAAAATATTTGTTATATTTGTAAAGTATATTTGTTAAATAAAATAAAATAGGCTGGTTTAGACTTACGAGTTTAGTCAAACTCGATACATAAAACTCGAGCTCGAGTTTATTTGTGACATCCGTCATCGACAGGTCCGTCAATTAACGTTAATCCCGTTAACTCTACCCGTGTGTTATTTATTTCGCGTAATTAATTTGTTTTCGGATCGAAACTTGTCGTCCTTGCCTTTACGTGTTGAACTTAATATTATATAATTAATAATGGTGAAAATTAACTATAAAAGTATAATTAATCTTACATATTATTATCTTCTTTTAAATCTTAATAACGTTTATTATAAATGTTATTAGTATTATTGGTATTATTAATATTGTTATTATTATTATAATTAATATTAATAATAATAATTATTATTACTATTGTCATTTATTATTATTATTATTATTATTATTATTATTATTATTATTATTATTATTATTATTAGTATTATTATTATTATTATTGCTACATTTATTATTTACTATGTTTATTAGTAATAGTAATAATATCTTTATTATTACTATTATCACCATTACCAATATTATTGGTATAGAATGTGTTGTATATATGTATATACATCTATTTGTGTGAGTATCGCGCGTCAAACCCCGAACCGACTCGAACCGACCCGAACCAATCGAATATATCTATTCTCGTTGAACACATTTTAAAGACTTAATTATAACTAATTATAGATGTTTGATCGCTCGTTGTTCGCATCTTTAGAAGCCCTTCTGTTCACTTATTTTCATCATGTTCAAGGTGAGTTTCACGGCCCCACTCTCATTACAATTTTTAAATCATTGGGGAAAAAATATGCTCACTCATTTCAGTTATGAACTTAATTTATTTTAGGATTAATGTATTACTGTCTGCAAGCTATATCTTATGCATGAGTTATTGTGTGGTTCTTTAATCACAACTATTTAACTCCGGTGTTAGAGCCGATCGACAGGTATTGATAGTACTAGTGGGTTGACACCCCCACCCATGTATGTTAGTATACTAGTTGAGACTGACTGTGATTATGATCGACCCCTAGGTGTGTGACAACCCGAGTATTTCCATTTTATTGTATATAATAATAATAATAATAATAAGTAATAAAGTCCAGGGGGCTGTTGTGTCAATTCTGAAACTTCTAAAGAAGTTAACAACATAAAATAACAACCATTTAAACCCAGGGACCATTTGGGTAATTCTTTTAAACCCAAACCCCCGCCCCCGTTTTTCCGGCACCGGACCGGCCAAACTCCGGCCAACAGCCGGCGAGCCCCAAAACCACATAAAGACTCGATTTTAATAGCCCAAATTACCCCGAATCAGTTCATGGACCAGAATCGAACGCAAGGCAACCACAAAACGCGTTTAACAGTCGATTAACGGCTATAAACTTTTCACTTTATTTTTCCCGAACGTTCAACGGCTAATTAATCCACTTACACATCACTTTAATCGAATAATTCAATCTACTCGAACTTTATCAACCTGTAAATCGAATGCTACTGTCAATTCATCAAAACACACACAAATCAAACCAATTCGATCAAACCCTCTGTTCGAACCTGTAACTCAATCAACCATCACTCTCCGAGCCTTCTAAACCCAAACTGATAAAGGGCTTTCAATCCTTGGCTCCATTCGAAGCTTTCTGTACAATCAACAGAATCAATTCGGGGTTCAATTTGATTGATTTCGAATTAAGGTTTGGATCGAATTGGGGGAAACTGGGATAGTTGGCTTAAAAAAAATCAAACTAACTACCACCGCGGCTGCGGCCTTTGGTTCACTGGTTCTGTGCATGCATTCTATCCGGGAGGTCCCAGGTTCGAACCCGGTTACCTCAACTATTTTTTAAGCCATTTTAAGCCCTAATAAAATATAGAAAAATTCTTAAAAATTATAAAAATAATTTTTATAAACCTTCCTTATTTAAAATGCTACATAAACATTTTCTGTGAATTTATTTTATTTAAAAATCTTAATAACTTTTATAAATTATTATCTTCAAACAACCATTTTTATAAAAATGAACACGAGATCGTGTTTAATTAAAGAATAACCGTGGAAATTGTAGAAATCATACAACTTGTAATTTCATAATTATTTACGAGTACTTCTTATAAAATTATACTTTAATTAACTAAAATTAAATCTATAAATCACAAAGTTTATAATTAAACTTAGATATATAAAACCGAACGTGTGCGTCAAACCCAAAGCGACTCAAATCCAACCAAATATATCTATTCGTGTTGCACACATCTTAAAGACGTAATTACCATTAATAATAGGTATTGCTCGTGTTTGATCGTGCATTGCTTTATTCTTCGAAGTCTCGTTCATTTCATAACATCAATTCAAGGTGAGTTTACAGCCCCACTTTACTTATATACTCTTTTGGGGGAGAGAAACATGCTGTTTTCATAAACATTACATTACATTTGGATTTCTGTAATACTGCATATACTTGATACTATGATGTTATACTTGTCCAACGGACCGTTAATATGGACTTAGCGAGGTAATTGTTAGTAGTACTACTGGGATTGACATACCCCACCCGGGCTAGTCGTGCTAGCACAACGTTCGTCAAACGGGTGAACGGTTAGCCTAATTACAAGTGTTGTGGTGTGATCCACATCCGGGCCTGTTTATTATTTGATTACATGTCAGCTCGGCCGCGATTTCATACATATAGTGATCATTATGGATTAGCTACCCACTATATGCTTTAATTACATAATCCGGGATTTTCATACTTGACGGATTTCATAATCAGGGAATTACATACTTGACGGATCACATAATCCGGGATTTTCATACTTGACGGATTACATAATCCGGGAATTACATACTTGACGGATTACATAATCCGATATTTTCATACTTGACGGATTTCATAATCCGGGAATTACATACTTGACGGATTACATAATCCGGGAATTTCATACTTGACGGATTACATAATCCGGGAATTACATATTTATCGGATTACACAATCCGGGGATTTCATTACTGATAATTACTTATTTTTTATAAACCTGTGAACTCACCAGTCTTGTACTGAGATTTTACATGTTTTCTCTCAGGACATTGATATGGCACGTTTAGAAGCACAGCATCTACCGCATGTCATTCAGCATTCATCACAAACTGTTTTCAAGATTAAGTCTTCATTTATGTTGTATAAACTAGATTGGACGCGTGTTTACGTGTTCCAAAACAATTGTTAAAAGTTATTTTGTTTACGCTTCCGCAATGCTTAAATATAATTGGATTGTTTCATTATTATTAAGCAATCTATCTGTTTTTAATTATCGAATCGTTTGGTGTAACTGATGCTTATCTGAGATCCTGGTTATGTCACACGCCTGACGGTAAAACCCGTTAGTGGATTTTGAGGGTGTGACAGATTGGTATCAGAGCATTAGTTATAGCGAACTAAAATGAACCTTGTATCTCATTTGCATTGCATTTTAGACTATAGCTGGATTTGCATTAGTTACACACACATAGATTACTAAGTTATGCCTACTAAATTGGTTGCCTGAGAATTTTTGCTTTAACATATCCCTGTGAGCATATGGCTACCGGATGGTGGCTCCGAGGTGCTGTGAGTCACGGGAGAGTTTGTGTGCATTTGACATCGCCTAAATGTTCTTCATGATTTGTGTGACACATAGACACCTGTATTCTGGATTTCCTGGAAAAAGGCCCTCGGGCTAAGGCAAGCATATCGCATAAATCTCATTGTGAGACCAGTTATGCTTACCTGGGGATTTCTGGGATGAGTGATAAACTATGGCAAGACACAAGTCTCTTAGGCAAAAGGGTCAAATTACCTTGACTGTCAACGATTCCTGAACCTTGCTGATCTTTTCATATACTTTGATTGATCGACCCCGATATAATACTTACCTATTTGGTACTTCTATCATTGATGACCACTATACTTGACAAGATATGTTAACCTGATAGGAGGAACCAGGGGTGATCATGCAAAGCAAATTACCATTACGGGTGCACACGTAATTATAATTTGTCGTGCATGCTAAGTCCGGTGAATCTGGTCGGGTGGTAACATTGTAGTCAGTATAAGTCAACATTCCTACACCTTGAGCAAGAAAGTCTCGGTCTTTATAGAACATAGCCACTGATGTGGAAACTATCTATCAGTTCTACTTGTAGGAATGCTCACCCTTACCTTGAATTTGGACGAAATCCAAACCATGACATTTGTGTTAATCCTTCGGATTCGGACTGATTCTCTAGCTTGTCTATTTCTTTAAATTCTTGAATTTCTCTTCCTTTTCATTCCAAGACAAAAGGTCTATTTTCATACGACTGATAGCTTTTGATATTTGGAAATTTGTAGAATGTCTGGAAGAGGACATGGACGCGGGAGAGGTAACATCTCAATGACACCCGCAGAATTGGCAGCCATAATCAATCATAGTATTACCGCCGTGTTGGCAAGCCAACACCCTCCACAGCAGAACCCTATTGGACAACCGACTTGCACCTACAAGTCCTTTATGGACTGCAAACCTAACCCGTTCAATGGAACCGAGGGAGCGGTGGGACTGCTCCGTTGGTTCGAAAAGCTAGAGTCAGTGTTTGAAATCTGCAACTGCCCTACTGGAAATAGGGTAAAATATGCTGCTGGCACACTGGATGGTGCCGCTCTGAGCTGGTGGAACACACAAGTTCAGATGTTAGGCGTTGAAATTGCAAACGCCACGACATGGGAGGAATTCAAGGACCTGCTAAAAGAGGAGTACTGTTCATGAGATGCAGTACAAAAACTAGAAACCGAATTTTGGAACCTGAAGATGGTAGGTTCTGAGATCGAAGCCTACACAACTCGTTCTCACGAGTTGGCTACTCTGTGCCCTACTATTATTAACCCGGCTTACAAACGGGTTGAGAGGTACATTGATGGGCTAGTCCCAGAAATACAGAGCATGGTCACCACTACAAGACCAGCTACCATACAGGAGGCTATCCGACTGGCGTACAAGCTGACGGATCAGGCCGTCGCACAGGGCAAGCTACCCCCGCGAGGTGCTGCATCGGCTTCCAAGGAAAACAAGAGGAAATGGGAACCTTCCACCAGTGAGAAGCAACTTACATCCTCCACTCATCAACAACAACAACACAAGAAGTTTAATCCGTCCCAATCTTCTCATTCGGGCGGCTATCATGGAAACCTCCCAAAATGCAACAAATGTCAGCTCCATCATACTGGGCAGTGCACAAGGAACACTTGTGAAAGATGCGGGAAGTTTGGGCATGTTGCCAAGTATTGCTGGGTAAACCTATCTGGAAAAGCACCCTAACACCAACAGAACCACAATCAGACGGTGTGTTATGAATGTGGTCAACCCGGACACTTTAAAAAGGATTGCCCGAGACGGAAAAAGAATGGTAACAATGGTGCTGCTGATAAGCCCAAAGACAACAACAATAGAGGTGGCGGTGGCAGAGGCAGAGCATTCATCATGGGTTCAGGTGAGGCTCAAAATGACCCTACTGTAGTGTCTGGTAGATTCACTATTAATGGATGTTATGCCTCTATTCTATTTGACTCTGGTGCTGATAAGAGTTATGTGTCCATCAAGTTTAGTAAAACACTAGGAATGGTGCCTACTGACTTGAGCTCTAAGTATGCCATAGAAATAGCTGATGGTAGGACAATAACAGCAACACAAGTGTTTAAAAACTATAAACTAGGCCTATCCGGACACATTTTCTGCATAGACCTTATTCCTGTCACACTAGGAAGCTTCGATGTAGTAGTCGGGATGGATTGGTTATCCCAAAACAGTGTTGAGATCGTTTGCAAGGAGAAGATGATCAAGTTACCTATTTCGGACGATGAAATTCTTACAGTGGAAGGAGAAAAGGTGGGCGCGGTGGTCGGCATCATATCATATTTGAAGGCACAGAAATGTCTCAGAAAAGGACACCTTGCCTTGATGGCACTTGTTACCGAAACAAAGGCGGATGAAAGGTGAATTGAAGATATTCCCTGTTGTTAGAGACTTTCCCGAAGTATTTCCCGAAGACCTACCTGGCCTTCCTCCACACAGACAGGTGGAATTTCAAATTGAATTAGCACCTGGAGCAGCTCCGATAGCTCGGGCGCCGTACCGTTTGGTACCGAACGAACTACAAGAGCTGTCTAAACAATTGCAAGAATTGTTAGACAAGGGATTCATACGTCCCAGCTCTTCCCCCTGGGGAGCTCCAGTGCTTTTCGTTAAAAAGAAAGATGGAACCTTCAGGATGTGTATTGACTACCGCGAACTGAATAAGGTGACAATCAAGAATAGGTATCCACTCCCACGCATTGATGATTTGTTCGACCAGTTACAATGATCCAGCTACTATTCCAAGATTGATTTGAGATTAGGTTATCATCAGTTGAGGGTTCGAGAAGAAGACATCTCCAAGACTGCGTTCCGGACACGCTATGGGCACTACGAGTTCACCGTAATGCCTTTTGGGCTGACCAATGCCTCAGCAGTTTTCATGGACCTCATGAACCGTGTCTGCAAACCGTATTTGGATAAGTTTGTCATTGTATTCATTGATGACATTCTAATCTACTCCCGTAATAAGGAAGATCATGAGGGACATTTGAATACCATACTGGAATTGCTGAGAGATGAACAGTTGTACGCGAAGTTCTCAAAATGTGACTTCTGGATGCGTGAAGTGCAATTCCTTGGGCATGTGGTGAATGAAAAGGGTATACATGTTGATCCTTCAAAGATTAAAGCAATCAAGGAATGGCCGGCACCAAAGACGCCTACTGAGGTGCGACAATTCCTTGGTTTGGCAGGCTATTACCGGAGGTTTATCGAAGGATTTTCTAAATTGGCGCAACCTTTGACTGCCCTAACTCGTAAGGGAGTAATATACAAGTGGAGCAGCAAAGAGGAAACAACGTTTCAAGCGCTTAAAGACAAACTCTGCAGCGCACCAATCCTAGCCTTACCAGAAGGGACTGATGACTTTGTTGTTTACTATGATGCATCCATCCAAGGTCTGGGATGTGTACTGATGCAACGCGATAAAGTCATAGCTTATGCATCTAGACAGCTCAAGGTGCATGAGAGGAACTACACAACGCATGATCTGGAACTAGGAGCCGTAGTGTTTGCCTTGAAGATCTGGAGGCACTACCTATATGGAACCAGGTGCACGATCTATACAGATCATAAGAGCCTCCAGCACATATTTGACCAGAAGGAATTGAATATGCGGCAACGACGATGGTTAGAGTTACTCAATGATTATGACTGTGCGATCAAGTACCATCCGGGGAAGGCTAATGTAGTAGCCGATGCCCTGAGTCGCAAGGAAACTCTAAAGCCTCGTCGGATGCGCGCATTACAAATGACAATCCACTCTGACCTGCCAGAGCAAATCAAAGCTGCTCAATCTGAGGCTTTGAAGAAGGAGAACCTAAAAGCAGAATCCATGCGAGGCATGGAGAATCAGTTGGAGATTAAAGCTAATGGAATCCGTTATTTTATGAAACGGATCTGGGTACCCCAGCACGGGAATTTGCGAGAACTGATAATGGATGAAGCTCATAAGTCACGTTATTCGATCCATCCAGGTTCAGACAAGATGTATCAGGACCTGAAAGAATTTTACTGGTGGCCGAGAATGAAGGCGGAGATAGCCACATACGTAAGCAAATGCCTAACTTGTTCCAAGGTTAAGGTAGAATACCAGAGACCATCTGGATTACTTCAACAACCGGAAATTCCAGTGTGGAAATGGGAGCAGATCTCCATGGACTTCATCACGAAGTTACCTAGGACTCCCAGCGGATGCGATACCATTTGGGTTATAGTAGATCGCTTAACGAAATCCGCACACTTTCTGGCAATCCGAGAGACTGATCGAATGGAGAAGCTTACCCGTATCCATTTAAGGGAAATAGTCTCTCGGCATGGCGTACCGATATCTATCATTTCTGACCGTGATGCTCGGTTCACTTCTCACTTCTGGCAATCATTACAACGGTCATTAGGAACTCGGCTGGATATGAGTACTGCATATCACCCACAGACCGATGGTCAAAGTGAGCGTAAAAACCAAACACTGGAAGACATGTTGCGTGCCTGTGTGATCGATTTTGGCAGCAGTTGGGAAACTCATCTACCATTGGTTGAGTTCTCCTATAATAACAGTTATCACACCTCGATCAAGGCAGCTCCATTTGAGGCATTGTATGGACTTAAGTGCCGATCACCTATCTGTTGGGCAGAAGTAGGAGAAAGCCAACTTACAGGACCTGAACTTGTGCACAAAATGACTGAGAATATCGTGCAAATTCGTAACCGTATGGCGGCAGTACGTGATCGACAAAAGAGTTACGACGACAAGCGTCGGAAGCCATTGGAGTTTCAGGTTAGTGACAAAGTATTACTGAAGGTCTCACCCTGGAAGGGTGTGATACGCTTTGGAAAGCGTGGGTAGTTAAGCCCAAGATATGTGGGGCCATTTGAGATTATCAAACGGATTGGCCCAGTAGCCTATCAGTTGAATTTACCTCAAGATCTCAGGGGGATACATGATGTGTTTCACGTATCCAATCTGAGGAAATGTCTGTCTGATGAATCGTTGATTGTGCCTTTAGAGGAACTAAAGATAGATGACCAACTACATTTTATCGAAGAACCAATGGAGATTATGGATTGAGAAGTCAAGACACTAAAGCGTAGCAAAATTCCCATTGTGCGCGTAAGATGGAACTCCAAACGGGGACCAGAGTTTACGTGGGAACGGGAGGATCAGATGAAGTCTAAATATCCGCACTTGTTCATGGATACAACTTCGGAACCTAACTCCAACTGAATTTCAGGACGAAATTCTCTCAAACTGAAGGATACTGTGACATCTCACAATATCAAGCAAAGAACATTGTGGGTTTACTTTCACATTTGTTCTACCTCATAAAGTTTCACATGCGTATGACAGTTCAGATGATACAGATGGATTTAATGAACAAAGTTTTAGAAACATTCAAGATATTCCTAAATCAGAAAGGAAACCTAAGATTTTTCTTGTTGAAGATCATGTGGTGAATGTGATGGTGTGTGACATCTGTCACTAACAAGTACGTCAATTAGCAATAAGCTCGTTAACTCATCGTGTGTATTAACTGTCCTCATGTATTTTCATGGTCTATTTCTCGGTTTAACCGAATTCTCCGTATACTTGTTTGTTAACCCCGGCGTTCCAATTTTCGGGACGAAAATTCTTTCAACAGGGGGATAATGTGACAACCCGAGTTTTTCCATTTTATTATATATAATAATAATAATAATAAGTAATAAAGTCCAGGGGGCTGTTGTGTCAATTCTGAAACTTCTAAAGAAGTTAACAACATAAAATAACAACCATTTAAACCCAAGGGACCATTTGTGTAATTCTTTTAAACCCAAACCCCCGCCCCGTTTTTCCGGCACCGGACCGGCCAAACTCCGGCCAACAGCCGGCGAGCCCCAAAACCACATAAAGACTCGATTTTAATAGCCCAAATTACCCCGAATTGTTCGTAGACCAGAATCGAACGCAAGGCAACCATAAAACGCGTTTAATAGTCGATTAACGGCTATAAACTTTTCACTTTATTTTTCCCGAACGTTCAACGGCTAATTAATCCACTTACACATCACTTTATTGAATAATTCAATCTACTCGAACTTTATCAACCTGTAAATCGAATGCTACTTTCAATTCATCAAAACACACACAAATCAAACCAATTTGATCAAACCCTCTGTTCGAACCTGCAACTCAATCAACCATCACTCTCCGAGCCTTCTAAACCCAAACTGATAAAGGGCTTTCAATCCTTAGCTCCATTCGAAGCTTTCTGTACAATCAATTTGATTTTCATCAGTGTTTGATTGTCATTCGATTTCAAGTTAACCGCGACCTGTTCTTCGAAGTGTTCAAGCATCAATTCGAAACAAACCAGGTAATTGAGTACATCATTCTACTCGTGTTATCATGGGGAATAAAAGCCCCATGAATCTGGCCATTAACAGAATCAATTTGGGGTTCAATTTGATTGATTTCGAATTAGGGTTTGGATCGAATTGGGGGAAACTGGGATGGTTGGCTTAAAAACAAATCAAACTAACTACCACCGCGGCTGCGGCCTTTGGTTCACTGGTTCTGTGCATGCATTCTATCCGGGAGGTCCCGGGTTCGAACCCGGTTACCTCAACTATTTTTTTAAGCCATTTTAAGCCCCAATAAAATATAGAAAAATTCTTAAAAATTATAAAAATAATTTTATAAACCTTCCTTATTTAAAATGCTACATAAACATTTTCTGTGAATTTATTTTATTTAAAAACCTTAATAACTTTTATAAATTATTATCTTCAAACAACCATTTTTATAAAAATGAACACGAGATCGTGTTTAATTAAAGAATAACCGTGGAAATTGTAGAAATCATACAACTTGTAATTTCATAATTATTTACGAGTACTTCTTATAAAATTATACTTTAATTAATTAAAATTAAATCTATAAATCACAAAGTTTATAATTGAACTTAGATATATAAAACCGAACGTGTGCGTCAAACCCAAAGCGACTCAAATCCAACCAAATATATCTATTCGTGTTGCACACATCTTAAAGACGTAATTACCATTAATAATAGGTATTGCTCGTGTTTGATCGTGCATTGCTTTATTCTTCGAAGTCTCGTTCATTTCATAACATCAATTCAAGGTGAGTTTATAGCCCCACTTTACTTATATACTCTTTTGGGGGAGAGAAACATGTCGTTTCTTAAACATTACATTACATTTGGATTTCTGTAATACTGCATATACTTGATACTATGGTGTTATACTTACCCAACGGACCGTTAATATGGACTTAGCGAGGTAATTGTTAGTAGTACTACTAGGATTGACATACCCCACCTGGGCTAGTCGCGCTAGCACAACGTTCGTCAAACGGGTGAACGGTTAGCCTAATTACAAGTGTTGTGGTGTGATCCACATCCGGGCCTGTTTATTATTTGATTACATGTCAGCTCGGCCGCGATTTCATACACATAGTGATCATTATGGATTAGCTACCCACTATATGCTTTAATTACATAATCCGGGATTTTCATACTTGACGGATTTCATAATCCGGGAATTACATACTTGACGGATCACATAATCCGGGATTTTCATACTTGACGGATTACATAATCCGGGAATTACATACTTGACGGATTACATAATCCGGGATTTTCATACTTGATGGATTTCATAATCCGGGAATTACATACTTGACGGATTACATAATCCGGGAATTTCATACTTGACGGATTACATAATCCGAGAAGTACATATTTATCGGATTACACAATCCGGGGATTTCATTACTGATAATTACTGTTTTCTGATAAACCTGTGAACTCACCAGTCTTGTACTGAGATTTTGCATGTTTTCTCTCAGGACATTGATATGGCACGTTTAGAAGCACAGCATCTACCACATGTCATTCAGCATTCATCACAAACTGTTTTCAAGATTAAGTCTTCATTTATATTGTATAAACTAGATTGGACGCGTGTTTACGTGTTCCAAAACAATTGTTAAAAGTTATTTTGTTTACGCTTCCGCAATGCTTAAATATAATTAGATTGTTTCATTATTATTAAGCAATCTATCTGTTTTGTAATTATCGAGTCGTTTGGTGTAACTGATGCTTATCTGAGATCCTGGTTATGTCACACGCCTGACGGTAAAACCCCGTTAGTGGATTTTGAGGGTGTGACAAGGTGAATATGTTCCGATATTTACTATGTGGTTCGTCATAGGTTTGGTTGTGATGTTTATGTGATATTACTTGTGATGAACTGTATACACTTATGATCCATAAACTCATACACAACTACAAGTTTTTCAATTTATGTTTAAACCTGTGAACTCACTAACCATGTGTTGACTTTTGAGCATATCTTTTCAGATGATAATAATCAAAGATGATAGCTAGAACCGATGTCTTAGCAGAGACCTTCAGGATTTCAGTAGACCTGCATTAGTGTTTTGTCTATCATTTTAAACTCGTTTATGATTACTATGTTGAACATTTCTATTTGTTGGATTTCATGTTGAATTTGATATTGATTAATCGATAGACTATGCTGGTCGTGGAATTGACTAACCACGACACGAGTCACCATTGTATCGGGTGGCGCCATGACACGTGGATCATTGCATTTATTATGTTTCTGTAAACTAACCAGGTGTTATGATGATCCCGTCCGTTACATTCTCGTGTTTCCGCTATAAGCGGGGGGGGGGGGGGGTTGACATTATTGATAAAAGAAGATTTAGTTTAGGCACAAGTTTGGTATGTAGTGTGTGTAACTTGACTCTATTTGAACTTTTAACAAGCTAATCTCTAATAAATTACAAGTGACTTAACTAGTTTACATTACTAAGAGCATTCACAGTGGAATCACTAAAAAGATATGAGTGTGTTTCCTACATTATATGAAATATTTTAAGTGGTTATGAGTGAATGATAAAGAAAATGTTATTGTTGATTGTTATTTTTAAAGAATCACTGTTCAATCCCTATAAAATTTTTAATATTTTTGAAAGTGGTTGTGAGTGAAGGAGAGATAAAAAAGTAATGATAAGGGTATAAAAATTTATTTAATTGAAAATAAGAAAGGAAAAATAGTGATTTTTAGTGTAGTTATATGAATAAAGATAATGAATCGAATGTGAATGCTCTAATTATGTGGTCATATGTTATCCATAACCATATATCAAATGTGGTTTATGTTAGATACTTTAGTATAAGTAGATTGACTAATTGTCAAAGAGATCATAATATCCATTAAACAAGTTAAGAGGTGCGGAGTACACGCTTGATTGAATTTATTATGATCTTCGATATTGAAAACATTTTTATCGCCCCTAAGTAATGGGGGTTCCAAGGGGGCAACGCCCCTGGCTGGGGTCGAACTACCAAGTCAGCTTGAAAATTTTTTTTTGATAAAAATGACTTCATTAAAAAATGCTTTTCGAATTGATTTTCCGGAATTTCACATGTATCTTATAAAAATATACATATAGGTGATAAGCAAGAAAAAACAATGATCACATTGAAAGTCAAATGGATTTTGTCAAAACCTTGAAAGTATTTTATACTTTTTTCAATGATCGATGATAAACAAATCTAACCATATCTACTTAGAAGCCAAAACAAACAAAACAAACATATTGAAGCTACATTTTGTTAGCGACACTGTGATATTATTTAAATGGTGGTGGAGATTCCAGATCGAGATGTTAAAATCAACTCCAATGAGAATGAGGTATTTTGATCAAGATCAGGTCAACTGTAATGGAGATAAAAATAGGTATCATCGACAAACTCATCTTTTAAAAAACCTATAAGTTTGATGATATGGAGAACATGAACAAGATTTCTATTTTTATACAAATTGAAAACATATAAATCTTGCTGTAATATCAAAAGTAATGGTGTGTCTAGATATGGGTTTAAATTTCAATGCATATTTAATAAGAATTTTTACATATTTCTCCTTTTTAATATCATACATTACATATTATTAAAGGCATAAAATTAATTATATATTTATCCTTCCCGATACATATATATTAAATATTTATTAATTTTACTAAAATTTACCTATTACGTAACTATTTAAACTTGTTTTTACTAAACAATTTTACGTATTATTACTTTATTATTATAATTTTTTAAAACTTTGACAATTATGTTTTGTATTTAGATATATAACTTTTATTATTGATGAATACTGTTTTGAAATGAAGTTTTTTTCTTTTTTATTTGAAGTTGTAATTTATTATTTATATTAATATAGAGAGATTTGAACTTGAGGATAGATGTTATTGATGTTCTTGGAAATTTATAAAAACAACTTAGCAAAATATGAATACAATAATCATTAATAACTAAATTTAATAAAATGGGTAAATATGTCATATATATGTTTTAGAAAGGAGAATATAATTAATTTTTTTTGCTTGGGTAAATATATAATTAATGAGCTAGAAAGAGGAAATATGTAAATGCACACTAATAGCATGTTGGTAACAAACTATAAGTCATGTTTTGTTTCAAGCAATGTTTTCAGAACCGGATCGGACGTCGAACCGGACGTCTTACTGGTTTGGTGGTCGAACCGGTCGGACCGGTCGGACCGGATGGACCGGATTTAACTATATTTTAATTATATTTATATATATAATTAAATATAAGTAATTTATATATGATTTATACGTATATTTTATAGTTATATATAAAACTTAACTATATTTGTATATCCTACGTATTAATTTATGGTTTAACACCCCGTTTTTACCCACTAAAATAAAAAAAAAATCAGAAAACCGGTCGGAACCGGGCCGGTTCGCCGGTCCAACCGCCGGTTCGGTTCGGACCGGCCGGTTCAAAGCCACAAAAACGAATCACCCCTGACCGGACCGGACCAGCCCCCGATTCGCGGTCGAACCGGTCGGACCGGCCGGTCCGATCCGGTCTCAACAACACTGGTTCCAAGCTCTGTATCTGAAGTTTAAGATAAGCTCATGTGTATCTTTTAAAGTATGAGTTTTGCTCGTTATTTATTAAATAATTATTTTTTATATATAATTTATGTATAGATAAGGGATCTTAAGAAAACCATAATGTTATGTGAAAACTAGAGAAAACCAATCAAATCGGTTACATATTTTACAAATTTTTCATCACTAACCTTTATATTTGTGTATGTGTATATATAAATAAGGGTATTGATCAAATGAAAAACCGTAGCATGATTTTACATATAAGTGATATAATATTACGTATAAGTAATAATTTTCATTCTCGTTTTTATGTTCAACATATATGTAACAAAAGCTTGAATAACTTTTTAACAATTAAAACAACAAAAATATTATAAATTATTTTATTTGTTTCCATGATTTCTTTAGTTTTCATATAACTATTGGTTTTATTAAGAACCATCCCCTTTATGTATATATTTGAAATTATAATTTCCCGTATATGTTGTATTATATACTATTTAGTTATGTTTATTATAACTATATATATAAACATATTAGTTACGTAACATAATTTTACTATAAATTACATAAAAACTAATACACTGCTTAAAAACAAATATCACCAATGGATATATTAATATTTACAGATGAGAATCACACACATATATTAATTGACAAAAAACTACAAACCTTGTATTAGTCATTAAAAAATATCTTATAATACAATTCTACAAATTGTTTCGTGCAAAAGTACGTACATCTTATCTCATTAAATATATATTTGTTTTATTAGACAGAGATGTCTCAACTTCCCAACGACATTCTTCCAATACATTGGTGATAGGCAAGCAAACACAGTGATCATATTGAAAGTCAAATGGATTTATCAAAATGTTGAAAGTTTTTTTTTTACTTTATTTCATGATCAATGATATCATGATAAGAAGCCTAACCAAGTCTAACTAGCAGAAGCCAATCATTCAATTTATATGTATTTATGTTTTTATTTAAATCAAGGGTATTTACGTCTTATAAATTAGTGGACTTTTTCATAATTTGTAACTTTCTAGGAAATCTCCTTTTATTATGTTGAAGAAATAAACCAAATGAATTCAACACCAACGAAATCAAACAACGAAATTATGAGAAACCAATACTCAAGAATCAACCACTTTGATTATGCAATGGAATTAGGTTTGCGAATACAAGAATTTAAGCTATTACACTGATTAGGCTATCAGTTAGTTTATAAAGAAGAAAACTAACTGTAACCAACATTCCCGCTTTCTAAACAAAACAAGTTCAAAGAATGACACTTAACTCCCTTACACTTACACATATTACTAAACAAGTCCCTGAACTAAGGTAAAGCTGAATAACTATTGCAACAAACTCCACCTTTATTCTGCTTTAGACAAGTTCAGGTTACTCCTAACAACTCACAACAAAAACTTAGCTTTGATCCAGTCACCGGCTTAGTTAACATATCAGCAGCATTTTCCATGGTATCCACATACTCCACTTTAACCTCTTTAGATTGTATAACATCTCTGATAAAATGTAACCGAACATTTATATGCTTAGTTCTCTCATGGAACATCTGATGCTTAGACAAATGAATAGCCCCTTGATTATCACAGTAAATCACAGCACTGTCAACCTTGAGACCAAGATCTGATACAAGACCTCTAAGCCACATACCTTCTTTAACAGCATCAGTTAAAGCAATATACTCAGCCTCAGTGGTTGAAAGTGCAACCACATGCTGCAGAGAAGCTTTCCAACTAACCACACTTCCACACACCTTGAAAGCATAACCAGTGACTGATCTACCTTTATCAACATCTTTGGCAAAATCAGCATCTACATAACCATGTACTAGATGATCAGTATCATGATTTCCACCAAATGTTAAACCAACTTCCCTAGTACCATTAAGGTACCTCAAAATCCACTTAACAGCATTCCAATGCATCACACCTGGATTACACAAAAACCTGCTTACCAGACTTACTGCATAACCAATATCTGGCCTGGTACATACCATGAGGTACATGAGACTACCCACTGCACTGGAATACGGCACATTTGCCATAGCTAACTCCTCAGAATCAGTCTGGGGAGAATCTTGCTTAGACAGCTTGAAGTGTTGACCAGCAGGAGTTATAACTGGCCTGCTTTGACTCATAGAAAAACTATCAAGCACCTTCTTTAAGTATGAACACTGAGACAACTTTAGAATACCAGCTGCTCTATCCCTTTTGATCTCCATTCCTAAGATCTTCTTGGCTTCCCCAAGTTCCTTCATACTAAACTCTCTCATCAGCAGCTCTTTTGTGTAATTGATTTCCTCCTTATCTTTGCTAGCCACCAACATATCATCAACATACAACAACAAATATATCATAACCCCACTATCACTCTTCCTGTGATAAACACAACTGTCAAACTCACTTCTTACAAAACCTTGATGTACAATGTATTCATCAAATCGCCTATACCACTGCCTAGGCGACTGTTTTAACCCATACAATGATCTCTTCAAGAGACACACTTTATCACTACTACTCTCCACCTCAAACCCAACTGGCTGCTCCATGTAAATAGTCTCATCTAGATTACCATGAAGAAAGGCAGTCTTCACATCTAGTTGTTCTAATTCCAAGTTTAACATAGCAACCAAAGCAAGTATTACCCTGATTGAAGTGTGTTTCACCACAGGAGAATAGATTTCATGATAATCTATACCTGCTCTCTGGGTAAACCCCTTTGCAACCAGTCTAGCTTTGAACCTGGGAGGTTGACCTTCTTCCATCCTTTCCTTTAACTTGAAGATCCATTTACACTTGACCAGCTTTTGATCCTTGGGTCTGTCTACCAATACCCATGTATTGTTGCTATGAAGTGAGTCCATTTCATCTGTCATTGCCTTGATCCACTCTTTACTATGATCTGACCTTATAGCATCTTTATAAGTCAAAGGCTCATACAGACTTTCAAACTCAGCTGCATTGAATACATAGGCTGACAAATCATCATTTGACCTAAACCTGACAGGTGGAATCACCTGTCTTCTGGGTCTATCCTTTGCTATACTGTATGTAGAACTGGTTCCCTCACTTTGTGACCTATCTACTTCAAAACCACTTTGTTGAGGATTAAGACTATCAGGCTGGACTTCTGGGAATAGCTCCACCTGAACATGATCATCATCATAACCCTGACTAACCTCATGTCCTGGAGATCCATCTGTTCCCATTACATCTTTATACATGACAGCTTCTTGAAACACCACATCTCTACTAATAATCACCTTGGGCTTCACATTATCTAACCTCCATAACCTGAATCCCTTCACACCCTCCGGATAACCCAGAAATATACACTTTGTGCCCTTGGGTCTAACTTACCCTGCTTCACATGTGCATAAGCTAAACAGCCAAACACCTTCAAAGAACCATAATCAGCTTTATGTCCTGACCATTTTTCAATTGGAGTGCACTTTCCAATGGCTGATGAAGGAGACCTATTAACCAAGTATGCAGCTGTACTCAATGCTTCAGCCCAAAACTTCTTAGGTAAACCAGAACTAGTCAAAAGACACCTGACCTTATTCAACAAGGTCCTGTTCATTCTTTCAACTAGTCCATTTTGCTGTGGTGTTCCAACCACTGTGTAGTGCCTAGCAATTCCACTATCCTTGCACAGTTTTTCAAATAATCCACTGCAAAACTCCAATCCATTGTCTGTTCTAAGTCTCTTTATTCTCCTTTCAGTCTGGTTTTCTACCAGTGATTTCCATTCTTTAAATCTTTGATAAGTCTCATCTTTGCTTTTCAGAACATAAACCCACACTCTTCTTGAGAAATCATCGATTAAAGAAAGAAAATACTTTGCTCCACCTAGAGACTCAGTTCTTGCCGGTCCCCACAAGTCTGCATGGATGTAATCTAACACACCCATTGACTTGTGAGAACTTTTGCTGAACTTGACTCTATGAGACTTCCCTAAGACACAATGCTCACAAAAACCAACATCACAATTAGGTAGAGGCCCTATCACCTGTTGTTTGTTCAACTCAAACAACCCTTGATTGCTGATATGACCCAATCTACTATGCCACAACTTGGCAGCACTTTCACTGTCAGCAACATATGACCCTCTATCACTATTGATCACTTCTCCATCCAAGAAGTATATGTTATTGTGTCTCCTGGTACCAGACAACTTCACCATTGACCCCTTTATGACTTTGGCCCTTCCATTTCTTAAAACCACATGATAACCATCTCTTTCAAACACTCCCAAAGAAATTAGGTTTCTCTTGAGATTTGGAATGTACCTTACATCTCCCAAGCTAACTTCAGTACCATTGTCTAGCTTAAGTAAGACACTTCCTATCCCTTGAATCTCACACGGACGATCATCACCTAGTTGTACATTCCCCAACCTTTCAAGCTTCAACTCCTTGAAATACTCTTTCACTGGAGACATGTGGTAAGAACAACCTGAATCCAAGATCCACTCCATGTTCACAGTACCCTTTGACACCATAAGCACATCAGCACTATCGTACCCTTCAGAGAGATCATCTTGAGAAGTTGCATTATTATGAACTTTGAAAGACCCATTGTGACTTGAACTTCCCTCATTTCTCTTTCTCTTCCACTCTGGACATTCTCTTTTCAAATGCTTATCCGAGTTACAAACATAACATCTTCTTCTTTGCTTAGACTTGGATCTGGATTGACTTCGAGTTTTATGACCCCTCTGATCAGTTCTTCCTCTCACCACTAGCCCTTCACCAGCTTCTTCCTTTTGATCGGACCTCTTCTTTAATTCTTTGGAGTTCAACGCAGCCAAGACCTCCTCCATTGAGAGGGTTTCTCTGCCATATAGCAGCGTATCCACAAAGTGCTCATATGATTGGGGCAGAGACGTAAGAAATATTATGGCCTGATCTTCATCTTCTAATTCTACATCAATATTACCAAGATCCAGGATGAGTTTATTAAACTCATCTGTATGATCTTCAATTGATTTCCCTGGACTTAATTGAAACGTGTACAGTCTCTTCTTTAGATACAACGATTGGCAAGAGATTTAGTCATGTACAGCGATTCCAATTTTGCCCAGATTCCAGCAGCTGATGTTTCTTTCGAGACTTCTCGCAAAACCCTATCACCAAGACTCAGTATCACCGCACTGTGAGCCTTTTCCAAGATCTCCTTCTTTTCCTTTGCGGTGAGAGTTGCCGGCAACTGTTCCGCACCTTCCAGAGCATCAACCACTCCATTGTGCACCAGTAACGCCCTCATCTTGACTCTCCACAATCCAAAGTCGTTCTTACCATCAAATTTTTCAAGCTCAAACTTCGTTGACACCATCTCGTCTTCTATCTGTTCTTCAATCGCGGATCACCGGTTCGAGCTCTTAGCTCTGATACCAATTGTTGAAGAAATAAACCAAATGAATTCAACACCAACGAAATCAAACAACGAAATTATGAGAAACCAATACTCAAGAATCAACCACTTTGATTATGCAATGGAATTAGGTTTGCGAATACAAGAATTTAAGCTATTACACTGATTAGGCTATCAGTTAGTTTATAAAGAAGAAAACTAACTGTAACCAACATTCCCGCTTTCTAAACAAAACAAGTTCAAAGAATGACACTTAACTCCCTTACACTTACACATATTACTAAACAAGTCCCTGAACTAAGGTAAAGCTGAATAACTATTGCAACATATTAGTTAGTTACCATTCTAATATTCAAATTGAAGATTTTAAATTAATAATCAGGTTTATTAACATCCTCATCCATTCGATCATAGTTTCAGAATTAACAAGGTTAGTATGCATTCAAGTAATAGATTTTACAGGTTACTCTATTTTTTTAGGATGGCCGTTTCAAACACTAGAGGGAAAATTATGTTGGTAGATCTTGATTAACAGCATCAAGAAAATATTCCAATTAATAATCCGCAATTATCTAAAAAACAAGGAACCAAGTATTGAAGCTGGAAATAATCTTATTAAGAATGTCTCTATCTTGGCTAAAGAAGATGAGGAAACGTTTTTGTAGTATTTGTGATGATTGAAGTTATCATGATCCTAGGAATCGTCTACAAATTTTTTTTTGAAAGTTTTCGGTATTCTAATCCTTATGTTCATAAGTATGTGTAATAAGAACATTAACATACGTATGTTTTAATAGCACTATGAATATTGTTATCATGGATTGTTGGATATTCGGTAAAATTACATATATGTAATTTAGACAATGAATATGAACAGATATATGCACATGGTAAATTGTGTATATTATTTTGATATTCATATATGCAAGTTATAACAATGTATATGATTTATTATGTGTAGCTTCTTGATTGTGTATGTTTGTGGATTTACATATATGTATCATTATAGTTGTACCTTATTCGTTTGGAGGTGCATATGTGTAATTATACAGGGTCGTTTATAATGTTGCTTATATATTATGCATTTGCTTGTCACTTTTGTATGTTGATGTATGTAAATAGTTAATATTATGTACGTTGTTGTTTTGCATATATGTAAAGTTATTGTTTTTTAATTGTATATGCTCTGATCTACATATATATGTCATTAGTCAATGATGTAAAATGTTAAGTTAAAGTTTTACGGTTCTATATCTTCTGTATTACCAAACTCGTTATATATTTCTTAAAATTAACGATAGTAACAATCGATCATGATGATGATCACACATCTACAAATTAACTATAATATATGTTTAACTATATTTTACATATATATAAATTACTTATTTAAATATGTGAGAAAATCCAATAAAACCATATCGACTAACCTGAAAGACTTAATTTAAATTAGACAGATATATGTTATCGTATATGTACATGGTTTATATATATGTACATTTTGAAATTTTTATATGATTATTCAATATTACGTACATGTAACTTCTAAACTGATGTAGGCTACTATATTTTATACATGATTATATAAGTGTAAAATCATCAAAGAGTTTAGGTTACAATATGTAAATACATAAAGTTTATAGAGATCAAAGATGAGAGGGGAAAGAGAAGATAGAGTTAACTAATTAACCAACTAATTGAATAAAAAATAATTTGATATATTACTAATATATCCTTTTGCATAAATTAAACTAATTAAATAACAGATTAATTTACATACTTAACCCTATCTAACAACAATCATTGATTAAAACAATAAATGGTTAATATTAGCTTTATGAGCTCTCATTGTAAAAGAAACTAACTCTAAATATTATCTTGATGGGCAAATACTATAAAACCAACATACTTTTAATTTTTTCTTATAAAAACTCCTATACAATTTTTACATGTAAAAACCTAACATATTATGGTTTTGTCTCATAAAAGTCACTTAACAATTTTTGCACAAAAAAAATCAATATACTTTCTGTTTTTTCACATAAAAAATCTCAACTCGCTTAAGTTATGGAGCAACTATATTAAGGGACTTTTATGTGGAAAAAACAAAAAGTATGTTGGTATTTATTAGCAAAAATTATTGAGGGACTTTTACAAGACATAATAAAAAGTATGTTGACTTTTTATGTGCAAAAAATTTATAAAGTGACTTCTATGAGAAAAACCTAAAATTATGTTGGTTTTTATGGTATTTATCCTATTTTTATTGGTTAGTACAAACAATAACTTAATTATTGTTTAACACTATACATGTCCGATACACTTTAATCAGAAAATTAAATCGAAGCTTGATTATCTTAGCTTAATTGTACTTTGATTCCCCATATGAAAAGACAGGGTATCGAATCCACCAACCCTCATTTCCTATTCACTCTATCCTTAAGCGGAAAAGAAGCAAGTGTAGGCACATTATTGTGTTAAATATTTAAGATATTATATTAAATATTTTTTATTTTTTATTATATGTATTCATCATTGTGTTTCATGTTTTGTATCATTTTATGTTATTTTCGGTATTATTTTTCTATATAAACATAAATTTGTTGTTATTTCGTAATTGCATTATTTTACCTTTTTGTTTTTTAGAATTCATAATTTTAGAAAAAATGTCACGGTGTTCAATAAAATATAATGATGACCAGGAAAACACAAATGAACGGTTATCATTATGTTATATATTTTATATCATTTTGTGTTATTTTATTATATTTTTTATATATAAGATATATTAATTGTTATTTTATCATTGTATTTTACATAGGAAACAACGGTATTATTTTAGAATGGTCGATCAATTTCCACATTTTCAAAATGTATTAACGTGTTTACTATCAATCCACCGTTTAAACATATTCCACTTGAATTTATGAGTTGGAGCCATATTGTGGAAGTAGTTTAGATAATTCAAAACCATTTTTCTAATTCAATTTGCCAATTTAGTTGGAGACCTTAAATAAAAGAAATACATCTCGTTCACAATTTGCAGTTTTGCACCATATGTTGTGTCTTCTCACGGTCCTTCATATTTGAATTCTTAGTTTATTCAAGAATTTGTTGCTTAAATTAGTCTGTGATATATTCTTACCTTCGTCACAAGAGAGTTGGTTTGTAAAAGAATCGTATTAATTGCTATAATCCTTAATTAGAAAATAATATAAATATTGTTTAGGCATGCAAACTAGTTCGAGCTTGTTTATTAAATGTTTCTTAACATGAGCTCGAGCGTAATTAAGCTCGGTTCATTTGAGCTTTTTACTAGTTGATGTTAAATATCTCATGAGTCGACTTGACTTGTTTACACATGTTCACTACAATATCTTTTTAAATAATTAATTCAACGGATTGTTAAATTCCTTATTTGTTTATAGCTATGCTAATGATATTATAATAATGTTAATAAAAGTAGAAAACAGGAAAACAAATAAATAAAAATTAGAAGACAAAATAAATAAATGAGAAACTTATTTTCTATTTAACATATGATATCTTAAATAAAAAAAAGTTAAAAGGAAATAGTGGTTATCATTATTAAAAAGTTAAAAAAGAAAAGGATAACAGTGAAAGTGGTTTATATATGACAACACCTATCAATTCTCAATCTAGAATTAAATCTTAGAGGAAATTATAAATTTTAAACTTTAAGTATACTTGAAATTATAGGTTTTGTACGTGTTTAAACTTTGATAAGTATACTGAATGTTTTTTATATACTGAATGTTTTTTATTTAAAAACTGATAAAAGTTAATTTTTTCTGTTAGTTTTGTGTGACTTATCATTTTGTCCTTACTACTTAAAGGACGAAAATTGTAATAAAATAAAATTCTATAAAGAAAATTATATTTTATAAAGAAAATTAAAACTAGTTACACTAATATTTATGATGATATTTTTTAAATGAAAATGGCTAAAAATAAATAAAAGTAAAGTAAATAAAATAAAAACATAAAGAAAGAATATAAAAGATTACTTATAATACATTTCTTCATTTAAGAGTTAAGGCGAAATGGTCATTTAAAAATAAAAAATAAGTGTATAAGATAAAAGTGATTAGAAAAGAAAAAAAAAAGTAAAGTAAATAAAATAAAAAATAAAAGAAATTAGTGAAAATTTCACATTTCTTCCTTTAAGAAATAAGGATAAAATGATCATTTATACAAAACTAACAGAAAAAATTAATTTTTGTTAATAGAAATGACAAAAATCATAATAAGTTTTCAAATAAAGTACGCACAGCATACTTATTAAGATTTAAAAATAAAATTTATAATTTTAGATATACTTAAATGACAAAATTTATAACTTACTCTGAATCTTAAGAAAATTTGGCTAATAGCATAAAATAATCAGATAAAGATAAATATACTTGGTATCATTATAAGATCTAAATATAGGAACTATTAAATGTCTACATGACATCTTGGTAATACTTCGATCAATGATTTCGTAATCGGACCGGACCGGCCGGTCCGACCGGTTTGACCGGGAACCGGGATCATTGCGGGTTCGGTTCGGTAGATTTGGGCCGTTTTCGGTTGAACCGGCCGGTTCGTGCTGTCGACCGGCCCGACCGGAACCGGCGAACCGGGTTGAACCGGTTTTTTAATTTTTTTTTATTTTAATAGAAAAATATTATTGGATATGGATTAAGGAACACCGGTTCGTTAATTTGGACTATGTTTAATTGAATGATATGTATTTTGGATGTTGTTTTCGATTAAGGAACACCGGTTCGTTAATATTATACCTTATATACATACACACTAAATATTTGGATTTTTTTATATTTTTTTAAATATTTATGACGTCATCCGGTTCGTAATCCGGTCCGACCGGTCCGACCGGTCCGACCAGTGAACCTTTAGGCCGTCCGGTTCGCTTCCCGGTCCGATTTTGAAAACATTGATTTCGATAGATGAACATAAGTTTAAATCATGTAAAGTTTACATGTTGTTAATTTTAAAAGTATAGTACGTATAAAGTAGCGAGTGTGTTCAAACGGTTAAATACCGCAATATTAAACAAACTCCTTGTTTAAAAAATAAAATAATCTAAAAAATACAATCACATTTTAAGAGGTAAAAACTAATTAAAGACTTGATCCGATTAAGTTTGTGTTACATAGGAATCAAATTGGGATTCCAAAACTCAGCTTTCTTCACCTTCGACATGCTTTCCAACACAGCCACTGGTGACACGTGTCCCATCACTGTTACCCTTTTGGTCTCCACATCGATACTAAACGAAGTCACTCCTGTGATTCAATTATAACTTTTAGTTCTTGAAATTATTTATACTAATAATAACAAGAAAGTTTAATATTTTACCAAAGTAGTTATAATGCTATCATTAGGGGGTTAAACCCTTACTTTGCAACTGACCGAAAATCTTATGTAGATGCAGAGGTGGAGGGATGAAACGATAACTCACTTATTTTTTAAGCACTATAGTAATCAATGTGAGCTACATATTTTTAAAAGTAAAGTAGTACATAATACTAACTTAATAAAAAATTATAAAATAAAAAATAACATAAAAATAAAAAAAGTAAAATGACAAAATGTTTCTCTTGCTTCTCTCTTTCATAAAAAAATTATAAAAAAACTTGTTTTTTACGAACATCATTTTAAACATATATAATACCTGAAAATACACATGTGTAAAACAGGATCTACACATATGTGATGATTAATTTACACATTGAAAATATAAAAATTATTGAAATTAATTGTGAAATCTTTTTAAAAAAATAATATCATGAAAAAAAGTTATGAAATTTTAAAAAATATATGAAAATGACATGTGACTTGCATGTGATTTAAATGTGTAACTCATATTGGTTCCTAAAGTTCTTACGAAAAAAAAAAGTAGTTCTCAAGATAACCCTACCCGATGTAGCTAGATACATAATAAACATTTGTAAAAACGAAATTTAAACAAAAGAAGTATGTTTAATGTTATATTCTAATTTAACACGTGTTGGAGATTTAGAAAGCTAATTTAAAAACAAATTATCACAATTTATTTATTTCATATAAATAAATAAAAAGTTAGATATGAATTATTTTACTTCTTTTTACCTAGTATGCATGTAATCTATATGAAGGGTGGAAGAGTAATTTGTACCTTCCATTTTGGATAAATGTTTCTTGACCTTACCAGCGCACCCTTGACAGTGAATGGATACCCTCATCACCACAACCTATTCAAACATATTATTCTACTTAATTATTACTATTATCAAAATTTTATCAAAATTTTAAGAGGATTAGAAGTGTAATTTCACTCAATTAAGTTTGATACGTTAATGGATCAAGACCATTTATAACAGCAAACGATGGTTAAAAGGTAACTTTTAAAGAAAAAAGTTAAAATTTCACCTAATTTTAACAATATCTAATTAATAAAACAAATGATATTGTCTGAATCCATAAATATTACCAATGAGGATCAAATCCGTAACGGTCACAAACCATGAAGGACAACAATGTAATTTACAAGGGTTTTACAATATAGTTTTCTATTTTGTTTAACCATACGTCAAAAAATATAATTATAAACTTTGTTATAAATACTATATTATGTATGTCAAACGGTTTTATTATATTTTCTGATCATAAATAACATATCATTGTCTAATTTTTCTACTTTCATAAATTAATTAACAAAAACGATCGATTATAAAAATTTAAAATCCAAAACATTATTATATTTTAATAATTTAAATTATACATAGTTGAAATGAATCTTCCATATATATTTTAGATTTTAAGGAAGTGATTGAACTAAAAATTCAAAGTATCTACTAGATTCCATACTAGACTAGATTATACTAGATCATGATTCTAAAATGGTGTATAGGCTCTAAATCTCATACAATCAAACATAAAAGCAGTGTTTCACGACCGGATCGGCCGGTCCGACCGGTTTAACCTGGGATCGGTCCGGTGGCCGGTCCGGTCAGGTATGATTCGTTTCTGGGCGGTCGAACGGGCCGGTTCTTCCCGAACCGGTGGTCGGACCAGGAAACTGGACCGGTTCAAACCGGTTTTAGGTTTTTTTTTTTTTGATTTTTTTGAGTAAAAACGGGGTGTTGAACTATAAAATAGTGTGTTAGATATACAAATATGCTTAAGTTTTATATATAACTATAAAATACATATATAAATTAATCATATATAAATTACTTATATTTGATTATATATATGACTATATATATAATATACTATATATA
Source organism: Flaveria linearis (assembly GCA_024085815.1). Lineage (NCBI taxonomy): Eukaryota > Viridiplantae > Streptophyta > Magnoliopsida > Asterales > Asteraceae > Flaveria > Flaveria linearis. Next base: position 16,384,902 of record CM044001.1, read on the forward strand.
TAATTATGACGTCATCTGGTTTTTAAATCCGGTCCGACCGGTTCGATCACCAAACTAGTAAGGAGTCCGGTTCGACGTCCAATCCGGTTCTGAAAATATTGCATAAAAGTAAACCAACAAAACACACAAACAACATTTTGTTAAATTCATATGAATCTACGTACTAAAAAACCAACCTGAAACACTTGGTTAGCAGTCGATAACGGGATCACATTTTGATCCACCTTGACAGCATCAGAGGTTAACGACGACAAGGATCTCCTACTCGCTGGAACGACGTAACCACGACGCTCAGCGAGTCGAATGTACTTAGCGTTACTCAACAACCTCGCGTGTTCCACCAACGTTTGATCACTTGACCTCCGAATAACAGACCGACAATCGGGGATCATGCAAGATGTCGTTGCATCAACCGACTGACACATGATCAATCTCCTCATCTTCTTAGTCTCCTTCATGCTCATATCTCAAACACACACACACACATACAATCATGGGTAGCTAATGATGATACATATACACACATGTATGTTTTCAAGTGTATGTAACTTTCTTGAAAATTTAATGCATTTTCAAGAAGCTGGAGCATAGGAGTAGGACAGTATACCCACATGGAAAACGAAAGAAGTCACAAAGCCTGTAAATTAAAACAGCCTTAAAGTGGGGTATGCACTTACAATTACTGAAGAAACTAGCTGTACAAATCTGTTAAAGTCAGTGGGTGAGAATTGAAGACTGTTGGTGGGGATATATAAAGGTCAAAATCATGGAAGAACAGAGAGAATTGGAGGGTCAAAAGGGAGTAACAATAGAGTTAAGAATCGAAGGTTAATAGATTCCTGACATGAGTACTGGGTGTACTAGGGTTTCTGATTCTCTCAGGCTTTTCATCCATCATGGTACATTGATATTTGACCTATCCTTAGATCCCATGATGATATTGGACGTGGGGTTGGTACATGAGCCGGGTTAAGAGCCTGGTTCGAGCCCGTCTAAGCTCCAGCTCAACTCTTTTAACGAGATAGCTCTTAAGACTGTTTTTAAAGTTCTACCTCAGATCGTGATAGTTTTTAAGATTGAGTTCGAATCGCGCTTTTGCTCGTTTGTTATTTATTAAATGTTTAATTATTTTATTTTTAATACTTTTAGGCTTGATTATTCAAACATCCACTATAGTTAACGGAACACCTTTTTTCTCTATATCTCCTTCTACACACACAGACATATATACATACATACATATATACATACATACATATATACATACATATATATATATAGAGAGAGAGAAGAGAGATAATGGAGAAAAATGTTCTAATAACCAATGAGTGTCCCAATATAACCCCCTAAAGGTCTCAATGTTTAGACTCCATAACATCTTAAGTGAACACCCCCACGACCTATACGCTTCGCATAGGATTGTACGTACGAGACGTATACGTGACACCTTAAGTTCTCTCTCAATCGGTGTCTAATATTGTCCGGGGTTGGGCTATACTATGTGTATTGCCTTATACATCGCGTATGGCTTTTTACTTACCTAAGAGATTTTTTATTGCACGTCACTTATATGTGAAGTATAAACTATGTGACAAATGTAGTTGATAGCTATATATATGTGTACTATAATGTTATACAACACTTAGTTATAGCGTTTTCTTTCTTTTTTTAATAAAAGTACACACTTAAAGAAACATTTTTAAACTAACCATTTTATAAAAGAAAATTACAGAACACTTTATAAGATAATCTGAATCATCTATGATACGCAATCAGTTGAAAAGTATAGAAGTTTAATATAAACACACATTTCAGATTAAACAACTAAAGTGCTATATATACAAAGATCAATACAACATGAGTTTCACCGCCAAAGACGAACTCCTGGTTGCTTTGTTGTAGGAAAAAGGTCTACCACAAAAAACGAGCTCCTGATTGCTCCTGGCCGGCTGCTTTGTTGTAGGCAAAAGTTTTACCACCAAAAGCTAACTCATGATTACTTTGTTACACGTCAGAAGGTTCACCATCAAGAACATACTCCTAAAATAACGATATGGCATTTATTTAATGAAGCTAACAACAAATTAGTGAAGAAATGTTTTTGCGAGATTCGAATCTAATAGCCGTGTCTCGTGAGAAGATTGAACGCAGATTCCTCTAGCTTGATCGCTTTATGTGACGCATGACATGTTAGAATATTCGTAAAAAAAAAATAGTTGTTGTCCTAAAAGGATGTTGCAAACGGATATTTTTGAATTAAATGAAACCAAACAATTATACTTGAGCGAATATAACCAAGAAAGTTCGAATTACTTACGATCGACAATCTATCGTTCATTTTGTATAGTATGTTTTAAAGAAACTTTACATCGTGTCAAATAATTTGAATAAATAAACAACCTTTAAAATTCATAGTTATGTGTGGCGTGTAGCCCTATACGACGCGCATAGGGTGCCGCATATAGACAATATGTGTCATATGGGTGGGACCTATACATTACGTATAGGTGTCATACTGACGTCACCTATACGACACATATATAGGGTTATACGTGATGAATAAGCTGAGCGAATGACATACGTGACGACCAGTACATAGTCTGTCATGAAAAAAGCTATACACAGCACATAGACCTATACACGGATTTTAAGGTGAATGACTGACTCATTTGATGACTGCTTTTTGTAAATGGAAAAGTTATACGCTACGTATATATAGATCTATATGCGGCATACAAAAGGAGCTCGACATGGAAAACTTAGGCTAAAGCTCAATTATTAAAACCCTAATAAAAGCTCAAGTTCGGGCTTGAACTCGTTTTTAGAATAGCTTGATACGAGCTTTCAGAGAGTGGCTCTCAAGCAGCTCAGTACCGGCTCGACTTGTTTACACCCTATTAGGATCGAGTTGGCTTGTTTTGCGTTCTTACCAAGTCAACTCAACTGAGTCTAGAATGAGAAGAATATTGTGTTGAAGTAAATAGGGGTCCAAGTCTTTATGCTCTTTTGGTAACAAAACAAATAAATAAGTAGACATAAAAACATGACCACATTTTAAAACATAATTGTGAGTTTGATGGGTTACGGGGACCAGACAACCTTTGCTGTTTACTCTCATGCTATGAATTATGACAATGTCATCCATTAACAATATGGATCATCTACTGCTTTTACCTACAATGTTTTGCTTTAACAACTGGCTAATTAATTAAGAACCGAAAATTGAGTTTTATCATTAATTTTGGTAAAAAAATTGTAATTAAATAAATAAAAACCCCCCTATAAATAGAAATTCCGACGTATAAAGGGTATTGACAATTCCATAATTTTGCAAGATTCTAATCCACTAGCAGAGGTCTGAGATTCAAATACTGCTTTTAATCTTATTATTATAAGGGTATTGGTAGGTCTTATACATGCATAGGATTCTTGTGCACACCAAAATATAAAAATAAAAATTAAAACACAAAAGAATGGAAAATTTTCACTAATGAACTCTAATATTTTAGCTAATCTTATTGGAAGAATGATAACTAGCTCTAATTGTCATGGGACCAGTGGACCTATCTTCCCTATAAATATGAAAAGAATGTGTCATTGAAGACCCAAGGATCAATCTGGTGAAGGTGAAGGACATGGGCACTTATTGACTTCTTGAGTGGTGTTAAAAGGGTGGAATTTAATAAAAAAGATAATGGTACATGAAGACCCAAGGCTTATTTAATGTACATAGTTGATTTCCTCCAATCAAGGCAACCAACACAATATGCATCATAGAAATTAACCACACATCTTGTCATCTACTACCTTAGTGATTGCTCTTACTTCTTGGTGGTGTTTATGTGAGTAGAGCCATTGGTACCACAAAATGTGATATAAGGTGTAGGATGAAGCGGCTAATTAAAGACATTAGTTGGAAATGAGATACATCGAGTGATCGTGGATCAATCATAGGTCTTTCATCCTTGAGATGAAGTTTTCATGTCGTATGCATCACAATGTCTAGTGGGTTTCACCTGACTAGTGAGTGTAGGATTTGGATATAATAAACACACTTCGAAAGTATTTTAATTTTCTTAATTCTTATAAGACCATTTGGCGATCTAATTTGTTGCCAACAAACAATAACAACCGAGTTAGGCATAAAGTTACTGGATTAGCCCTATGCCGATCTGCACAATAGAAGTGCTCCAAGAAAAGTTTGATCATTTGCGATGGACGCGTATACATGAACCCCAAGTTGACACCGAAGCTAGTGACTTGAAGTTAAGCTTAAATAGTTAGACTTTTAGTGTGCATACATGGTCACAAATTGTAATATGCAATACATATTTTGATAACAATTAAAATTGTGACGTGATAAAGATACTAAATATAATTGTACATTAGTTCATAACCTATAGTATTAAACAAGAATGTCCAAAAAAATTAAACAAGCAACCAAATCAATCAAGAAACTAAATATTAGACAAAAGGCATAAGATGGTAAGACAACTCAACCGTTTGATCGTGCTAAGATGGTCCACATGATAACTCCTGATTAATTCAAACACCATACAAAGACAGCTCAAACAAAGATCAAAATATGAAGAATTTTAAAAACAAAAGACAAGATTGATGCAAGATTCATATGTCAAAGAATTGTGAGTGATATCCCTACTACAAAGATTAGGAAAATAGATTATAACTCCAAAATTATAAAGAAATATTCTCTAATCCATGTTACAAAGCAATTAAGGAGAAAAAAAACATCTCTCTCTCATATTAGACAGAATACTTGTGGTTGGTGCTCTCTACTGATTTATAGAAAAGATAAACAAAAAAAAAAAAAACCTTGATTGAAGAATAGAGGTCATCAATACACAATCTGTTATTTCCTAAGGAATTTTGCTATGAAAATGGGCTATAAGCGTGTAACAGATAATGTGTCAAAATTAAGCCTCTAAACAGTTGGACTTTACATGCATCAATAAATTTTTATCACATTAATTATAATATTTCAAGGTTTAATTTTCATGTGTTTTGACACTCACCAACATCATGTTGACATTGTTTTCTTTGCGTTTGAGCACACATCTCACGTACCCAATAATTGAAGCTCCAAAGGATTTATGGTAGCTAACTAGGTGGCGAGAAGAGGGGGTTGTTTTATACTTAAAGTTTCATTGTAATACTTCTTTATAGACTGATGTTTGTGTTTCAAGTCTTTGTTAAATATTTATGTTTATAGTCAATTTTATGTCTAGTGTTCTAATGTTGGACTTTCGTTTTCTTATTTGCGAGTTGGGCTTTGGGCTTGTTGATTGTTGCTGTTTGGGCTTGCTGTGAAGATGCAAGGGCTGCTGTTGGGCTTGTTGTGAAGATGCTAGGGCTTATAAAGTGGTGCCCTATAAAGTGTTGTGTCTGGGTGCTTGTTTAAAAGTACAGAGAGTGATACACCAAGTCTTTTAGCAGCCATTATCATTGAGTCTGAGTTCTTTGTTTAATTCTTCAGATTTTATGTGTGAGAGTGTTACAGGTTATCATATTGATAATCTTGTGTGAGATTGTGTAGTTGATTCTGATTCTTGTATTGATCGTGATTCTCATTCGTTTGTTCGTATAGAGAGTTACATTTTCATCTATATTTGATTTGAGTTTTGTGACATGGTATCAGAGCCGAAGGCTCGGATTGATTGTCGCGTGTGATTCCTGGTAATCATCTTCCGCTGCAGACTGAATCTCTGTTTCTCGAATTAGGGTTTCGCATTTTGAAACTCTAAGATCTGGTTCTTAGTATCGTCGAAGGCACCTCAGAAAAAGGCGTACTACTCTTGTGCGGTGACTCTTTCCGTGTGTGGAAGGAGTACTTTCAGTGATATGATTTTTGGTTCTTGAAGAAGGATGAAGTTGCTGCGGTACATGGAGACTCAAGTGATCTAGGTGCGTTTGTGAAGGCAATTTCAACGGTTTGATTCGTTGCAACGAACATTGACGAGGATCTACTAAATTTTAAATCATCCAAGACACCGTAAGGTTTTCTAAAATTCTCAACTTCTCTTATCTGTATTTCTTGTCATGGGCATTGTTTATTTATTAAAGCAATATTGGCTTGGTTAGGAGTACTGGTAGTAATCTTTTGTAAATGTGGAGAGTCACACCCTGTTTGCTCTGTTAGTTGCTATTATATGTTTTGTCTTGTTTTTTGGCTTGCTACTTTCTTGGTCGTTTTTTCTTTCTTTCTTTGTTTCTTTTTGGTGTCACTTGAGTGTACATTATATATCTTCAGTGAGTTTTACCTACGCGTGCGCGTGTGACACCATTCTCTGCTTTCTGTCCATGATTGAACTTGTGTGCCCAGTTTAAAGATTTATTTTTCATTCTGTAAGAGTTTAGATGCAAGACAGGTTCTTGTCTATATGTGTTTTTAGATTTGTTCTTGGAGTTTAATACTTTAATCTGATTTTGCATGTTGTGTGAAAGATAAATGTATGATGAAGTTTGTCTGTATCATTCAGTTCGTGTCAATGCATACGTATATAAATGAAGTAGGGATGTTAGAAAGATCTCTCGTGACTCTTGTGATTGGTTTTATCTATGTTCCATCAAAGTGTGACTAATTGTCTATGATACTGATATTGTGCTATTTGATGGTATTTGTGTTCAAAAGGTTTTTTCTTTATCTTCATCATCTACGCTTTGTTTTGAAACTCCAATCTTCGTTGTCAGCTTCATCGTCTTTGAGTTGTTCATATGGTCTTGATCGTAAAAGTCTATGAGCGAGTATCTAGCATATATTGTCTTTGTTTATTAGATTGTCTCTTTGGTAAACTGATTTGTACAAAAAGATTTAGAGTTCATTCTAGTTTAGTTTGAGTGTGTTTGATTGAGAGATTGTAATGTCTTGGTCTCGTTTTATTAACTCCTTGTAATCTGACCGTATTGGTGATGTTTAGTTAGGAATTAATCATGGGTTCACTATTGAATCTGTAAGTTGTTCAAGGTTCACTATTGGTCTGGTTTAGTTCTTTGTTTTACACCATATTGCACGTGGCCTGTTATCTTTTTCCTTTTTATATGTTATGTCATGACTGCAAATTAAATCTTTCAAAATTTTAATCATTGTTTGTCACATGGGAAATAATAAGTTGTCCTGCACTCAAAATATCTACATTGTTTCTCTCGATATATAAGATTTTAGATGCATTAAAATGTCTCACAGTTATGTTTGACAACATGTTTTTAAGGCTGGAATATAAAAATTAGTATTTCTTTCCTTTTTCTTAAATATATCAAGGATTATGTATTTTTCGACAATATGTTATTTCTTGATTGGTTATGTTTTTTGTCCATTCTAGTATAATGTTGTTGTGAGCCTGTTTATCTGTCTTTGGGACGTCTTCTATGTGTCATGATCTTGTCTTTATTCGAGATTGTTAGTAGAAGTAATCTCATGTCATATTGTTGTTCTTAAACCCTTGTCTAGGACTCTTGGTTTGTGTGATATAGTTTTTTTGTTGATTGATGTTAAAAATGTCTTTCGGTTATGACTGTGTTTTAATGGGTTTTGATTTGTATCATGAATATTCTTTTATTATTGGCATAAATGGTTTCATGGTGGTTTACTTGACCCGCATGTCTTATCAATTTTAATCTTGGCTCTGGTTAGTTGAGCTTTTGTGGTTCACGTGTTTTTAACCATTCGAATTCACAAGATTATTTTTTATTATATATGACAGCCTCATATGTTCTCTCTTGTGAGGGATATTTTCTGATTACAACTCTATGATTTTGTGTTTAATCAGGTATTCTTGTATGGCTGTGGTTTTCTAGTCTGGTATAGCTTATGGTATTCTTGTCATTATCAGACTAGTTTCTTGAATCTAATTGATTCTTTATCTTTGTGAGGTTGTAAAAGTTTTTGCTTGATTCAAATTAGTCTTTATGTTCTTTATATGGTTTCTTAGGTTATTTGTCTTGTAAAGTTGTAAAAGTTTTTGATCAAGTCAAACTAGTCTTTAAGTTCCTCACAAGTCTTCTCTTCAAACATAGTTTTGAATTCTTAAAAGTCAAGTGGCTTTTATTTTTCTTTTCAGATATTTTTCTGGTAGTCTTATCAAATCTTATGATTCTAAAAACCGTGTGGTTTTTTATTCTCTCTTATCAAATATTATTTTTGATAGTCTTAAAGAATCATACGATTATTTCTTTGTATTAATTAGAAGATGTTCTTCTGATGTCTTCATTATCTTCTTTTTTGTTGTTAAAGAAAGTTGATAAATGTCTTATCTTGGAGGTCGTGTGACTTCATGTCTTTATCAGATATGTATCTGATTCTCTTATATGGTCATAGGTTGTATGCCTTATGACTTGTTTGGTATGTCATATTAGTGGTGGATTCAAAGTCCACTTGCTAGTTATGAAATCTTCGAATTCTTTGTGGGATTCTTCGTAGAATCTTATGATTCTATCTCTTGTTTAATCAGAAAAATGTATCTCTGATTTCTTTCTTTATATGTCTTGTGACATTTTGTTCCTTGTCTTTACAAGTTCTAAAATCATGTGATTTTGTTTTTAGACTTGTTCTTCTCATTTGGCAATTGAATTTTGTGATTCATTGTTTGGTCAAATTGTTGTCTTAAATGGAATATGAGTTGACTGTTGTTTTTCTGTGGTGATTACCACATGATATGTTGTGCCTTGAGGCATTATGTATGATTACTCTTTATCAATGGTGAGTCTCAAACTCATTATTTGAGTAAGATATCCTTTTATGTAACTATGTTGAGAGAGAATATGTATATTGGAAAAATGTCTGCTTGTGTTATAGACTTATAGCTATCTTTATCAACACTAAGTTGTAATTCTAATCTTATATTGATTAAATTTTCTTTCAACGTTGTTATTTCATGTCTTTTATGCTTGAAAAATTGTATTTTGGAAAAAAGGCATTGTTTTTTTAAGTGGTCTGATCATTATCTTGTTCATGTTTACGATCAGTCTTTGCCTTCTTTGATGACCAATAGAAGTTTTTCTTTCTACACAAATCTTATTTCTTGAATTGTCTTCTCTATTCAAGGTTAATCAGTATTTTCATCTGTGTTTAGTTGAATCTAGATTGTTTGTCATATGTTGACTAGTCTAGATGGTAAATGTCTAATCTTGTTAACAGTTTTTTTGTTTTTCTTTCTGAGTTTACTCTGCCAACTTGGGACTTTGGAATTAATAGTTCTAAAGGTTGTGTTTAGAATTCTTGTTAAAATTGAATATAGTTTGGTTGGAAATTTGCCCAACTCATATCTTTTCTAGTTTTTCAACAATGCGTGTATGATTTTGCTCACTTGTAGTGGCTTAAAAGTTGCTAAGGGAAAAAATATAATTATTATGTTGATTTTGATATTCATTTTTGGGATTGCTTGGAGCAGTGTTGGACTTGGCTTTACACGTTAAAAGGGTTTAATCCATATGATCAGTTAGTTTTTGCTAGACATCATCTCTGATCGTCAGTTCATCTCCTTATTCTATTGAGGATGTCTTGCTCGATTGTTCAAGAAGTGAACACATTCTGATCATTGTTATCTTGCAACATCTACATCTCGTTATTGGCTTGTTATAGAGTTTCTATTGTTTTCTAACTTTGTATTCTTGTGGATCTGTTCTTAAAATCATAATCAAAGATTCTAAGTGAAGGTTACATAGTCCGAAACTCACTTTGATTGAAGCCCCCGCTGATTCACTTACAAAGAAAACCCGGGTGACTGGTAATCAAATTGATGGATTATATTACTGGGATGATGGCTCAATATCTGTGAAGATTGTTTACCAAAGGGTTGTTCCCAAAACAACATGAGCTTCTATGTTCCAAGCTTCACTTAACAGATCTGTTTAGCCATAAAATTGAGGGGGGGTGTTAAATATTTATGTTTATAGTCAATTTTATGTCTAGTGTTCTAATGTTGGACTTTCGTTTTTCTTATTTGCGAGTTGGGCTTTGGGCTTGTTGATTGTTGCTGTTTGGGCTTGCTGTGAAGATGCAAGGGCTGCTGTTGGGCTTGTTGTGAAGATGCTAGGGCTTATAAAGTGGTGCCCTATAAAGTGTTGTGTCTGGGTGCTTGTTTAAAAGTACAGAGAGTGATACACCAAGTCTTTTAGCAGCCATTATCATTGAGTCTGAGTTCTTTGTTTAATTCTTCAGATTTTATGTGTGAGAGTGTTACAGGTTATCATATTGATAATCTTGTGTGAGATTGTGTAGTTGATTCTGATTCTTGTATTGATCGTGATTCTCATTCGTTTGTTCATATAGAGAGTTACATTTTCATCTATATTTGATTTGAGTTTTGTGACAAGTCTAGGGTTTAAACAAGTATTGTATTTAAATTTAAGACAAATCTATATTAATATGTGTGTTATTCTGCTGCATAAGTCTTATATCAATCTGTCATGATAACCAAACCTAAACAGGACATTAAATTGTATAAACTCTAATAGCATATCTAGGTGCACATACAGTGGCCCATTTAAGTCATTCCATCAAACATAATATCTCTAGCATTTTCCTCAATCATTTTGATCATACATGTGCCTCATCAACCCCTCGTTAAAGTTCTTGCAAAAGAATAGAACCTATAATTTCCTTTCTTTGGTATCATATATCTAACTTGTTACATGTACCATGCATTTGTTTAGCTTGGTGTTAAATTTGTTTCTCTTCTTGGTATGTATTAGTAAATATTATATAAGATTTAGACATTGAACAACAAAATGTTATTATAGTAACGCATTTAAATTCACAAGTTATAAATTGAAAGACTATAAAATTCTCTTGTACTAATAGCAGTACAAGGCTAAGGTCTGGGCATTAAGTTTTGCAAACTTAGAATTTGTACCAACTGTTAATAAGTCAAAGATTCATAAATTGTACCAACTGTTAATAAGTCAAAGATTCATAAATTGTACCAACTACCAAGTGTTTTGAACAAATTTTATCATGCATGTTATAATATGGTATGATGTTGGAAACTTAGAATTTGTACTTCTACTGTAGCTCTATATCTTTCTCTGTCTTATTGTTCCCTAATCTTGTCGTGAGTTCACATCAAAAACCAATCGTAAATTGCAAGACAACAAGCCAATCACAATCTCTACACGACTTGCTTCTTTTGAATTGTGATAAACGTTTTCAGATTTAAGAAAAATCACACCCCATGGAAAGTTATTTGAAGTTCGACAATTTCACATCGAGATGGTAATCTTCCTCTAATGTCTCCAAGCCGGCCATTATAGAATCGTAGGCAAAGCAACCAATAGCGTCTACTTTTGCCTCTAATGGCGGGTTGCTTCCAAGCTCAAACCATTTGAAATACAATTGCCAATATACCCAAATGCTTGTTATATTGCTCATCTCGTTAGCCTTATTGGTAAATTCATATATCCCATGGTTGGCTTTTTTATCCCTCATCAACCATGCTAGGGACCATAACAAATATGGTAAATTCATATATCCCATGGTTGGCTTTTTTATCCCTCATCAACCATGCTAGGGACCATAACAATTGGTCCTGTAAACCTGTACAATATTTCTTCAAAATCTTTTTGTTAGAATAATGGATGATACATGTATATCATATAACAATATTAAATTAAACAATATTCATTATAAAGCAATACCAATTTAACAATATCCATTAATAAACAATAACAAATTATCAATACCAATTGCATGCCTCTTTCAATTGTTACATAATGAAAGACAAAACAAAAGCATGCTTTGTTAACAAATTGAACTTGCACTTGAGTTATACAGTTACAGTGATGTAGAGTGCCATGAAAGAGCAAGTGTTCTTTAGTAAACACATGTGTGATAAGGCACATTTAGTACAAATATGCAATTGTACATAGATAGACAAACAAATTGATACAAATAATACAATCGAGTAAAAACAAGAAGCAACCTTAACCTTGAGTTGTGTGCATCGCGCCTAAGGCATTCCTTTTAAAACAGTGCATTGCCAGTTGGTTATTATAATGTCAGCAACACTCGTCAGTTCTTATGATGTTAGCAGTACCCATCGTTTCATTGTGTCAGTAGCACCAACAGAGAGCATAACATGGACATACATTTAGATTGTAGAATCTGTTGTGGAGACTCGGTGACCATTAAACCATCCAAGGTGATTCAGCTAACCGTGTCCAATGAAGCGTATGGAGTCTGAAACACGAATGGGAATTTAAAAAAAGTGGGAATTAGGAAGCAAGCAACTAGAAAAAAGAAGAGGAAGATTTGATTTCATTACCTGGTGTTTTCAAACTCAAAAAAAAGACTTGATTATTTATCACAAACTTGATTTCCTGTAAACATGAAAATAAGTGTTAAAAAGGACAAGAATCACATATTCGATCTAAAGGTTGAAACAAGGGAATAATAAAGAAAAAACAACGGTAGAGGATTCCAAGTCCAAACTGTCGGCTGAACCATTAAACCGCCAAACCACCAAACCACCAAAACTGAACGCCTAACTAGCTGAATTGCTAGATTTACTTCGGCTTGGGTGTTCAGTCAGTTTTAACTATTTATGAACACCCTTAATCTTAATTCATGACAAAATCATCACATTATTATCACCATTTAGAGAGGTTTAACAAATTCTAAACAATTACCAAAAGCCTATCCCCAAACAGTACCATATTACTTTTGCAATCTGATTAATAAACACCTGCATTCTAAAATCCTAATATCATAATGTACAGAACTCATCCAGAAGGCAGGAACTCAGAGCATAAGTTAAAGTGTGTTACTGCTGCGAATACATCAATAAGGCATAAACCTTACCATAACCCTCAAGGCTATGAGATGAATTTGTTTCTTGAGCTACACCCCAATACGCAGTTTTACCAAAATAAGCAGTTATGCCCTTTAAAAAACCCCGTACAAAATTTTCCTCAATCTGCAATTATCAAACCACTTATAAATTAATCAGCACGGAAAAATTAAGCACCAGATGGAACTGAAGTTACAAATGAATATATAACCCACCTCAACATTTAAAGGGGGAGAAGATAGCCAAGCGAGTTCTTCAACTTGACAAACATCCACATTTCGCGGCAGAAACATTATGATGTTGGGGGTTATTGTTTGAGCCAATTGAAACAATGTGTGCCTGAATATAAAATGCAATTAGAACTTCTATATCCATGATGATGCTATTATCATTTTAAGCTCACATGTCCAGCCATGTTACTGAATATATAGAAATTTAAATTTTTGCAGGAACATAATGTATGTGTTCAACCCGTCAACCTTGGTTTTACAAAGCGTGATTCGTGTACGTGAGGCGTTGCTCTATGTACAAAAGCTTTACGTATAACCAAAAGCGACATATTCTCATTTCTTTTACATATGAGCCTTCTTTGTCAAGTAAACCATTCATAATCTCTTCATTCTTTTCTTATGGCCATTTCTACACATTAGCCTCCTCTAGACCCAAATTTTGACCCACATGTGTATGAAGCTGCATGTCACTCATTTTCTTTACACATAAGCCCTCAAGCATACAGACTACAGTATTCCATCATTTAATTATGAAATATCAAAGAATTGATACAAAATAAAAAGGAGTAACAGGATACCCGTCCACTGGCTTCAGTAAGTCGAGGGTAAAATTCTCCGTCATCTTATATGATGGACCTCCCCATGGTGGTGAAAGAAATGCTACATTTCCCTACACAAGAAACATTCAAAATGAAGCAGTATCATAGCATAACAACTTATAAGTGACAGATGACCAGGTTCTCAATTTTCAAGAACAAACTTTAGGTTCTTAGTTAATGATTTCATTATTGACGGGTAAGATCAATTACTATGAATTTAATTAAGGACCAATAATACCTTTAGAGATGGTGCTAGTTGCAAAAAGTCTCCCACAATGAAATCAATATAATTATCCACACCGTAAATCTTTGTGTTGTTTAATGCCATTTCAACCTTTTTAGGATCAATATCTATGGCAAGAACATGATAACCCCTGCAAAGTACAAACATTCAAAATCAGTTATAAATGGTACCAATAATTATATAAATCAACGTTCAGGTGGAAGCTGTCTTGTTTTGTCTATCTCAATCCAATTTCACTAGTTTTTGCCTTTAACCCCTCGAAGGCCAACTGCCTAGCGCAAGTTGTGTTTTATTTGGTCCTATTGGTTTGGGTCCCCGTGAGTTTCCGGGTGTTGGGTTTCTTACAATTATCAAGAAAATTTTACAACAGTTCTCTTTGCTTCAAGTTAAATTGGCCTTTGCATTTGGAAATTGGAATCCATAAAGCATAAGGGTCATTGTTTTGTGGCTCTGTGTGGTATGCGAAATGTTTATTACACTATAATATTGTTGTCAAGGTCATTAAATTATCTATAAACTTGATAATAGATGACATTTTGATACCTAAAGTCTGTTTTTATGTCTAAGCACATTAATATATATTTCCACTAATACCTTCCAAGAAGCATAGAATTCATAAACCAATAAACACAAAGGGGATTCAAAACCCTAGAATGGAAACAAAATTAAATCTCATTTCAGATCAATCATCAACATTGCAAGCATAATTCAAGATCATGATATGCAAACATTAGGACTTACAATGCAGCAAATTGAATGGAATTGCCACCCACACCAGCAAAGCAATCAACGACGACTCCACCTGCAACACTCCGCTGTGCATGACGAACTGCAATTTCCTCCGGCGTGACGGAAAACCACCCTTCTTCGTCCATTTTGATGCCTTCATCGTACCTAGAAAACAAACTGTAGCGTTGTAGCCAGTACTTCTTGACCTTTGGGCTAATAATAGCTTGTGACTCGTTGTTAGGTTTACAATTTGCACTAATTTTCACTGGAATGAATCAAAACAAAATCAGATTACACATGCTCACGAGCAAATACAGAAGATTAAACCGTGTTTGGAGGTCGAATTTGCGTTGAAATCAAAAGGGTTTCTCTTACACTTTCGCTTGAGAGTTTTTCTTCGTTTGTTTGACCGACAATTTGCCCGTGTCATTGCAGTTTCTAGTGTTGAAGACGAACTTGTTGAAGACGAACTTGTTGAAGACGAACTTGTTGAAGACGAACTTGTTGAAGACGAACTTGTTGAGGACGAACTTGTTGAAGACGAACTTGTTGAGGACGAACTTGTTGAAGACGAACTTGAGCTAAAGTAAATTGAAACGAAAGAGGTTCAAGTACAAATTGCGTTTTTGCTGAAAAACGTGAGAAGTCACAATTAGTAAAAAAAAACATAAAAAATTTATATCTCACAATCTAGATCGAATTTTAAAATAGTAATTCGAAGCTTTTGTTCCCCTGGTCGTCCTCACTAAGAAAAAAAAATAAATAAATAGTTAAAAAAAATAAAAAAATTAAAGTTTTTTATTATGTCATTTATAAAAGACACAATAATTTCATTGTTTTATTATGAAAGACACAATGACGTCAATGTGTCAATATAAAACACACAATGACGTCATTGTGTCATATAAATACACAATAAAATTTTTTATTTTTTTATTTTTTTCTGAAAGAGGACAACGAGAGGAACGGAGACTCCGAATTACTTTTTTAAAATTTGATTTAGATTGTGAGATATTAATTTTTTTTTTGATTTTTTAGGCTCATTGTGTCTTCTCACACTTTGTAGCAAAAATACATTTTATAGAATAAACTCACCCAACTAAAATAATGGAATCATGAATTATGAATATCTATTTATATCGTCACATATCTATAAATAATTTTTACTTTAAGACTATCGTAACTACACTTTGTTACATTCATAAATTTTTAGTTGACAAGTACATTGGGTGTCTCATTAGGCGTTACAAACACTAGCTTGAGTTATGTTCAGCGGCGGATCTAAAAAAGAAGTTCAGAAGTAACGTAAATTTTTTTTTATCGTATATACAGTGACGGAACCATGAATTATTTCCTACGGAGTCATTATTTTTTATAATTAGCCTCTAACGAAACAACATAAAAAAGTATAGGTTGTTCGATTGAGTCGAGTCGGATCGGGTCAGAATAGACTTAAATTGCGTAGAATAGTTAACAAAAATACAATACCAAAAGAAATTTAAAAAAATTAAATTTTATATTGTTCTGTACGCGTATTCATATTTTGATGTTTTCTTTTCATAGCAAAACGATTCATGTTCTCTAAATTTCAAGTTTAAACAGTAACTATAATCAATAAATTAAACCTAAAATGTTCGTAATAAACAAGTAACCGTATAAAACATTTATAGTATATTCATACACTTTTTAAATCATCTATTTTTATTTTATTATCATATACTTTTAAAATTGAGTTTTAATAAATTTTTATAAAATTTTAAATATGAGTCACAATCTCATCACTCTAACAACATTTTTAAGGTTTAGATATAAATTGTCAAGGTTTTTAAACAAAAAATAAAGAAACATCAATTATTTCATTTTCTTTCTTCTTTTTTCTTTTTGCTTTTTTTCCATAAAATAACAAATAAAATGTGTATACCGATCGATGTCATGTGGTCGGTCAAAAATTTATATTAAAGAGTACCTAATCACCCTTAATAGCAAAGGATAAGTAGGGTGTCAAATCCACAGGAAATCACAGGAAAGTGTTAGCAAAAATTAATTTAAAACTACTAAACATTGAAAAGTAAATTGATTTATGGACTTGGTTAAGAAATTAAAAATTAACGAAATAAAGTTTAAGTTTTTAACAATCTTGATTAAAAAGCAACCCACTTCAGGATCCAGGTTTGACAAAGTTATAATTTTTCTTGAATGAAACCTAATGAGAAGTCATTAATGGTGACTTACATGATATGATGTAAGTGATAATTATGGATTAAAGCTTAAAGGACCTTATTCACATAATAACCAATTTGAATAATGAAACATTAATTCTAATAATCAATCACACAATGATTAAAGAAGGTTTTAAACATAATCAAACCATTTAAATAATCAAATCATAACTTGAAACCAAAAGAACTTAAAAGGTTCAAGATTCAATCCCAAATCTAGGTTACAAACTAAGAAAAATAAAAACTTGCACAAACCCTTCCCCCGAAGTAAATCACAATGGATTTAGCCTTGCATCATCATCAATTCTTCAACAAAAGTGTACTTGATCATGTAGTCCGAATGAAATTGATGTTCTTGATGTTGGAAAAGCTTGAGAATGATCCAAGAAGGTTGATTTTTCATCCAAGATTGCTGTATGTAAAGTTAAAATTTGTATTAGGGTTAATCCCCCTTTAAAACCCCTTAAATTAGGTTAAAATACACAAACACGTGGTGGTCGGCGTCGGTGGCGCCCCCAGCGCCATCTGGGCTGAAAGTTACAGACCAACGGTGACTCTGACGGTGTTTCTGACGGTATCGGCGTCGGTGGCGCCACCCCTGTACAAACTTGATTTTCATGTGTAAATTTCCGAGACCTTACTGTGGACAGGTCGTGGGTCCCATAACTCCTTTCATGTAAGGCCCCGATCCCGGGCACCTCACAGTTGGTCATTCACAGCATAAAACATACTTATTATTAATTTAAGCAGCGGAATTAATTTAAACAAAAGACATTCATTTCATTAAAAACACTGTTGCTAAGCAATACATTCTAGTTTATAAGTCACAAAATGATAGATGAATGAATTACAAAACAACAGTATTGTCAAAAAGTGAATGGATGTCAGTCTTGCCCGCCAAGTAGCCATCCCCGTGTGCCATCCTCAACAACCTGTCACCTGCCAACTGGAAAATACATAAAAGTCAGCGTTGCTAAGTGAGTTTTAGTTTTATAATTAAAATACTTTATTTTTCATTCAAAACCGTTCCTCATCTTCTTAGGTGATCATACATCGTACGTACACATAGGTAATATTTTTATTATCTTCACCATCGTTCAATTCGTATTTTTATCATTCTTCTTCCGGTCTTTTGCAACACCTAGTTGCTCACCCATTAACGATCCCAAGGATCTCAAGACTTTTGGTCTGTTGTGACACCGAGTCACTCACCCATTACCAACCTCACAGGTTGTAAGTCTTCTGCGGGCTTTTGCAACACCAAGTTGCTCACCCATTAGCAATCTCAAGGATTACAAGGCTTCTGCGGGCTTTTGCAACACCAAGTTGCTCACCCAAGCATATTAACAACAATGCTTCTGCGGGCTTTTGCAACACCAAGTTGCTCACCCATTACCAACCTCACAGGTTGTAAGCCTTCTGCGGGCTTTTGCAACACTAAGTTGCTCACCCATTATCAATCTCAAAGATTGACCCTGTGTGCATCCTCCGGGGTAGCGAACCCGCATCACAGTTGAGCTAACACCTGCCAGGGGTGTGCACCTTTATTTGCTTGCAAGTCTTTCGTTTATTCATTTACATTCCACTCTCTATTACCATTAATCTTCCACTTTATTAATGATAATAATTCCTGTCTTGATCATGATCATTACACGTAAAGTCATACAATATTATTATTAATAAGCATATTAATAATAATAGTACTGATAATATTAATAATCATATTAATATTAATTCCCATAACAGCCCTAATCATAACATTAATTAAAATATTAAGAAAGGGGTATTTTTACATTCAACATAATCATTTACTTTCAATAAAGTCACAGTCAACGTCCTTGTGAAACCCTACTGCACAGACTCCAAGAAACTCTGTTAAAAAGTCCAAGTATCTGGGCGTATGAGCCCTGTCTAGGCGTTTCACCACTGTCGGACTCACCAACTCACACTTAGAAAATTTTCAGGCTCTGGGCGTATGAGCACTGCTGGGCGTATAAGCCCTGTTGGGCGTATGAGCCCTGTTGGACTTTTCATCCTACACTTAGAAAATATTTTCTGGTCATACGACCAGAACCCAGACTTTTCACCTTTTTACTTAGTTTTCAGACTCATGGGTACTGTGGGACTCATGAGTCCTGTTGGGACTTATAAGTCCCCATACTTAGCAAATTTTCAGACTTATGAGTCTGGTCGTTCTAGGACTATTGGACATATTACATGCTTGGACACATGACCTCACTTAGCCTATTTCTAAGGCACGTCCTTGGGCGTATAAGCACTATTGGACTCATTAACTTGTACTTAATTATTCTAAGTCCAAATCCCAGACACATGACTACTATGTGGGCTTATTAGGCGTATTAGTAGCCTGTTCATATTTCTAATTCAAACTCCAGTCCCCAAACATCATAATACCTAGTTCTAAGCATGTACACATGATTCTAGGCATAAACTTACTATAAACATAAACATACGTTCATACCAAAATTTTCTCTATAAACATACACCCGTACATATCATACGGGTATCATACTCAAATTTATAAAAACATAAATACATGCATTTTCCAGCCCTAAAACGTTTAAAAACAGGTAGAAAGGGGTCTAGAAACTCACCTTTGTTGTTCTCTTCAAATTTCACACTCTTCACCCGAGCCTCCTCGACTGTTCTAACACCTAAAACACACACACCACACCACCCGAACACACAAGGCACATTTATAAGCACATATACGGGTCTAGAATCATCTAAAGCTTCAAAACTCGAGATTTCTTACCAAAACTTCGAGTTTTCAGATTCTTCTTCAAAAATCCCGAGAACTTTCTGCCTTTGCTGCTTTCTCTCTCTAAAATATCGAAGATGGTGATGATGTGAACAAGAGTGGGTGGCCATACCACCTTTTGTATCAAAATTAATATGAAGTTTGC
This sequence comes from Flaveria linearis, assembly GCA_024085815.1. Taxonomy (NCBI): domain Eukaryota; kingdom Viridiplantae; phylum Streptophyta; class Magnoliopsida; order Asterales; family Asteraceae; genus Flaveria; species Flaveria linearis. Next base: position 16,404,650 of record CM044001.1, read on the forward strand.
CCATTTGGCACTTTTGGCCCTTCAACAAAAGTAGACTTTTGTTTTCTTTCCTTTCTCTTTCTATTTTGTTCTTTTAATTTCTTTAATAAGAAATTACGGGTGTTACAAGTCCACCCCCCTTATATAGGTTTCGTCCCCGAAAACTGTTATTCCTCAAACAGATGTGGGTAATGTTGTCTCATCTCCTCCTCAGTCTCCCACGTAGACTCGGATCCCTTCCTGTGCTTCCACTGTACACGCACAAGAGGAACCACTTTATTCCTCAACCTCTTTTCCTTACGATCAATGATTGCCACTGGTTGCTCCACGTAATTGAGCCGTTCATCTACTTCAATATCCTCCAGTGGAACAATCATATCTTCATTAGCTACGCACTTTCTCAGATGAGATACATGGAATGTGGGATGAATTCCACTTAACTCATCTGGCAGTTCAAGTCGATAGGCCACCTCTCCTACTCGTGCGACAATTTGGAAAGGTCCTATGTATCTCGGGCTTAGCTTACCTCTTTTCCTGAATCTAATGATTCCCTTCCAGGGCGAGACTTTCAACATGACACGGTCACCAACCTTGAACTCTATCGGTCTTCGCCTCTTGTCAGCATACGACTTTTGCCTATCTTTCGCAGCCTTCATGAAGGCTTTGATCTTTTCTAATTTCTCAGTCGTTGCTTCAATCACCTCAACACCTCCCAGTTCTTTCTGCCTAATGTCTCCCCAACATACGGGCATCCTACATCTCCTACCATATAGCATCTCGTAGGGTGGCATGCCAATACTGGCATGATAGCTATTGTTGTACGAGAATTCTGCTAACGGCAAGTGATCATCCCAACTTCCTCCAAAATCGATCACGCACGCCCGAAGCATGTCTTCGAGTGTTTGGATCGTCCTCTCAGACTGACCGTCTGTCTGAGGGTGATATGCTGTACTAATGTGTAGCCTCGTCCCCATTGCATCATGAAACCTCTTCCAAAACTTGGAGGTAAACCGGGTGTCGCGATCAGACACAATAGACACCGGTACACCATGACGAGCTACAATTTCCTTAATGAACAGATCCGCCAATCTTTCAGATGAGTACGTTTCACGGATCGGTAGGAAGTGGGCACTCTTTGTCAAACGGTCAACTATCACCCATATGGCATCATACCCTTTCGGGGTACGTGGTAGCTTCGTAATGAAGTCCATGGTGATGTGCTCCCACTTCCACTCGGGTATATCCAACAGCTGGATCTTCCCGTACGGTTTCTGGTGTTCTGCCTTTACTTGTAAGCAAGTTAGGCATTTACTCACGTACTCCACTACGTCACGTTTCATACCCGGCCACCAGAAATCCTTCTTCATATCGTGGTACATTTTGGTAGCACCAGGATGAATGGAGTATCGAGTCTTATGGGTCTCATCCAAAATCTTTCCACGTAGATCCCCGTATCGAGGAATCCACATTCGCCCAAATCGGGTCTTAACACCAAGAGTGTTCTCACCCAATTCTGTAACTAGACCTCTCATCCTTTCGGAGTTAAGACGATCTTCCTTCAAAGCCTCGTCTTGAAACTCCTTAACCTATGTCATCACGTCAGAGGTCATAATTAACTGATAAGCCTTCACTCGGATCGGCTCAGGCCTTTCTTTTTGGCTGAGGGCATCTGCCACCACGTTGGCCTTGCCTGGATGGTAATGGATTTCGCAATCATAATCCTTTATTAGTTCCAACCATCGCCTCTGCCTCATGTTCAGATCTTTCTGCTCGAAGAAGTACTTCAAGCTTTTGTGGTCAGTGAAGATTGTGCACTTCGTCCCGTATAGATAGTGCCGCCAAATCTTCAACGCAAAAACCACCGCGGCTAATTCCAGATCGTGTGTGGGATAGTTGACTTCGTGGGTCTTCAGCTGTCGAGATGCGTAGGCTATCACCTTTCCACGTTGCATCAACACACAACCTAGCCCAGAATAAGATGCATCCGAATAGACCACTAAGTCTTCATTTCCCTCGGGCAATATCAAAACAGGAGCTTGTGTTAGCCTCGTCTTCAACTCCTCAAAGGCCGTCTCCTGCTCTCGACCCCACACGAATTTCACATCCTTGCGAGTCAACTTAGTCAAAGGTGAGGCTATCTTGGAGAAGTCTTGAATAAATCTCCTGTAATAGCCCGCCAATCCCAAGAAGCTACGAATCTCGGATGGCGTCTTTGGTGATTTCCATTGCATCACAGCCTCAACCTTTGCTGGGTCCACCATGATCCCCTCTGCATTCACCACGTGACCCAGAAATTGTACCTCGCGTAGCCAGAACACACATTTGGAGAACTTAGCATACAGTTTCTCCCTCCTCAAAGTCTCCAACACTTCCCAAATGTGACCGACATGCTCTTCCTCGCTCCTAGAATAAATCAGAATATCATCGATAAACACAATTACTGATTTATCTAGCATTGGCCGACACACTCGGTTCATCAAGTCCATAAAAGCAGCTGGCGCATTAGTTAGACCAAATGACATAACGAGAAACTCATAGTGTCCATAACGCGTACGAAAAGCTGTTTTAGGAATGTCCTGCTCCTTTACCTTCAATTGATGGTAGCCAGATCGAAGATCTATTCTCGAGAACCAACTGGCACCCTGGAGCTGGTCGAACAAGTCATCAATCCTTGGTAATAGATACCGATTCTTTATCGTTAGCTTGTTCAACTCACGGTAATCGATACACATTCTCATGCTACCGTCCTTCTTTTTCACAAATAAGACCGGAGCACCCCAAGGAGAGATACTCGGCCTAATGAAGCCCTTGTCAAGCAATTCTTGCAGTTGTTCCATCAACTCCTTCATCTCAGTCGGAGCCAATCGATACGGTGCTTTAGCAACAGGTTGAGCACCGGGTATCAAGTCAATTTGGAATTCGATTTCGCGGTCAGGTGGCAATCCCGATAAGTCTTCCGGGAATACATCTGGAAACTCACACACAACCGGAACGTCAGATAGTTGTGGTGTTGGCGTCTCCACATCCTTTACATAACATAGGTAGGCGTTGCACCCACGCCTCATGTACTTCCCCGCCACCGCCATCGAAATCACCTTCGGAATCATCGTTACCCGATCACCGTATATTGTCACCAGACTCCCGTCAGACGCCGTCAATCTAATCATCTTCTTTTGACATACGATATTCGCTTCATAGGTTGCCAACCAGTCCATCCCTAGTACTACATCAAATCCACCTAGGGGCATCACATGTAATCTAGCGGCAAACCTATAGCCTTCTAACTCTATGGTGCAGTCCTCTATCACATCAGTAACTCTAGTGGACTTACCAATAGCAGTTTCTACATCAAAGGGCTCACTAATGCATTTACTACTAACAGGCAATTTAGCACAGAAAGTAGCAGAAATGAAACTCTTACTAGCACCAGAATCAAATAACACAGAAGCAAGAGTTTGATTTACTAGAGACGTACCTGACACCACATCGGGGTCCGTCCTATCCTCCTCTCTGGTCATGGTGAAAGCTCTGGCACTTGCCTTCTGCCCTTCAGTCCCGACCGTCTTCTTTGCCCCGGAACTCTCCACCCTCGGCTTTCTGCAGTCTTTACTCATATGGCCCGCCTCACCGCAGGTAAAACACCTCAGTTCCTTACAATCCTTCGAGATGTGGCCCAGCTTTCCGCACCTGTAGCACACCTTGAGCCCCATTCTGCACTCACCCGTATGCTCCTTCCCGCACTTGCCACACCTTTTGGGCCCTGAGCTTGATGAACCCACCCTACGGTCATCCCCTCTCATCCTTTTGTTGTTCGGGGTAAAGCCACCACGCCCGAACCGCTTCCCGTTCCAATTCCGGTCAGCACCACCGGATTTCCTTGACTCCATCACTGTCACTTCCCTTTCATCGTAAAGTCTGCCAGCCAGATCCACTGCTGACCTGAAAGTGCTTGGCCGAGCAGTGATCAAGTGCCTACGAATGTCGGCTGGCAGCCCCTGAATGTACCGGTTAATCTTTCGAGACACCGGTGTCACTTGATCTGGCACCAGCCTGGCCATCTCATTGAATTTGGCAGTGTATTGTTGGTGGTTCATGGTTCCCGCCTCGAGTTGCAGAAACTCCCTCTCAACCTTATCAAGTTCCCTGTGAGGACAGAATTCCTCAACTACCAACTTCTTCAACTCGGGCCACTTCATCTTGCCTATAGCCTTGCTGCCCTCAGCTTGGACAATATTGTCCCACCAACATAGTGCTGAGTCGGTAAAAGAGTGGGTGGCAAATTTCACCTTCTGATCTTCCCGGCACTCACTGATCTCGAGTACCGCCTCCATCTCCCTTACCCAACGGTGGGCAGCAGCAGCATTGCCATTTCCGTCAAAAGTCGGGGGCCTGCACCTCTGGAATGCCCCGTAATTGCATCCTTTAGTCGTCACCCCTACCACATCATCTCCCTCTTCATCAGATACTACTATCTCAGGATCCGGTCGTTCCTCTCCTCCCTTGCTTTCCTTCCCAGTCGACCCTCTCCTGTCCTCCTTCTCCTTCCTTTCCTCGTTCCTTATAGCTCGAATAACATCGGTCACTACAGATGGCATAACTGCCTGTAGGACCTGGTGTACCTCATCAGCAATCGCCTCCCTAGCTGAGGCATTCAGACTAACATTCTCAGTTTCTTCATTCCGGTCAGGAACCTCGGGGTTCACAGGAGTCGTCTTAGGAGCTTTAGCACTGCTCCTAGTCGTACGCGGACGACCTCTACCTCTAGCAGCCTTAGAAGGTTTCTTCCCAGCCATTTTCCTATGCACTATAAGATTCAAACACTAAAATAGTCATTCAAGGAACAGCTCAGTTTATGTCAAGTATAGTAAGTCCCTAATTACAGTGGCCAGTTGTGATTAGCCACTTACTTTACTCTTCACACCCCAAGCACTCCCTATCCTGACTACATCAGCATCTAAATCTACTAAGAACACATAAATCACATAGCACACGCATAATACTGATTAACTTTTAAGAAAACAATACCTGATGGCACATGACTACTCGGGCTGACATCCCTCTTTCCGTCCCATTCTCAGTTTAAGTTAAGGTTTATTTTGAAAAATTTTACCCATTTCACTTAAACTTTAGATCTGATACCAACTTGTAAGGCCCCGATCCCGGGCACCTCACAGTTGGTCATTCACAGCATAAAACATACTTATTATTAATTTAAGCAGCGGAATTAATTTAAACAAAAGACATTCATTTCATTAAAAACACTGTTGCTAAGCAATACATTCTAGTTTATAAGTCACAAAATGATAGATGAATGAATTACAAAACAATAGTATTGTCAAAAAGTGAATGGATGTCAGTCTTGCCCGCCAAGTAGCCATCCCCGTGTGCCATCCTCAACAACCTGTCACCTGCCAACTGGAAAATACATAAAAATCAGCGTTGCTGAGTGAGTTCTAGTTTTATAATTAAAATACTTTATTTTTCATTCAAAACCGTTCCTCATCTTCTTAGGTGATCATACATCGTACGTACACATAGGTAATATTTTTATTATCTTCACCATCGTTCAATTCGTATTTTTATCATTCTTCTTCCGGTCTTTTGCAACACCTAGTTGCTCACCCATTAACGATCCCAAGGATCTCAAGACTTTTGGTCTGTTATGACACCGAGTCACTCACCCATTACCAACCTCACAGGTTGTAAGTCTTCTGCGGGCTTTTGCAACACCAAGTTGCTCACCCATTAGCAATCTCAAGGATTACAAGGCTTCTGCGGGCTTTTGCAACACCAAGTTGCTCACCCAAGCATATTAACAACAATGCTTCTGCGGGCTTTTGCAACACCAAGTTGCTCACCCATTACCAACCTCACAGGTTGTAAGCCTTCTGCGGGCTTTTGCAACACTAAGTTGCTCACCCATTATCAATCTCAAAGATTGACCCTGTGTGCATCCTCCGGGGTAGCGAACCCGCATCACAGTTGAGCTAACACCTGCCAGGGGTGTGCACCTTTATTTGCTTGCAAGTCTTTCGTTTATTCATTTACATTCCACTCTCTATTACCATTAATCTTCCACTTTATTAATGATAATAATTCCTGTCTTGATCATGATCATTACACGTAAAGTCATACAATATTATTATTAATAAGCATATTAATAATAATAGTACTGATAATATTAATAATCATATTAATATTAATTCCCATAACAGCCCTAATCATAACATTAATTAAAATATTAAGAAAGGGGTATTATTACATTCAACATAATCATTTACTTTCAATAAAGTCACAGTCAACGTCCTTGTGAAACCCTACTGCACAGACTCCAAGAAACTCTGTTAAAAAGTCCAAGTATCTGGGCGTATGAGCCCTGTCTAGGCGTTTCACCACTGTCGGACTCACCAACTCATACTTAGAAAATTTTCAGGCTCTGGGCGTATGAGCACTGCTGGGCGTATAAGCCCTGTTGGGCGTATGAGCCCTGTTGGACTTTTCATCCTACACTTAGAAAATATTTTCTGGTCATACGACCAGAACCCAGACTTTTCACCTTTTTACTTAGTTTTCAGACTCATGGGTACTGTGGGACTCATGAGTCCTGTTGGGACTTATAAGTCCCCATACTTAGCAAATTTTCAGACTTATGAGTCTGGTCGTTCTAGGACTATTGGACATATTACATGCTTGGACACATGACCTCACTTAGCCTATTTCTAAGGCACGTCCTTGGGCGTATAAGCACTATTGGACTCATTAACTTGTACTTAATTATTCTAAGTCCAAATCCCAGACACATGACTACTATGTGGGCTTATTAGGCGTATTAGTAGCCTGTTCATATTTCTAATTCAAACTCCAGTCCCCAAACATCATAATACCTAGTTCTAAGCATGTACACATGATTCTAGGCATAAACTTACTATAAACATAAACATACGTTCATACCAAAATTTTCTCTATAAACATACACCCGTACATATCATACGGGTATCATACTCAAATTTATAAAAACATATATACATGCATTTTCCAGCCCTAAAACGTTTAAAAACAGGTAGAAAGGGGTCTAGAAACTCACCTTTGTTGTTCTCTTCAAATTTCACACTCTTCACCCGAGCCTCCTCGACTGTTCTAACACCTAAAACACACACACCACACCACCCGAACACACAAGGCACATTTATAAGCACATATACGGGTCTAGAATCATCTAAAGCTTCAAAACTCGAGATTTCTTACCAAAACTTCGAGTTTTCAGATTCTTCTTCAAAAATACCGAGAACTTTCTGCCTTTGCTGCTTTCTCTCTCTAAAATATCGAAGATGGTGATGATGTGAACAAGAGTAGGTGGCCATACCACCTTTTGTATCAAAATTAATATGAAGTTTGCCCATTTGGCACTTTTGGCCCTTCAACAAAAGTAGACTTTTGTTTTCTTTCCTTTCTCTTTCTATTTTGTTCTTTTAATTTCTTTAATAAGAAATTACGGGTGTTACATTTCATCGCTCAAGTTATGCCCGTTTTAAGATACTGTTGCTGTAAAACTTTGATTTATCATATCTTGACTTCTTGAGCTCCAATTATCATCCCGTTTCTTCCCATTTCTTCATATTTTCCACGTTTAACCTACAAACACAAGATAATCCCAAAGTAACTCTATTTCTCATACATTCACGTGTAAAACCCGAAAATAAAGCCGTTAAATGTTAAACTTTCACTACCCGATCATAATCCCCACACTAACCTTTTGCTTGTGCTCAAGCAAAGCTTAATTGTAATTTATAAAATCATCATTGCAAATATACCTCAGTAATCACCTATTAAAGATTAATTAAGGTCCAAGGTCATGCCCTCGTTCACACGACTTACATCGTCTAATAGATTTACATTCTAGCAAGTCGATTATAAACAAAATAAGACGCCACCAAACGAATATTAACATGATTTTGATTTTTAATCTCATTTGCACACCCCTCATAATAATTCACTCTTCTCAGTTTATATCTGGACTAGTAAAAGATGTACTAGTGTAATCGTTCAATAACCCCAATATACCACATTGTTCACGTAAGCTTGTATAGCAATCACACCTCCACCATTTACATAGATCTTGCACACGTCTAAAGAACTTATGGGTTTTTGGGTTTAGGCATGGGTAGGACGTTTTGGCTTTTAAAAGTGGCTAACACATATAGAATTATATCCCAAATCATTAAACCATCCTTATCAACATGACTCACTTTGATCATTTTGAACCATTAAACCATCCTTATTTTTCAATTTCTTTTCATAATATAAGCTTGACTTTGGATGCTCTTTTACTTTGAATGGTTTCATGGTCGGTTATCAACTAACAGCTTGGACTTTATATAGTGGTTTTAACAAAAGAATAGCTTAAGGCTCAACATGGCTACTAACGGTTAGGATGGATAACACTAACAAGCGATTAACAAGTAAATGGGTTCCTAAATTGCCTTTGTCATTTATGTGTAACATCTTGCTTATAGTCTTGATACGCATCAAACAATACAAGTTCTGTAACAAAAGTAGTATATGGCATACCCTTAACAAATGAATATATATATATATATGATGTATTTGAAGTCACTACTATGATACTCGCGCGTTGCAGCGGAAAAACAACTCGGTTTCATATATAATTTATAAGCATATATAGCAACGACAATTTCTATGAAAATTTAAAATCAATGTTAGCTAGTTACAAACTCATACTAAATCTACTTACTCATTATCACCATACATATAGCAACAACAAATCGTTGCAATATGGTCATAGTTTCTAAAATTTCTTCTTTATGTATAGATTTTCTTATGTTTATTGATTTGTTTATATATCATGTGTCAAAAAAATACTAGTTTTGACTTTTATCTACTTGATGGTCTCACTTCTGACTTTAACTCAGGTGCACAACACCTTGAAGATGACAAAATACAACAACATTTAATTTAACATTTGTGTAAACATGTAAGGCCCGATCCCAGGCACCTCACAGTTGGTCATTCACAGCATAAAACATTACATATTATAAATTTAAGCAGCGGAATTAATTTAACAAAAACCATTCATTTCATTATAAACATTGTTGTTAAGCAATACATTGTAGTTCATATGTCACAAAAAGATTAGTTGAATGAATTACAAAACAACAGAATCGTCAAAACATGAATGGATGTCAGTCTTGCCCCGCCGAGTAGCCATCCCAATGTGCCATCCTCAGCATCGCTTACCTGCCAACTGGAAAATACATAAAAGTCAGCGTTGCTGAGTGAGTTCTAGTTTTATAATTAAAATACTTTACTTTTTCAAATCATACTATACTTTCGTACATGCCCACACATTATACGTACATGTAGATAGTATCATTGTCATCTTTCATTGTGTTCGTTAGCTTTCGTTCATTCATCGTAACTCATTATCATTCATTTATTATTTAGACCTGTCAGGCTTTACCCTCTTCATGGTACACAGCCACGATTACTGAGGTCGAATGACGAGGATCCCGTTTTGTACTTTATTATGATATTTCATTCGTGAGCATACATCCTACATACATTCAGATAATAATTATTATTATTATCCTCATCATTCATTCATTTCATACTTTTTCCATTACTCTTTCGGTCTTTACGTTCGTTCTTACGAGTCTGTTGCGACAACAAGGCCGCTCACCTCAATATCGATCTCTCACGATCGTATGTTAGCCAAGTCTGTTGCAACACATGGTTGCTCACCTCAGTGGCAAATCCCACGGATTGCCTGCTAACCGAGTCTATTGCAACACGGAGTTGCTCACCTCATTATCAATCTCTCACGATCGTATGTTAGCCAAGTCTGTTGCAACACATGGTTGCTCACCTTAGTGGCAAATCCCACGGATTGCCTGCTAACCGAGTCTGTTGCAACACGGAGTTGCTCACCTCATTATCAATCTCTCATGATCGTATGTTAGCCAAGTCTGTTGCAACACATGGTTGCTCACCTCAGTGGCAAATCCCACGGATTGCCTGCTAACCGAGTCTATTGCAACACAGAGTTGCTCACCTCATTATCAATCTCTCACGATCGTATGTTAGCCAAGTCTGTTGCAACACATGGTTGCTCACCTCAGTGGCAAATCCCACGGATTGCCTGCTAACCGAGTCTGTTGCAACACAGAGTTGCTCACCTCATCATCAATCTCAAGGATTGACCCTGTGTGCATCCTTCGGGGTAGCTAACCCGCATCACAGTTGAGCTAACACCTGCCAGGGTGTGCACCTCCATATATTTGCTTGCAAGCCATTCGTTCTTTCGTTTTCATTCCACTTTTCTTTATCATTAATCTTTCACTTTATTAATGATAATAATTTCTGTCTTGATCATGATCATACACGTAGAGTCATACAATATTAATATTAATAATATTAATAATAATAACTCTAATCATAACATTATCAATAATAAGGGTCATAATGTCAATCAAACATAATCATATGCATTTAATGACCCATAGTCAATATTAGTCCAAAACCCTAGCTGCACAAACTTCCACGAAAATTCTGCATTAAATTCTAAGTTTTGGGCGCATGAGGACTATTTGGGCGTATGAGCCCTGTCTGGGCGTATTACCACTGTGCAGGCGTTCCACCCCAACACTTAGCAGTTTACTACTTTGGCATATGAGCACTGTTTAGGCTCATCACCCTGTAAGTTTTTCTAAGTCAGAATTCAGGCGTATGAGTACTATTCAGGCATATTACCCTACACTTAGTTTCTAAATCATAATTTTGGGCGTAAGAGCACTATTTAGGCATATTACCTTGTAAGTTTTCTAAGTCATGTCTCAGGCACAAGAGCACTGTTTGGACTCATTACCCTACACTTAGTTTTCTAAGTCAAAATTCCAGGCGCATGAGCACTGTTGGGGAGCATAAGCCCCAACACTTAATTTTCTGGTTAAGGTCCTGGGAGTATGAGGACTATTCAAGCTTATGAGCCTTGTATAAGCGTATTAGCAACCTGTGCACATATTTTTAAGTCGTGTCCAGTCCCAAACATTATATTGCCTGATTCTAAGCATTCACTTACTAAACTAAGCATGATCTTAACATAATCATAGCAACATAATTGCCCAAAACATACCCCACCCACATACACATGCACATAAACATACGGGTAACATACCCAATCTCATAAAAACATACATACATGTATTTTCCAGCCCCAAAATCGTATAAAACATATAAAAAGGGGATCTAGAAACTCACCTTAGCTGCTTTTAAGCTTTATACTCTAAATCTTGGACTTTTCAAAGAATCCGAACACCTATATGTGTCTAAACACACAATCCGAACACATATACACATAAGAACACATACAATTCAGCTACTTGGCCAAAAATCTGTAAAACCGAACCCAAAAACTCATAAATTGCTTACCAATTTCGATTTCAGTTGTTTTCTCTCTCTAGAATCCGAAATCTCTTCTCTTCTACTCTTCTTTCTTTTCTTTTGTCGAAAAGCAGCTGGGATTGGAGGTTATGGGCGGCCATACCACCTTTTGCACAAAATAATTATAAATTTGTACTTTTGACACTTTTACCCCTTCCACTTTTTGTTGACTTTCTTTTCTCTCTTTTTCTTTCTCTTATATACTTTTATTTCTTTAAAAAGAATACAGGTGTTACAAAACACAAACTTATAATCATCTATCTTATATTTCTCATCCTTTTAGAAATAAATTCATATCATAAGGTGTTACAAAACACAAACTTATAATCATCTATCTTATATTTCTCATCCTTTTAGAAATAAATTCATATCATAAAATCTAATTAAAAGTAAAGGAAAAAACCATATCATATATCCAAGAAATTAAAGAATAGCATTCTGTCTCACCAGTCTAAATAACATTACTCTTAAATAAAGGATTCAAATGAATCAACATGCATTCTGTCTTATCAATCTAGGAAAACATTGCTCTCATCAAACCTAAATTCAGAACGCCCATAGAATTACGACAAATTTTATATAAACTCTGATTTCTATTTCACTCAAATGTTATAAAAAATAAAACAAATAACATCAAAATTGCAGATTCTAGTCGGCATATCAGTTTAAAACAACGTAATTAAGTTACACATGTAAATTAAGAGTATTATATATTTATAGTTTAGGGATGAACCTGGAGATACATTTAAGAACACTGATCATTATACTTAGATGAGAAAGATAAAGAATCCACACAAGAAAATAGTTATTAGAACTCACTTAATTTGAACTTCCGGCACTTTGATTGATTTTATTCTCGTGATCATTTTTTCAAAAATTAGATGTTGAGGTTATTAGTGTAAAATAAGGAAATGAAAAAGAAAACTAAAAAGGTACTTAAATAATTTTCAAGGTTAAATCGAAGGAGACCTAACCCCATTTTAAGCCTCTTGTTATTTGGGGTACATTGAATTTTGATTCTTTGAGCTTTTTCGCTTTGTGAACAGTTTTATTAATTGAAGGATCAGTAGTCATATCATGATATGAAACTTTTGTTCAAAGTTGGCTTTGGGATATGGCATTTTATACCTGGATGAATTCTTTAACACAATCACTTGCAAAAGGTATTCTTGCTACTCTATGACTTGAAAGAAAATTTCCTCCTGACAACCAAAACTAGGGTCATATCTAAAAGTATTTTTAACTACTCAAGAATATATAAGAGATTAAACTTTCGCTTGCATGTGCTTTGAATTCAGAAGATGAACATAAAGATACAAATTCTTAGAACTCAAAACAATTTAAGATGGGTCCTTCCATGTTTAATGGGGGAATTAGTAGTGGATATATGCCCTTTCCTTCCAGCATGAATAAGACGGGTCTCACCTAAAACAATTTAAATATTTAAATTGTTATAAACCTTCACCGTATCATGTCAAAATTTATAAACAAAAAACCATATACCAACCTCATCTGTAGTATTTACATGAAAATTTATTTTCTCAAGCAACTACTTGCAGACCTTAGTTTACCTAAGATGAAAAGCTCCTCATTTATTTGCATCCTTAATACTAACAGTTGTTTGTGGCCCTTTGCCATAATCTATTTGGCAGCTACACCTGTCGATTTTGTCATAACCATATAATCAAATTGCAATTCCTATGAACGTGATTTCAATAACACGCCAAGCCATAATGATAAATTTCTCAAATTCATGAACAAGTACCTGTGATAAACATAAGGATTATTGAAAAGGAATATGACTTGATCTTCAATAATTCAAGACTTTCAGTAACTACAACAATCAAAAACTACTGAACTTTCTCCCTCACTGCAAGTGGAATAGATCGATTAGGGCTTGAACCCAAATACAGAGAAAAATGATAGAGGCAAACAACAGAATTGAATAAATACGAGAGTCGTTCACATTTGGGTCGTTCTGATTAGCATCCCCAACATAAATAAGGATGCGGGGTGTAAACGGACGCAACCATTGAATGGCGGTTTCATCGCTTTCAATTATCAGTTGATTCTTGAGCTTCTAAAATTGAATTGCGACTCCGATGCTGCTTAATTAATTGAATGATGCCTTCAGTTGCATAGAAAAACCAGAGGAACCACCAGGCCTCAATTTGAATCGTGGCTGAAACTGACATCGTTGCTTCATTTACGGCAAACAAATTGATTGGATTTATGGCTTTGAAATCGATTACATTTATGGTATTAGACTCCTGATATGATGTATGAGGACTGTTTTTTTGATGAACACTCAAAGAACTGTAAGGGTACCACTCTCCAAGCATCAATTTGAGAAAGATGGATAGAAATGGTACAAATTATATGACAAAGTTGGGTTTAAGCATCAAACTTTTGAGCTACCATCTTAAAATTAAAATAAAATTACCAAAGTAGTCATGGTTTATGTATTATAAGGTAGTAAAGATAGGCTCAAAATCTTACCAAGTAGGAACTTAGGCTACCGATGTGACATGAGTTTATTATATCAAAAACTTGTTAACACTAAATAGGTATCCATCACATTTCTAAAAATAACCTGCTAGAAACACTTTCCCCCGAACTTAAGGAATATGGCTATGACCTAAGATCTATATCAATTTTCTAATAAACAACAAGTGACTTATATTGAAAATTCTAGTTTCATAAATACTGCATAACTCCCCTCATCCCCACACTTAAGATGTACATTGCCCCAATGTACTAACTAAATATTACTATTGGTGTAGAAACAAGACAATTTTAAGATCAGACCCAATCTTATCATTTTCACAAACCATTTACAGTCAGTCGGGGAACCGCCATCAATAATCTAAAATTAAAACTAACTATAAATTAACCATTTCTAACGATTCAGAAGGGAAACAAATGCACCTGATTACGTGTTTATGGGAAGATCTTCAATTGTACTAGTGATCTTCAACATCCCGTCCACTAATCTACAAGACATACTAAAACTCGTGTAGAAGCGAACTTCTCACTTCATGATTAACACCCTTTTAAATCAATGATGCATCCCCTTCCCCACACAAAGTTATGCCCGTTTTAAAATACTGTTGTCGTACAACTTCGACTTATCCTAGCTTGACTTCTCGAGCTCCAATTATCATCCCGTTTCTTCCCATTTCTTCGTATTCTTTACGCTTAACCTACAAACACAAGATCATCCCAAAGTAACTCTATTTCTCATACATTTACATGTAAAACCCTGAAATAAAGTCGTTAAACGTGAACTTTCACCCACCCCCCGATCATATACCTATTGAAAAAAAAGATATTGTTTTGTTATGTTAAATTATAGTATTAAGCTCACTCGTGTTGCAATGGTAGATGTAAAACCATATCAAATAATATTAATAGCACACCACCGCCAGTGATCACCAACACTAAATAAACCAATAAAACGAAAAAAAAAGAAATAAATCGAATGAAAAGTATACGTAAAAACATTGAAACATACCCTTACGCAAAAAAAATAAAACAATAACTAAAGTGATCTAGGACCAGCGCGTTATGACGTGACCGTTAAACTGAAAAAATAAGTGAAAAACGTTGAACCCCACATGCACGTTGCGGCGTGTTAACTCGTAAAATTTAGACCAAAACGTATAATAGAAAATTTGCAAAATTTGAAAAGTATAAAGGAACAAAGTTGAAAGTAAAGAAAAATTTGAGGCTAAATTATAAAATAAGTAAAAGTGTTGGGTTAAAATAAAAAGATTAAAAATAAAAAAATGGGTACATCCTATAAAGCACACAATACAACTTACAATGTATACAAATAATTAGTATATATATAATTTTTATTTTTGTGCTTATTATTATATTGGGTTGGGTAATGGGTATTTTGGGTTTTTATGTTATTGGGTAATGGGTAATGGTTATTTATGTTTTTATAGAATTTATTTTTTTTATAAATTATTAGACTTTTAGTTGTAGAATTTAAAACTTTTATGAAGTGATGAGTTTAAAATTTTTTTAAGGGTAACGAAATTTCTCATTAGGGGTAACGTAAAACCAAAACTTTCATTTTACATAAAACTATAAATATTTTTTAAACTACCTGTAACAAGTTGAGGGGTAGCCCGCTACCCCTCAACTCTACATATGTCCGCCACTGGTTACGCTAAAAGACTTTTAACTTGTCTAGGAGCCGCATGTGAGTAACACCAAATGATTATGAGACAAGTTTCAAGCTCACTTAATACTATGATTATGGCACAATGATACTTGATATAGGAGTGAGCAATGTCGGGTAATTGAGACCCAGTTGGTAATACCCGACCCGATCCTGATTTTTGGAAACCAATGGTACCAAGTACCTACTGATCGTGTGGGATTTAATGTATGTTTCTGACATAAATATTGCATATTTACAATTATTATTCTATGTCAAAACATATTACTTTGTATGCATTTGGATGTGTAGGGTTGCGGTGGAAGATGTGATTTATCGAGATGCAAATCATCAAACCGAATACATATTGATGGATAGAAAGTAATTTAAAGCTCATGTGTACAAGAAAAAACCAACAGAAGTTATGCTTGAAAGAAGGGATTGGGCTTGCACAATGGAAGAATAGCGTACACCAGAACCTAAATGACGTAATTACTTTGTTTATATGGAGTATTATACTCCATATAATATACTATACTTGTTTGCGAGACATATTCCAAATGGAGTACCATACTCCATTTGAAGTATCATACTCCCTTGACAGTTCTGAGGCGGTTACGACGCACACACACTATAAAGGAGGGAGTTCAGTGAAAAAGGGATCAAGACTTTTTTCTGGGCATCGCATAAAAAAGAAAAAAGGAAGAAAAGATCGGCAGGATTTGAAGAACAACAATTCCTCCATTCTCATCACTTGTATTTCATCAATTTCACTTAATGTTGTACTCAAACATTATATGTGGTTGAACATCTTCATCACAACCTGGTTAGGGTTTAATTTCACTTTATGAGCTCAAGGTTTGATATATGTTTATTTACGAACTCTTATCATTATGAACAATTCATCTCATCTACTAGTAATGTTTATGAGTTGTGAATATGATAATGATTGTGTGCTAGTTGAATCAAATGTTGTCTTTGTTTACCTAGTGGTGATGTTTACTTTAGTTAGTATAATCAAAAAGCATTCCATTGGTATGATCATTGTTAATTAACTAGTAGTGACAATCCAGTTTAGTTAGTGTAAGTAGGGTATGTCCCGTTAGTATGATTATCTAATGTTGATTTAATTAACACATGTTATTATAAATCATGTCTACGTGATTATCATTTTCATACTTAAACTCGAGTTTATGTAAGTGGGATTTTATCTTGAGCCAGGAAGTGATTCTTCTTTTATTAAGTAAAGTAACTATTTTCTTGTTATATAGTTTAACGTATAAGTAGGAAATCATAATCAACAATCCAAATTATTTACATCCTCAATGAGGTGTGATTTAGGGTCGCTTACATTTCCATACATTTTTCCACTTCGTAAGGTACGTACCTCATTGACATGTGATTGAGACATTGATGCATTTGTACCTTGGTGTTGTGGATTAACTTGTGTGTTGCTTGGTAATTGTCCCGGTGCTCTACTAGACAGTTGCTCCACCATTTGACCTATTTGCTTTCCCATAGCTGCCAGAGTCTTGTCTCTAATCTCTAATCTCATTGCTTTGAGAAATGTCGGGTAATTGAGACCCAGTTGGTAATACCCAACCCGACCCGATCCTGATTTTGGAAACCAATGGTACCACGTACCATCTACAACTTCTAATTTCGGTTCGGTAATAGGCACTTTATTGGGTTGGTTATCAGTATTATTCGGTTTTACCAGAGTTTTGCTTAACCCTAACTTGATTTGTGTATAGCGACATTTGGTCTCATAAAATTGAGGGTTTGACTCTCTAATGATATAGATATGATGAGTGATGAGTGTGTTTGTCATTAAAAAAACTTAAAACTATGATTTTTTAAGATTATATGTTAAAGTAGTCTTATGATTTAACTTATCTAGAAACTAATAAAAAAATAAGGGAAATTACCAAAATGATTATTTGACCAACAAAACTTGTCAAAATAAACTTTGACCTCCAAAATTATCAAAATATTTTTGACTTCCCCACCTCTCCACTTAAGCGAGATATTCCTCAAAAATCTCGCCTAAACTTAAAAAAATAATAATAAAACTAAAAAGTTAATGACTACCTTTAAATTACTAATAATTATATGAAAAATATTTATATAAAATAATGTATGTGTTTTTTAGTTAATCTCCCCCATATTTATGTACTAGGTTAGTACCTCGTATATTACACGGGTTGACTAAATAAAATATTAAATAATTAATAAGAAAAATTTATTAATTATAAAACATTATGATTGAGTTGCAAATGAGTAAAAATATAATTAATAAAACAATGATATAATTGTTTTAAAAGTTACATTTATAAAAGCAACTATTTCTTAATTTATTGGAAAACAATTTTTATTATCAAAAAGAAATTAAATAATATTATTAGTATTTAATATAGTTATTTAATAAGAGAGCAAAACGGGAAAATTAAAATTAGATAGTCTAGATTAGGTCAAGTGTCATCTTATAACCTTTTTTTTATTATAATAGATATTTTTATAAAATAATATCTATTATATATATAACTATAACTATTTAAAAGATAGATTTGTAAGCTTTTTTTATTATTTTCTTAGAGTCTCAAAACTTTTAATTATTAATAATTTTATTAAAATATAAATATGTAACTTTCTATAAACGTACTTAGATCTCCCCATTTTAAAAGTTTTATATATTATAAACAAAAAGTTTTAAAAAGTGAAAAGATTTGCTCTTTTAGCAATTTAGAAGAAAAGATATTATAAAAGGAGAAACAAAATAAATAAGTTTTGGATATTGTTATGCACATTAGAGTTTTAATGATAATTTTAAAAGTTGTTATTATTTCAAAAAAATTATAAAAAAATTCCCTAAAACCTCGCCCATCTAAAGTTCTTGTTATGATAAGTAAAACTTTTTACCAATATGTCACACCCCGACCAAAACGGCGGAACATGCAGGGGCGCGACTAAGAAATAAATAGTTCTTAACTAATAACCTAACGGTCCAAAATATAATAACGTCCAAAATATAATAACGTCTTTAAATCTTCAATCAACCGACAATCAAACCTGTAGCATTGCATAATATATTTTGTCACCATGTATGTTGGTGAGCAATTCCATGACTTTATAAATATAATATAAGGCGAAATCCACAACTCAAATATGTGAACCCATAAATAAAAGCGACAATTGAGGTATATAAATCGTAAATAAATTAGGCTCCTTTCTAATAGATATAACTACCATATTACAAAGAGGAGCGTATGATCATACTTATTAAGAATGAGGATAAGGATAACCGATTAAAAGCAATAAACATTTAGCAATTAATCATATGAGGTATATAACATACAATTAGATAATTATTCTAAGCAACACATAATCTAGAGCTTGTGGTTTGAGAATCTAAGTGTTAAATCATTTTCGTTTGAGTAAGTATGCTTGATACCCCCAAAGTATAGAAGAGAAAACGGGGATGAAATTACTCACTTGAAAAAAGTGGCGTTGATGAACAAACTTAGTGACAGGATCTCAGCCTCTCGTTTGATCAATCAGATTGGTTTGCAGCGGATTTAGCACGAAATTAGCAATTAAATCAAGAATACAAAATGTTTTGCATGTAACAGTACAAACATAGAGAGAAGAGTTCTGCGAAAAATTAATTTTTCTATTACTCAACACGTTTCGGCAATTAAAACAGCATGGTTCACCATCCTTTTATAGGCGGCAAAAGGATGGTGATGATGTCCTTTTGACAGGACATCAACCGATTATTAAAATTACAACTGATGGAACATAAAACTACTGAAGATGTCAACAACTGACATCTTCTTACAAAAGTGTTCCTATCTTTTACAAGTACTGAAAAAGTAAACTACTGAAAATCCTACAACGACTGAAGAACAAACTCTTCAGTCGTTTATAACTACTGATACTATAACAGCTGAAGAACAAGCTCTTCAGCTGTTGTACAAACTACTGAAATAAAATTACAAAACTACTGAAAGGGAAAAACCATCACAACAACTGAAGAAGACTTCTTCAGCTGTTGTGACAAACTCTGAATCTTCAACACTTGGTTCTTCAGACGGGCTTCAGATGATGTATCAGCTGATGACTTCAGTAGATGTCATCAGCTGTTGTCTTCAGTCTTTGTCTTCAGACGTTATGCATCAGTAGATGATCTTCAGTTCTTCAGTTCTTCAGCTTTTGATCTTCAGCACTTGTCTTCAGTACTTTAGACTCTTCAGCTGTTGTACTTCAGATCTTTGATCTTCAAACTTTGCTTCTTCAGACTTTGTCAGAACAGCTGATGGAAGTCTTCAGCAGTTGTTACAATGGCATGTGGGACTTAGAGGTTTTCCTGATCTTGGCTCATTGGTTCTTTTGGTCCAACAAACTCCCCCTGAACCAATGCAGCCAAAACCTCTAATTATTTGTTGTCCCACTTATTGTTGGCAGAAATATTGGTCTATTTCCTTCTAGATCAGATTAGAAGTTGATCCAGATAAGCACTGACCTGAGAGGTAGTCTCTAAGGTTTGATTGGCTGAGTATGGATGGGAGCTCTGTTTTGGGGAATTGGACACAGAGCTGTTGTCCCATCCATGAGATCTACCTCCCATGTACTAGCCGGTAGGATTCTCGGGTGTAGGCCTGAAGAAATATCATCTGCTCTTCTTTGGTTAGGTCTTCAGGCTCACCTTCGAACAACCCCTCCCGGCCGTACAGCTCTGAGACATACTTGGCCTGTCTCCCATTTTTGAGCTCAACTGTTGTTACTTGCTTATATGCAAACTCATCTGGATGTTTTCCTTCTAACAGCAAGTTGAGCTCATCCCTATGGAAGTTCTCAAGCCTCTTATAGACCAACCCTTTCCTAATCACCCTATTATCTAGGATTGTTTGGGGTGATTGGTTGGCTCTATAGGCTTTCTCGAACTCCTCTACTATTTCCCAGGGTGTTATTACAAGAGACACAGAGATCACTTCATCTACGATTCTCTTAAGTTGGCTCTTGTATCTCACAGGCATAGCCTTTTGAACTATCCTGTGAGCCACCCTAGGATCAGGCCAAGTCCTCACTCTTTCCTTTTCATATTGAAAGGTTTGTTTAAGAGTGAAGAGTCTCAGAGCCTCCTTCTTCATGTTCATGATAGAAGTAGAAGCAGCATATGATTTGTCAATGCTTTTCAGCATTGCCTCATCATGTAATCTTTGCTGCTCCTCTTCTTCTAGTTTTACCCTCACAGTGTCCATCTATGAGGTGGGAGTGATGGTTTGGGATTTGGCTTTTGGTAGAGAGATAACTGCTGAAATGGGCAGACTATCCTCCTCATCCTCCTTTTCTTCTTCTTCTTGCAGCCTCAACACCCTTCTCTTCTTCTTCAAGGATGGATCATTGGCTACGGGATTTGATGGTGAAGGGATTGGTTTTGTGGGTTTTGGTTGGGTGGTTGGTGTGGGAATGTTGGCAGGCACTGTTAGCAATCTAGAGATCAGAGATGTTTTAGTCTGTTTTGCTAACAGTGTCCTGTTCCCAGCACCGGCTTCTGAGAGGGCCTCAGCGACCAGTCCTTTGGTGAAATCACCAGCTGAACAGATCTTGGCGGCTATAGCCAAGATTCTGTCCCTGGTCCATGCTTTAACATCAAGGACTGGCCTGCCCAGATACTTCGAAATGAATCTACTCATAGCCTCGAGTCTCTTTTTGTCCTCTTGGCTATAAGTAGACCATCGGTGTTCGATCTCTCTCATTTCCATCTTCCTGAGCTCCTGATCTAGCAAGGCAGTGTCCTTGTCAAAGCCTTGCCTGAACAGCTGATTAATGGCAGAGTCCATTGATTTGCTCTATTCAGCATCAGCCTCCTTGACAAGGGCTGCTAGATCAGAGTCAATCCTTTCTCCCTCATTCTCTCCCTTTTTCTGATAAGTGACACTGAAATCCTTTTGGATTCTAGCCACTTCTATAGGCTCACTCTCCTCCCTCACTTTCCTCTTCCCTTTCTCTCTCACCCTACTACTCTCCTCAGCCCTCTCCCTCTCAACCACCACCTCTTTCTCTACCTCTAACTCCTCCTCTCCCCTCTTCCTCTTAGCTTGCACTGATGTCTCCCCCTTTTTGGGTGCATTGGTTGGGGTTTAACAATCAGCAAGCGCCTTAGTAACTGCAACCTCCACCAGGGGTTGGATATAAGTGGGAAGCCTCTCATCAATGGTTTTAATGACTATATCTGTTAGTATGGGTGTGATGAGAGGCAGGGACTTCTGGAGGATAGCATCCAGCTGCTCAGGGGGGTTCTGACCCTGAGAGCTAACGCCAGAAGCAGGGGCTGGTGGCTGAGTTTGTGGGAGTGGCTCAGTGTTTGTGAGACCTTCGGGTGAAGGTGCCATCTGTGGGTTTGTGGTGGCAGATGGACTTCTATCTTGAGTCATTTGAGCAAGCAGCTCTTTGAGTCTGCTTATCTCATCCTCCAAGATAGTATTTTGAGCAACTACATCAAAGAAGAAGCTCAGGTCATCATCAGTGTGAACTGAATCACCTGACCTCCTGACAATGTCAGGATGTACATGCTCCGAGTGTGGATCAGAAATAGCATGTGCCCCTTGTTCATGGTACTGGGGACTTCCAGCCTCCGGATTGGATCCATCATCGGCAGTTGCCTCTGGTGAGGTCTTATTGATGTTACCAGCTTCACCCTGCTCAGATGCTGATGCAGAGGAAGTGGCAGCCTCACCAGATTGTCCTATCTCCCTAGCCACACTGGGAGATTGGACTTGTGATTCTCTGTGCTGAGGGCTCCCACCGGCACTAGTATCCACCCCCTCTTCGGTTGGAGTCTCCCCAGTTGTGATGGGTTTCTGGGGAGAGGGTGGAGTGCTCAGATGGGTCAGCACTTTGGTTATCGCCAATGTAGGGCTTTGTGGGGCGGTCTCAGTGGTTGAGGGGCTTGAAGCAGTGTGCACAGGGGGAGGACTGTGCTTTTCAATGGCAGTCTTCTCAAGTGAGATAGACCCCAGAAGTGTGGCTACCCCAGAAGTGGTTGCATCAGGCCCCTGTTGAGAGGAAGCCTGTGCGGTTGTGGTGGGTGGAGTCGTGGTGACTGCTGGGAGAATCGAACCAGCAGCCACATCCTGCCTTTGTGTTGCAGGGGCATCCTCAGGGGACTCATCTCCCTGAGTAGCCTTTTTGGGCTTCTTTTTGGCTTTTGGCTTGGTGGGGACTTTGGATTTGGAGGTGGAGGCTGTGGGTTCCTGATGCGTGGGTTTTCGCAGCCGGCCAGCCTGTTTTAGGGATTGGTCAGAGTTGTGCCTGGAGTATACCTCGGCTAGAACAGCCATTGCAGGGACCCCAGTGCCAACAAGTCCCTCAGCCTGAAGCTGGTCTACTATCATGGCCATAATGAACCTAGGATATAAAATCCATCGGTTTAAAACAAGTTTAGCAGCCATGTCTTTGAGTTCCAAAAATATAATTTTAGTTAAATTTAGTGGTTGTTTCTCAAAGATAGAATATAATACCTGTTGCCACCTTGTTGACATCTGGTCCCATGAAGAGGTTTTGGGAGCCAGACACACGTTCACCATATGAAAAATGAGGCGTTGGGGATCAGGGAAGTGTTTCTTCAACAAGGTTGCGGCGGAGAGGTCACCCTGGTAGTCGTTGGATGTGAAGGATAGATCCAGGGCGCCTTTGGGGTAGGTGGTTGGGTAGGTGGCATCCTCCAGCTTTAGGGTTTGGCGCAAGGTAGCTGGAGTGATAACCACAGGGTGGTTGTTGACGGATGACCGGAGAGAGACCTCGCCATCCTGCTCTCCGGTTTGGACGGTGATGTTCGTCCAAAACTCCGTCAGGGAGTCTGTGTAGATGGTAGGGTTCAAAAGGAATGCCGTTTGGAAAGGTGAGTCGTGCATTAGATCGACGGCATGGTGAAAGTTTGGCCATATTGGCGATTTGGTGAGATGAGCGACACAGTTGTGTCGAGGTTTCGGTTGCATGGTCGCCATTAATGGTGTATGGGAAGTTCAGAGGTTTTGAAAGGTTAGGTCAAGTGAGGAGTAAATGCTCTGAACGTTGGGTATTTATAGGGTAGGGCAAAGGCTGAAAGAAAACTACTGAAGGTTTTGGTGTTAGTTATCAGTTGTTGTAACGACTGATGACGTGGTCTTAACCTTCAGTGGTTGTAACATCTGAGGACTTGGTGTTAGTCTTCAGTAGTTAAAACTACTAAAACCTTGGTTTTGTCCTTCAGATGTTGTAAACGGCTGAAGAGTTATTGTCAGTCTTCAGTAGTTATGAACTACTGAAGACCTAATATTCTTCTTCAGACGTTGTAACAACTGAAGACTTGGTGTTAGCCTTCAGTAGTTGGGAACTACTGATATCAGTAGTTGTGAACTACTGAAGACATGGTATTGCTTCAGTTGTTGTAAACAACTGAGGACTTGGTGTTAGCCATCAGTAGTTGTGAAACTACTGAAGACATGGTTTTGTCCTTCAGTTGTTTGGGTATGAAACAGCAGCTGTTGACATCAGTTGATGAGAAATTACTCATCAACTGTTTTCGTCAAATCAGTTGTTTCATGCTAGCCTCTACACTTACTCATCAGCTCTTTGGCTGACTTTCAGATGTTTCAATGACCCTTCAGCTCTGGTGAATATTTATGCCTTCAGCTCTTGTCATCAGATGTTCACAAGTGCTGATGAAATACTCTTCAGAGCTGGTGAACAAATTTTGTCTTCAGTACTTGTGTAAGATTACACATCAGTACTTGTGAGCAAAATTTGTTCTTCAGTACTTATTTATTTGAAAATCATACATCAGTAGTTGTAATCCACCTCACTACATCAGTTGTTTTCAATAAATAATGTACATCAGTACTTTGAGTTATTTTAGTCTTCAGTAGTTGTGAAAGAGCTGAAGACTAAATTACTCATCAGTACTTATATTTGACCTTTGCTCTTCAGTTGTTGTGAAGTAAGAGCATCAGCATTGGTCAAATTACTCTAGCTACAGCATACCAAGCCTTAGTACCAAATTTTGGAATGTAGCACTATCTAAGGGCTTAGTAAAGATGTCTGCAAGCTCATCAGCACTAGGCACAAACTTAGGATCAATCAGACCTTTTTCATAGCAATCCCTGATAAAATGATGTCTGATCTCTATATGTTTGGTCCTAGAGTGTTGGACTGGATTTTTAACAATACAAAGAGCTGAAGCACTATCCATTAGTAATGGAGTCTTAGTCTCAGTAATGCCATAATCCAGAAGTTGGTTCTGAAGCCAGAGTATCTGAGAGGTACAACTTGCAGCAGCAATATACTCAGCTTCAGCAGTGGATGTAGCAATTGATGTTTGTTTCTTACTCTGCCAAGAAACTAAACAATTGTCTAGGAATTGGCAACCACCAGAAGTGGATTTTCTAGTGACTTTGCATCCTGCATAGTCACTATCAGAGAAAGCAACTAATTTGCAAGAATGCCCAGTTGAATACCAAAGACCTAGTGATTAGGTACCTTGCAGATATCTAAAGATCCTTTTGACTGCAATCAAATGGGATTCTTTAGGTGCAGCCTGAAATCTAGCACAAGCACATGTTGCAAACATGATGTCTAGTCTAGAAGCTGTAAGGTACATCAAGGACCCAATCATACATTTGTAAAGGGTTTCATCAACCGCTTTACCTTTCTGATCTACATCTAATTGTGTGATGCTGCTCATGGGAGTAGAACAGGGCTTACAGGTTTGTAAATCAAACTTTTTCAACAACTCTTTGGTATATTTGGACTGATGGATGAAGATTCTATCATCCTGTTGTTTGATTTGCAAACCTAGAAAGAACTGTAATTCCCCCATAGCACTCATTTCAAATCTTAGCTTCATGAGCTTTGTAAATTCATCACACAACTTTGGATCAGAGGATGCAAAGATGATGTCATCTACATAAATTTGAACAAGGAGCTTATGTTCTCCCACAGTCTTGATGAATAAGGTTTTATCAATGGTGCCTCTAGTGAACTTATTCTCTAAAAGAAAAGTTGAGAGTGTCTCATACCAGGCTCTAGGTGCTTGCTTCAGCCCATAAAGAGCCTTATCAAGCTTGTACACCCAATCAGGATGCTTATTGTCCTCAAAGCCTGGTGGTTGACACACATAAACCTCTTCTTTTATTTTCCCATATAGGAAGGCACTTTTGACATCCATTTGATAAACCTTAAGACTGTGAAAGGCAGCATAAGCTAAGAACAGTCTGATTGCTTCCAATCTGGCCACAGGAGCAAAGGTCTCATCATAATCGATGCCTTCCTCTTGTGCAAACCCTTGAACAACCAGCCTAGCCTTGTTCTTGACAATTTGGCCCTTCTCATCTGTTTTGTTCCTAAATACCCACTTGGTGCGTATAGCACACTTACCTTTGGGTAATGGAACAAGCTCCCACACTTGCTGTTTCTTGAACTGAAGAAGCTCAAGCTGCATAGCTTCCACCCATCCATTGTCTCTTAAAGCAATATGATAGTTCTTTGGCTCTTGCTGACTGATGAAGAGAGCATAGAAGCAGAAGTTGGACAATTGATTCCTGGTTGAAACTCCAGCATGGATATCACCAATGATTTGCGATGTGGGGTGATTCTTGAGCTCTTGATAGACTATGATATCTGTGCAAGTGTTTGTAGACCCATCAGCAGCAACAGATGGTGATGGAGATTCCTGAAACCATGTAGAAGATGGCAGCTCAAACGAAGTAGAGCAAGCAGAAATCTCATCAGCATTTGTAGTGGATGGAGCTGCTGAGGCTACAGGAGCATCAGGTTCAGTGGACTCAGGCAGGTTGTCACTAAACCGGAAGAGGTGAGTACTGACTACATCATCATCAGTACCACCAGGTGGAGATCTGTTGACAGGCTCAACAGCTGGAGGTTGATAAGGAACATATTGCAGTATGTCCAGATCAAACAACTCCACAGGGTTTTGTGGAATCTTGTCCTTTGGAGATTCATTGAACTTAACATGCAGAGTTTCTTCAACCACCTTTGTTCTACAGTTGAAGACTCTGTATGCCTTGCAAGTTGATGAATAACCAACAAAATACCCTGCATCCACCTTACTAGCAAACTTCTGGAGTGGGTTGCTAGTGTTGAGAATGAAACATGGACACCCAAAGGCTCTAAAGAATGAAATCAGAGGAGCCAAATGATGAAGAACTTCATAAGGAGTCTTCATCAACCTCTTATTCACTAAAGCTCTATTCTGTACATAGCAAGCTGTATTGACAGCTTCAGCCTAAAAGGTCAGTGGCAACCCTGAGTCAGCCAACATGGACCTTGCTGCTTCAATGAGAGTCCTGTTCTTTCTCTCCACCACTCCATTCTGCTCAGGAGTTCTAGGAATACTAAACTGCCTTCTAATTCCCTTGGACAGGTAGAAGTCATCAAGTGTGTGGTTTCTAAACTCCGTTCCATTGTCACTTCTCACACACTTGACCTGTAGGGAATACTGCTTTTCTACAAGTAACACAAAGTTCATTATAGTCTTGGCTGCTTCATCCTTGGAGTGCAAGAAGAAAGTCCATACAAACCTGGAATAATCATCCACAATTACCAGGCAGTATTTCTTCTTTGCCATGCTCATCACTCTGACAGGACCAAAGAGATCCATGTGCAGGAGCTGCAAGCAGGCAGTTATTGAAGGGAATGAAACTTTGTGTTGTTTTCCTTTCAAGCAAGCAGTGCAGTCATCTTCACACTTGAACTCCTTCAGAGGCAATCCTCTAACTAAACCATGGCTTATCAGCTGATTCATGTTCTTGAAATTAACATGACCCAGCCTTCTATGCCATAGTGTAGACTCTTGAGGAGAGGCCTTGGAGAATAGGCAAGGATGGCCTTTTAGATCTATCTTTTTGGAAAGATCTAAGGCATACATTCTTTCTGTCCTGTTGGCCTTCATGAGAGTGTGTTCATCCAATGCCTTGTCAATCAAACTCAGAACTTTGGATGACAGAATCCGACAGTTCTGGCTTGTGAAAAGGGCAACATGGCCTTTGTCACACATTTGACTGACACTCAAGAGATTGTACTTGAGATTCTTCACATGGTTAACATCATCAAACCTTATTTCCCCATTGGAAACAAAGCCTTTTCCGATGATGTAACCCTTTGCATCATTGCCAAAGGAAACAAATCCCTTCTTTCCTTGAGAGTAGTCATTAAGAAGGGAGCTGCTTCCTGTCATGTGCATGGATCCTCCACTGTCTACATACCAGATGCTTCTATGGCATGTTGAAGAACCCTGTAAACATAACCATGTGTTAGTTAGTCTTAGAGACCCAAACCTGTTTGGTTTTGGGTCTGTTTTTAACTACAGGTGTAGCACTAACAGGTGTGTTATGTGTGACAGCCTGAGGTGAAGAAGATGGTGCAGAAGAGGAACCCTTTGGCTTGGACTTCCTTTTATGTGGTTTTAACACAGGAGCATCTAAGTGGTTGACTCTTCCCACTAGTTGCTGAACCATCATCACCAGCTGTGTCTGATTTTGTGATAAAGCTTTCAGCTCTTCAGACACATTGGAGTTTGCTGATGATGGATTCCTATGTTGTACCATCTTTTTCTGAGTAACCTCAGCTGTTGCCTGAGTAACCCCTACCTTCTTTTTAGATTTAGCTTTGGGCTTACGGATTTCAGGCTTGGATGTTGCTAGTACAAACTTGGTTTCAAACTCATTCTTCATTTTATTGATGTCCTCATTGATTTTCTCCTTCTGTTTGAGTTTGGAACCCCTTTTGTACCAGCAATCATCAGTAAGATGATTGAACAAGCCACATATCTCACATGGCTTCTTCTTCATCTTATGCTGATCATCAGCTGAAGAGGATGTAACTACTGAAGACTTGTTCTTCAGCTATTTGTCATCAGTACTAGCAGTTTTCTTCCTAGTGCCTGCTTTCTTGGTATCCTCTTTAGCTGTCTTCAAACCTTTCCCACTGTTAGTTTTCTTCTCTTTAGTGCTAACAGTATTTGAGGTTTGAACTTCAGATGTTGTCACTTGCTCTCCAGTACCTTCAGTACTTCTAGTGACAACACCTGAGTTGATCAGCCTTTTGGTCATGTGACAGTCAGCATTTGAACCATCAGCTGTTGTAGCATCAGCTGATTGGTTTTGACAGGAGTTAATGCTGACTTCTATCTCTGATGATGCTGATTCAGAAGATAGTAAGTCACATGATGAGAAGGATTGGTTATTGCTCTCCCCATCAGATTCAGCTTCTGCTCTTGAAGTGAAATCTGTAGGAGGAGCAGTGTGATTATAACCAATGCCAAACTTCACATTGGAAGCTAATTGCTTACTAAGAAGCATTTCAAAACCCTTGCATGATTGCACCCATCGATCACACTCAACTTGGGTGGTTGCAAGAGTTTCCTTGAGGTCTCTGTACTTCTCTAGAAGTACATCTTCCCTAGCTTTATCATCTTTGATTTGGCATTTAAGCTTGTAAATCTCATCATTTTTATCTTTTAGTGCAGCCTCAAAATCAGCTTTTCTTTTGGAAATAATGTGCTCAAGCTCAAGATTTTTATCTATTAAAGCTACATTTGCTTCTCTAATAGAAGCAAATGCTGCTATGCATGATTAAGAACAAAGCTTGGCTTTAGCCTCAGTGGATACCTGAGATGAGGTATTAGATGATGACCCCTCAGCAGAATCAAGGGCCATCAGAGCAAGATTTCCAAAAGGTTGGTCACCACCATGTTGACCAGCACCTTGGAGTAGTTGTTCCTGACCAGATAGCTTATCTGGTAGACTACTCCAGTCAACAACACTTGGGGTGAAAAAGCTGTGTTGTTGAGGTTATGTGTGATGATGAGATTGGGAAGATTGAGGCTCAGGAAGAGCATGAGGTGGTTGAGCCGAGGGTGCTTGAGTTTGACTAGGCTGAGGCATGTAGTAACAGGGGTAAGGATATGGCATATGACCCTGTGGCACAAAATAAGCAGGTGGTGCCTGTGCTTGTGATGGATGGCCAGAACTGGAGGAAGGTTGCCCTGTGTGCTGTGAGCTATTGCTGGGAAAAGTCACAAAGGGTGCAGATGAGTTAGATCCAGATGATCTACACTCTCTTGCAAAGTGTCCAAGCCTTTGGCACTTGTGACACCTCAACTTGCTCTTGTCAAAACCAACTTTGGTTTTGCCAGAGAGTCCAGGGAATTTCCTACCAGTTCTCTTGTAGAACTTTTGAGAGCGGATATTTATCATTGCCATTTGGTTCAAAATATCCATCACTTCCAGATCATCATCTGGAATGCCCTTCAAGTCCTCCATCAGAAAACACAAGTTGTCACCACTACCTCCTGAACTACTAACACCAACAAAAGCTTGTTCTGAGTTGGTAGAGAAATCAATATGCTCATCATAAGAACTTTCTGATGAAGCATATTCTGACTCCTGACTTATCAAGGCAGCATTACCTTGGACAAAGTCATCAGCGAGCTTGCCAGAAGTGGATAACTTCCTCTTTTGCTCTATCTCTCTCTCAAAAGTGAGCAGTTTCCCATGAAGTTGGGTGAGAGATAGAGTTTCCAGGTCTGCACTGGAGCGTAGGACAATGGTATAAGTGTCCCATCTCTCAGGCAGTGACCTGAGGAACCTGTTGTTCATCTGGCTGTTGGAGTACTCTTGTTTGACCATCTTCAGCTCAGTGATCAAACAAGAGAACCGCTCAAACTGCTGGGTCAGAGTCTCACCCTTTCTATATGAGAATGTCTCATATTATTGGGCGAGGATTTCCCTATTGTTTGCCAAGACCGAATCAGTTCCTCCAAATTGTTCCTTTAGAGCAACCCATAGGTCATGAGCAGACTAATGATGCAAGAGCCCTGAATAAATCTCATTAGGAATAGCCATGGCTAAAATTCCATGGGCTCTGGCATCAATTTTGAACATCTTTAGATCTTCGTCCGAATATTGTTTAGGTTTCTTCGCAACCTATTCATCAGATTCAGGGACGCTCACCATAGGCTTGTATGGTCCATGCACCACTGACTTCCAACAACTAGCACTGTTGACAGCCAAGTGGTGAAGCATACGTCTTTGCCATATGTTATACTCGTTCCTCACAAGCATCGGAGGCTTGGTTGAGGAACCAGTATTGTGACGATCATTAGTTGATGTCGTCATCTCAGGTTTTAGTCAAAAACAAGTTTAAGCAAGACAAATGTAACTCAAGACCACCAGAGAACTTCAAGATTTTGGCCGGAAACAGCAGAAACTCACTCTCTATGGCTAATTCTTGCAAATTGCTAATTCGATCAAACGTAGAGATCAAAAGAGCAGTTTCAAATGATCAATAGTGAAATCGATCAATGATTAACCTGCTCTGATACCATTTGACAGGATCTCAGCCTCTCGTTTGATCAATCAGATTGGTTTGCAGCGGATTTAGCACGAAATTAGCAATTAAATCAAGAATACAAAATGTTTTGCATGTAACAGTACAAACATAGAGAGAGAGAAGAGTTCTGCGAAAAATTAATTTTTCTATTACTCAACACGTTTCGGCAATTAAAACAGCATGGTCCACCATCCTTTTATAGGCGGCAAAAGGATGGTGATGATGTCCTTTTGACAGGACATCAACCGATTATTAAAATTATAACTGATGGAACATAAAACTACTGAAGATGTCAACAACTGACATCTTCTTACAAAAGTGTTCCTATCTTTTACAAGTACTGAAAAAGTAAACTACTGAAAATCCTACAACGACTGAAGAACAAACTCTTCAGTCGTTTATAACTACTGATACTATAACAGCTGAAGAACAAGCTCTTCAGCTGTTGTACAAACTACTAAAATAAAATTACAAAACTACTGAAAGGGAAAAACCATCACAACAACTGAAGAAGACTTCTTCAGCTGTTGTGACAAACTCTGAATCTTCAACACTTGGTTCTTCAGACGGGCTTCAGATGATGTATCAGCTGATGACTTCAGTAGATGTCATCAGCTGTTGTCTTCAGTCTTTGTCTTCAGACGTTGTGCATCAGTAGATGATCTTCAGTTCTTCAGTTCTTCAGCTTTTGATCTTCAGCACTTGTCTTCAGTACTTTAGACTCTTCAGCTGTTGTACTTCAGATCTTTGATCTTCAAACTTTGCTTCTTCAGACTTTGTTAGAACAGCTGATGGAAGTCTTCAGTAGTTGTTGCAATGGCATGTGGGACTTAGAGGTTTTCCTGATCTTGGCTCATTGGTTCTTTTGGTCCAACACTTAGAATAAAATTCTCAAGTAAGCGAGCCAGACGGTTTAACGTGCGTGTCCTAAATTAAAAGATCTTGAGTAAGTTTTTAGTCTTAAAGATGGAATATAAATGGTATAAAAGTTCATAAAAATAAGGTTTGGGTTTTCAAAAATTTTAGTTATATGTTACAAAAGTGTGTTTAAATAGAGTGAGAATGAAATGAGTTTTATAAGAAATCGGGTCCTTAATGTTTAGTTTTACTCAACCTTTGTTAATTATTACATAGGGGAGTTGGTTTAGTGCTAGTGTGCACGATCCCGCTAATGTAAGCATCAAGATCCGACCTACACTCTCTTAAACCCGAGTTTGAGACTTAATAAAAAAATTCGCTTAAACCCGATCTTTG
Organism: Flaveria linearis; assembly: GCA_024085815.1. NCBI lineage: Eukaryota > Viridiplantae > Streptophyta > Magnoliopsida > Asterales > Asteraceae > Flaveria > Flaveria linearis. The sequence goes on from CM044001.1 coordinate 16,436,901, forward strand.
TATAAAATTAAGTTTGGTTCCGTCATACTATAATCTTAGAAATATAAGTAATATAAAGTGAAACATAAGTTAAAAAAATAGGAAAGATTTTTGGTGGTTTGAACGGTGACTAGCTCGTTAAGACGAGAAGTTCGACTTTTACTCGGTTTTTACCCGAAACTTGGGTTCAAGCCAAGATTTGTTCTACACTTCCAAAATCTTAAGTAATATGAGTAATATAAAGTAAAACAAAACTAAAAAGATAGGTTGAACTTTTGGTAGTTTGAACTTTTGGTAGTTTGAACATTGACTAACCCGTTAAAACGGATGTTCGGTTTTACTCGGTTTTTACCCGAAACTTGGGTTCAAGCCAAGATTTGTTCTACACGTCCGTATCAACCATATAATAACTAAAATATAAACAAAAACTCAGATCTAAAGTGTTTGATGTAACATGGTTGCTTAAAAGTTATTTAAAGTGCTTAAACGAGCGTTCGGTTTGATTCGGTCCTTGACTCGGTATGAACCCGAGGATGGTTAGCACATGTCCAAAACCATAGAACTAAAAATAAGATAAAGGTTCCAGATCTAAACTCAAACAACAAAAGTTAAGCGAGTAAACCTCCCGAAAACGACCCAAACGGGCCTAAAATGCATAAATATGTGTTTGAATGCCCACAAACCTTAAATAAAGATAAGAATGGTTTTGTCAACATAAAATAACTTAGAAAAACTCAAAATATCAAAAAACACATACCCAAATGGTTTGAAATGCAAGATTCGGTTCCGTTGACTTTTTAAAGTCAAACTTAAGCAAAACTAGCTAGAACAACTTGCAAGACCAAAAATTTGAAAGAAGAAGAAGATGAAAATGTGCAGGTGAAATGGTTGAGAATGAGTGGTATTTATAGGGAATGATTAGGGTTTGAGGGAATGGGTAATGCGTTTGTCCGGTGGGTAAAAAGATGCACTTTGATTCTTTTATTTAAAATAAATTTTAATTTAAATAAATTATGACCAGGTATAAAAACATATTTGAAGGGTTCTAGAATAATTATGGGTTAGTTCTTGGTTGGTTTGAATGGTTAAAATACGAGTTCGGGTCTTAAACGAGCTTAAACGAACCAAAAACGTTAAAAAAACTGATTTTGCTAAAACGAACTGTGGGTAACGCCACGTAGCGAGCTGAGGCCAGCCCTACGTGTCAAGTGATGTGGGGGCTCTCAGACAAACTTTGATTTTTTTGACAATTTTAGTCATTGTAGTTCATTTTAGGTCGTTTTGAGCACAAAATAAGCGTTTTAAACACCGTTAAAGACTTCGGAACGAAATGGCAAGTATGAAACATGATTACAACATAAAATCCATCATTTTATTAATATCCAAAGATCCTAAGAACAAAAACGGGTCGGTTTTACAATACAGAATAACAAATACAAAGATAGTTGAAAATGACGAATGACAGTATTCCCTACTTTTGGAAGTTCCGTCCCGAAATTAGGAAGAGGCTGTGACGAAGAGATGCGGATACTTTTCCTTCATGTCGTCTTCTCTTTCCCATGTAAATTCGGCTCCACGTCTTGATTCCCAGCGAACTTTCACTAGCCGAATACGGCTTCGTTTGGTTCGTTTCTCGTTGCGGTCCATAATTTCTACGGGTCTTTCAACAAATTGCATTGTCTCATCGATATGTACTTCATCGAGTGGTATATGAATATTACCCTCGGCTAAGCATTTCTTGAGGTTTGAGACATGAAAGGTAGGATGAACACCGGAAAGTTCTTTCGGTAAATCGTGTCTATAAGCCACTTTTCCAATCCTTTCGAGGATTTTGAATGGGCATACGAAACGAGGAGCTAGTTTTCCTTTCTTTCCAAAACGGACTACCCCCTTCCAAGGAGATACTTTGAGAAGGACAAGGTCGTCGACGTTGAATGCTAGTGGCTTTCGTAGTTTATCGACATAACTCTTTTGACGACTTTTAGCGGTGAGTAGATTCTTGCGGATTTGATCGATACGATCGGCAGTGTTTTGAACCATTTCAGGACCGGTGATTTGAGTTTCACCAATCTCGTTCCAAGAGATCGGAGAACGACACTTGCGGCCATAGAGAGCTTCAAACAGAGCCATACCAATGCTAGAATGGAAACTATTGTTGTATGATAACTCAATAAGCGGAATATGAGAGTCCCAATTTCCACCAAAGTCGAGTACGCATGATCGAAGCATATCCTCAAGGGTTTTGATTGTACGCTTGGATTGGGCATCGGTTTGAGGGTGATAAGCGGTACTAAGATCAAGGCGAGTTCCCAAAGCATTTTGAAGGGATTTCCAAAAATGAGACGTGAAACGAGTATCACGACCGGAGATGATGGTAACTGGTATACCATGGCGGCACACGATTTCTCGGACATAGATTTGAGCTAGTTGTTCCACGGAGTATTTTTCTCGGATCGGAATGAAGTGAGCCGATTTGGTCAATTGATCGATGATTACCCAAATACTATCATTTTGGTTTCGGGTATTTGGGAGCTTAGTGATGAAATCCATGGCAATGTCCTCCCATTTCCAAACGGGAATTGGGGGTTGCTCGAGTAAACCGAAAGGTCTTTGATGCTCGGCTTTAACCTTTGAGTATGTAAGACATTTTGAAACGTAAAGTGCCACATCCTTTTTCATACCGAGCCACCAATAAATAGAACGAAGATTGAAATACATTTTATCCGCACCGGGATGCACAGAATAACGTGACTTATGAGCCTCGTCAAGAATGAAAGTACGAAGTTCGTCACGATCGGGAACCCATAAACGATTGAGGAAGTAAAGTAAGCCATCGGGTTTTGTTTCGAGTTGAAGTTCGGCTCCACACGACATTTCGTCGTACATGTTACCTTCATCAACGGAGGTGCGTTGGGCTCGATAGATGCGGCTTTGAAGATCGGTTTGGATGATGATGCTATGAAGCAGAATGGATTTGTCATTAACTTTTCGACTAAGGGCATCGGCCACGACATTCGCTTTACCGGGATGGTATCGAATTTCGCAATCGTAGTCACTAAGTAGTTTGGCCCATCGCCGTTGTCTCATGTTGAGATCTTTTTGGTCAAAAATATGTTGAAGACTTTTATGATTGGTGAATACTACACATTTTGTACCATAAAGATAGTGTCTCCATATTTTTAAAGCGAAAACGACGGCACCACGTTCGAGATCGTGAGTCGTGTAATTTTTCTCGTGAACTTTAAGTTGTCTTGAGGCATAAGCGATAACTTGACCTCGTTGCATGAGAACGCAACTGAGACCTTGGTTGGATGCATCACAAAATACCACAAAATCATCGTTTCCTTCAGGGAGGGCTAAGATAGGAGAATTGCAAAGCATATGCTTTAGAGTTTGAAAAGCTTCTTCTTGTTTCGGTCCCCATTCGTAAGATTTTCCCTTATGAGTTAATGTGGTGAGGGGTAACGTGATTTTGGAGAAGTTTAGAATGAAACACCGATAATATCCGGCCAAACCAAGGAAGGATCGAACTTCCGTAGATGTGGATGGAGTCTTCCAATCTTTTACGGCCTTAATTTTAGCGGGATCAACATGAATACCTTTATCGTTAACGATGTGACCCAAAAATTGAACTTCTCTTTGCCAAAATTCACATTTTGAAAATTTGGCATAAATTTGTTCTTTTCTTAGGAGATCGAGAATGGAACGTAAATGATGTTCATACTCAACTTTGGTTTTGGAAAAGATGAGGATGTCATCAATAAAGACAATTACGAATTTGTCCAAAAATGGTTTGCAAACGTGGTTCGAGGTCCATGAATACCGCGGGTGCATTGGTTAATCCAAATGGCATAACCATGAACTCGTAATGTCCATACCGCATACAAAAAGCAGTTTTGGGAATGTCATCTTCGTGAACACACAATTGATAATAACCCGATCGAAGATTGATTTTGGAGAAGCAAGTTGCACCTTGGAGTTGATCAAAGAGGTCATCGATACGAGGCAAAGGGTAACGATTTTTTATGGTAAGTTTATTAAGCTCACGGTAGTCGATACACATGCGAAATGAACCATCTTTCTTTTTCACGAAAAGAACGGGTGCACCCCATCGAGATGAGCTTGGACGGATAAAACCCTTATCGGAGAGTTCTTGGAGTTGGTTTGACAATTCTTGCATTTCCGAAGGAGCTAAACGATAGGAAGCCTTACCTACATGAGTTGCTCCGGGCACAAGGTTGATTCGAAATTTGACGGGACGGATGGGTGGAAGACCGGAGATGTCGTGGGAAAAAACGTCAGGAAAATCACGAACAACGGGAATGTTTTGTATTTTTCTTTCTTCGGGATCTTTTGTCACACCCTCAAAATCCACGGGCAGAGTTTTACCGCGAGGCGTGTGAACAAACCAGGATCACAGTCAATAGTTACTCGGAACGACTCTATATGCCAACTTTTAAAATGAAACAAACCAAAGTTCAAACTTTAAAACCATGCAGAAGCGTATTGTAAATAAGACAAACCAAAAATATAAAATGTATAATATGGCAAAAACATACGCCAACCAATTGTTTAAAACCCAAAATGTAAACACAAGTAAATATGTTTATAGTTTAAGTCTCAGAATGCATGCTCGACCCGTGCTGTGCTCCTATTGACAAGCTGAGTTATCGACCTGAGAATAGCATACTAAAATGTCAACACAATGACTGGTGAGTTCAAGAGTTTGCGTTTAAACATAACAGTTTAATAGTTGTGATTATATAAGCATGTGTACTGTAACAGATAGCTAGTCTATTAACAATAGATTTTAATACATAGTGATTTCGCAATTGAAGCTAACTGTGATATGTTTGCCTCCTGTCACGACTTACCAGGTCATGACAAATGTTCATAGGACAAATTGCACCCGGTTGACCTCGAGTCACATAGATGGGGCTCGTCAGACCCAGTAGTACTACCCAAATTTCCCCGCTATTCAATATTAACAATTCGAAAGTGTGAGGACTTTATCATGGTAAACAGCACTATATTAATATCATACACATCTTAAATATATAAAGCGTTAGTAAAGTTACCAGTATGCTATCTCCCCCAAAAGAGATTAAGTAAACAGTGGGGCATGAACTCACCTGATGCGCGTATTAAGTACTTAGAGTTTACTTGAAAGAAAAGTGGACAGTCAACCCTTAGAGGTTACCTAGATCATATAAGTACACGAGTATGTGTAAACAGAGAATATGTGAAACCCTAAGTGCACTACAACCAAAGACTCAAGGTTTTAGAAGGATAGACATGTTTGACCCAGTTGACCCGTTTGACCCGTTGGTGACATTATGTGTTGTAAACCATTTAAATAGACATGAGCATATATCATACATGGTTAACATTCCAATGGATCACATACGGTGCTACATTCCCAATGTATTGCTTAGATCCTCGTACTATGCAAATATCATACAAGCTATGTAAGTCCTTAACATCTAGCATGCTCAGTGCACCCATAACACAACTAGTGTATCATATAAAGGTCAAACCATGCATAACCTACTCATATGACTTATAACTATGAATTAGCATGTACAGGCCAAAACAGATAATTTACCAATTAATCATCCATACTAGCCATAACACATTCAACATGTCCATTACATACAACATACATCAAGATGATTGATTTCCAGTCCCAAACATGATGTCCTAGTTACTAATCCATCATTCAACACCATACATGATCATCAAAGTAGATAAACCACACATAACCAAATAGACATTCCATACAACCTAATTAACAGGTTCTATCACGTTACGCGTCCACAACAAACATTCTAGCATGATCCTAGTGCCATGAACCTGTCCAATTCCTAATATCCAAGGTTCATCCAAAATAAAGTTTCCCATTTGGGAAAGTGAATCCCAAAATCTACTAAACACCCAATGCATACATTATTCATCAATAATATACTATTTCAAGTTCATAACAACATCTAAACATGATCAACAACTTCCAACTACCATAATTCAACAATCATCATAGATAAAAGTTTCTACTTTTGGCAAGATATGAACAACAACATCCATTCTAAGATTTCTAGCATTCGTATCAACAATCTAGCACCTAATCAACATCATAAACACATCCATAACATCACTACATTAACAATTCCACATTACATGCCAAATAAAGTTACTATTATTAGTAACCCATGAACAAAATTCCCAATTCATCAATTTCTTGCAAGATCCATGTTTCCTAGCATTCATACAACCTTCTAATCATCATACATTAATCTAAAAATCATCAATTTCACATTATCATCATAAAATTCGAAACTAGGGTTCATCTTCATCAAAAAGTATGAACAACCAATCAAAAACATAATTTTCTTGCATAATCAACGTCAACTAACATGTATACCATCTAACTAACATGTTAACAACATCAATTGATCAAAATTCAGCATCATGAACACCCCATTCGCAGCTAGGGTCTCGGCCATATCAACATACATGAAAAACCCATAAAAATCTAACCTTTAAACTTGAGATGGCTTGTAATTGATGTTTCTAACGTATTGTATTGTTTGTAATCGATCAAAATCAGCCTTCTAATGCTTGTTCTTGGCTGAAATCGCAAGGAGAGGGAGAGGGGTAGATGGTCGCGGCCGATGGGTGGGTTTAGGGTTGGGTTTTTGATTTTTAATTTTATTTAATCACCCATAATTACCCTTTAAGCCCTTTTAACTTGTATTTTATAAAAATCCAGGTTTTAACTAGTTTTTATAAGGTTTTTAATCACTAAAGACAATTATTATTAGTCACAAATAATAATCTTGCATAATTTTCACTTGACACACAACATACGAATTAACACACGCGTTTCCACGTTACGCGATAAAATTCATCGTTAACATTTAAATCGCGTAAACACATAAACATAACACAATAATCATCTAATCCACTAGATTATTATTAATTTAACATTATTAATTATTATTAAGTCACCAACGTTAAACGACAACTAGTGTGTGCTTACGACACGTGTATGCAAGACTTAACGGAACTAACGGAGTTTGGTAACGGAAAATTACCGGATGTCACATTATCCCCATGTTGAAAGAATTTTCGTCCCGAAAATTGTGTTACATGGTGAGAGTGTTCCATCACCGGTCTACTGCATTGGCACACAGAAATTGAAATCGAGTGAGTTTTGGATGAGTTGTCACATCATCCCCATGTTGAAAGAAATTTCGTCCCGGAATTTAAATCAATACCTTTGTCTGCAGGCATCGTCTCGAATAGTTGAGGGTACTTAAGCTTCATTTGATCTTCACGTTCCCACATGAATTCCGGTCCACATCGCGAGTTCCAACGAACTTTGACTATGGGTATCTTGCTTTGCTTAAGTGTTTTCACCTCACGATCCATCACCTCGACTGGTTCTTTGATAAAGCGTAATTGTTCATCCACTTGAACATCCTCTAGTGATACAATTAGTGTCTCGTCAAATAGACACTTCTTCAGATTTGAAACGTGGAACACATTATGGACTCCAATCAGTGAATCAGGTAGTGCTAGTCGATAGGCCACTGGACCTATTCGTTCCAATATCTCAAGTGGTCCAACATACCTCGGATTTAGCTTTCCTCGTTTGCCAAACCGAACTACGCCTTTCCACGGTGAGACTTTCAATAAGACCTTGTCGCCAATTTGAAACTCTAGAGGTTTCCGTCTCTTGTCAGCATAACTCTTCTGTCTATCTTGCGCTGCAGCCAACGGTTCCGTATCTGCACAATCTTCTCAGTTGTTTCATGAATTAGCTCGGGACCCGTTAGTTGACTATCACCAATTTCAGCCCAACAAACCGGTGATCTACATTTTCTCCCATACAAGGCTTCGAAAGGTGCTGCCTGTATGCTAGTGTGGTAACTGTTGTTATAGGAGAATTCCACCAATGGTAGGTGAACTTCCCAGTTGTTCTCGAAATCAATCACATAAGCACGAAGCATATCCTCTAAAGTCTATATGGTACGCTCACTCTGACCGTCAGTTTGTGGATGATAAGCAGTACTCATATCCAATCATGTACCCAGAGATTTTTGTAGTGATTGCCAGAAGTGTGACGTGAAACGAGCATCGCGGTCAGAAATAATTGAGATCGGTACACCGTGTCTCGAAACGATTTCCTTAAGATACAGTCGGGTTAATTTCTCCATCTTATCTGTTTCCTTAATTGCAAGGAAGTGAGCGGACTTTGTCAACCAGTCCACAATAACCCATATTATGTCACAACCAGTATTAGTCCAGGTTAATTTAGTGATAAAATCCATGGAGATTTGTTCCCATTTCCAAATTGGTATCTTAGGTTGTTGTAACAGTCCAGATGGTTTTTGGTATTCTACTTTGACTTTTGAGCAGGTCAAACACTTGCTCACATATGTAGCTACATCCGCCTTCATGTTAGGCCACCAGTAGTGCGCCTTTAGGTCATGATACATCTTGTCAGATCCAGGATGTATAGAGTACTTAGACTTGTGTGCCTCACTCATAACTAAATCTCTTAGATTACCATAGACAGGCACCCATAGTCTATCCATGAAGTACCGAATTCCATCCCCTTTCACCACTAGTTGTTTATCCATTCCCCGTAATGACTCAGAGCCAACATTTTCCACTTTTAAAGCTTCTATCTATGCTTCCTTAACTTGCTCAGGTAGATGAGTACTGATTGTAAGCTGTAAGGCTCTCACCCACCTGGGTTTAGCTGTTTCTTTCCGGCTTAAGGCATCGGCAACCACGTTCGCCTTTCAAGGATGGTACTTGATAGCGCAATCATAATCGTTCAGGAGTTCCACCCATCGTCGTTGCCTCATATTCAATTCCTTTTGCTCAAAGATGTGCCGAAGACTCTTGTGATCGGTGTAGATAGTGCATTTGGTACCGTACAAGTAATGTCTCCAAATCTTTAAGGCAAAAACCGCTGCACCCAATTCCAAGTCATGGGTGGTATAGTTCTTCTCGTGAACCTTCAGTTGTCTCGAGGCGCAAGCTATCACTTTGTCGCGTTGCATCTGGACACAACCCAATCCTTGAATGGATGCGTCACAATACACCACGAAATCGTCTGTTCCCTCTGGCAGTGCCAATATCGGTGCACTACAGAGTTTCTGTTTTAATAGTTGAAAAGCCACCTCTTGACTTTCACCCCATTTGTATGCCGTTCCTTTGTGGGTCAAGGCTGTGAGAGGTTGTGCAATCTTAGAGAATCTCTCTATGAATCGTCGGCAATACCCTGCTAAACCCAGAAATTGCCTTATCTCGCTCGGTGTTTTGGGTATAGTCCAATTCTTTATCGCCACAATCTTGGCAGGATCAACATGTATTCCTTTCTCATTAACAATGTGACCTAGAAATTGCACTTCGCGTATCCAAAAGTCACACTTAGAGAATTTGGCATACAGTTGCTCATTCTTCAATAGTTCCAAGATTAATCGTAGATGCTCTTCATGGTCCTCCTTGGTCCTAGAGTATATCAGTATGTCATCGATAAACACAATAACAAACTGATCGAGATAGGGTTTGCACACGCGATTCATGAGGTCCATGAACACCGCAGGTGCATTAGTCAACCCAAAAGGCATGACCAAAAACTCGTAATGACCATAACGAGTACGGAACGCGGTTTTGGAAATGTCTTCTTCACGGACTCTAAGTTGATGATATCCAGACCTCAAGTCGATCTTCGAATAATAACTTGATCCCTGAAGCTGATCAAATAAGTCGTCGATACGAGGTAAAGGGTACCGGTTCTTAACTGTGACTTTGTTTAGCTCCCTATAATCAATGCACATTCGAAACGTGCCATCTTTTTTCTTAACAAAGAGAACAGGGTCTCCCCAAGGTGATGTGCTAGGTCGAATAAAACCCTTATCTAAAAGCTCTTGAAGTTGGGATGACAACTCCTGTAGTTCGTTCGGTGCTAATCGATAAGGTGCTCTAGCAATCGGGATGCACCGGGAGTCAGTTCGATTTGGAATTCCACCTGGCGATGAGGTGGTAGTCCGGGAAGATCCTCTGGAAACACTTCTGGAAAGTCTCGTACCACAGGTATGTCCTCCATTCTCCTTTCCTACGGTTGCTTATCGGTGACGAGTGCCAGAATAGCCAAATGACCTTTTCGCAACAACTTTTGTGACTTCATGTAAGAGATGATGCCTATTACTGCACCACTCCTATCGCCTCTTACTGTAGGGATTTCATCACCAACAGGAATTCGTATGATTTTCTCGTGACAAATTACTTCCGCTTGCTTACTAGAGAGCCAATCCATGCCTATCACCACGTTGAAACTTCCCAGTGTAACAGGCATAAGATCTATAGCAAAAGTATGACCAGCGAGCTCTATCTTACAATCTCTAAGGATATGTGTTACATGGATCTGTTTACCGTCGTCCAATTCTACGGTGTATTTGGATTCTAAGGCAGAAGGAATATCACTTAAAAGACTACAGAATTTACGGATATGAAACTCCTATCGACTCCAGTATCAAACAGTACCGTAGCGAAACATCCATTGATAGAAAACCTACCAGTAACAGTCGTAGGGTCATTTAGAGCCTTACCTGAGCCAATGATGAAGGCTCTTCCTTTGGCTCCATTATTGTTACCACCATTTCCATTGCCGTTGCCATCATTGTTGTTGTTGTTGCCTTGGTTGTTGTTATTTTGGCCATTGCCATTACCATTTTTCCTCAGCTGCGGGCAGTTTCGCCTGTAATGCCCTTCTTTCCCACACTCAAAACAACCCTTGGGAGTCTCCTGAGGTTGTTGTGGTTTCTTTGCCAACTCACCACGGCAATCCTTGGCTAAGCGTCCCATTTTACCGCAGCGCTGACATTTGAAATTGTCACATCTTCCCATATGATGATAGTTACACCGCGTGCACCTCGGTTGTTTACCACTATAACCGCTTGGTCCTTGGTTGTTCGAAGCCGACTGATTGAAGTTGCGGTTGTTATCGAACCTCCGTTGTTGTTGCTGAACCGGCTGTTGCTGCTGAGGTTGTTGTTGACCACTGGATGATGATTATTTGTTATTGTTATTGGAAGCATCTCATTTCCTTTTGTTATCGGGCACGCTCGCCACAGCACCCCGTTTTGGTAACCGTCCTTGCTCCACTGCTTCGTCGATCAGTTTGTGGGCTAAGCGAATTGCTTGCTGGATTGTGGCTGGGTTGGAGGAGGTCACCATGCTTTGAATCTCGGGCACCAATCCCCGAATGTAGTGCTCCCCGAATGAGTAACATCAAACATATTTATCTCATTGAGGTATAGTAAACAATAAGAAAATAATGAATCCATCACCACCACAATATTTATAACAAAAAAATAACCAAAGGTAAATAAATTGCAAATGAGTCACAAAATATTTATCAATGTCAAAATTTGAGTTTGTCGTTCGGGTGGGGAAACAACCCTTCCCACATAGGATTCAAAATAAACGCTATGCAGTCAAAGTTATAAGAGTAAAGAGAATCAATCGAACAAAGCTGATCCATCACTGTTTTCACCGTCCGGAGCTTCTTCTGGTTCTTCCTCAGGGTCTTTATCGGAGTCTTCTACAGGTGCAGGGTTATCCTCGATTTGTAGTGCTGCGAGCTATGCTTCTAATCCGGTTAGTCTGCTCTCAACGCCCACATTGTGGAGATCCTATTCGCCCATACGCTCAGTAAGATCTATCACTCTACCAGCCATTTTGAAATTTCCTAGGATGGACATCAACAACCGCTCCTCAATTATAGCCATCTTTAGCCATAGTCGGCGTATATCATTCTTAAGTGTGGAGTTCTTGTCAGTGAGCACTCCAACTCATCGTCACTCAGTCTCAAGTGTCGCGGTCAATGCCGCCACGACTTGCTCAAGGGGTACATCTAGAGATGGGAGGGTGGGTGTCACAGAGGTAGTTGCTGACCTAGTCCTAGATCCAGTAGGGCCGGCTTCGAAACACGCTCTCTACAAATCATGCGATCTATATAAGTCGGGTAATAACTCCAATCTCGTGGAGGGTCGCGTTCAGGTGGCACAAACGGTTGATCCCAGCCTATCTCACCACGGGGGTAAGGATGTCGCGGCCAGTCATACACTCGGTGAGGTACATGTGGAGGGGATCCAGAACGAGCACGTCTTTTTCCCAAAACCCGTGACGATGATGCCATGCTGCAGAGAATGTGATGTGTATGCCAATGAGTATACAGTAGAGAAATCAGGAGCAAGTAACTAACTAACTATGTGCGGTTATAGTCTAGTGTGTATGCAACCTAGTTCTCTATAACCAATGGCTCTGATACCAATCTGTCACACCCTCAAAATCCACGTGCGGAGTTTTACCGCAAGGCGTGTAAACAAACCAGGATCACGGTCAATAGTTACTCGGAACGACTCTATATGCCAACTTTTAAAATGAAACAAACCAAAGTTCAAACTTTAAAACCATGCGGAAGCGTATTGTAAATAAGACAAACCCAAAATATAAAATGTATAATATGGCAAAAACATACGCCAACCAATTGTTTAAAACCCAAAATGTAAAGACAAGTAAATATGTTTATAGTTTAAATCTCAGAATGCATGCTCGACCCGTGTTGTGCTCCTATTGGCAAGCTGAGTTATCGACCTGAGAATAGCATACTAAAATGTCAACACAATGGTTGGTGGGTTCAAGAGTTTGCGTTTAAACATAAAAGTTTAACAGTTGTTATTATATAAGCATGTGTACTGTAACAGATACCTAGTTTATTAACAATAGATATTAATACATAGTGATTTCGTAATTGAAGCTGACTGTGATATGTTTGCCTCCTGTCACGACTTACCAGGTCGTGAAAAATGTTCATAGGACAAATTGCACCCGGTTGACCTCGAGTCACACAGGTGGGGCTCGTCAGATTCAGTAGTACTACCCAAATTTTCCCGCTATTCAATATTAACAATTCGAAAGTGTGAGGACTTTATCATGGTAAACAACACTATATTAATATCATACACATCTTAAATATATAAAGCATTAGTAAAGTTACCAGTATGCTATCTCCCCCAAAAGAGATTAAGTAAACAGTGGGGCATGAACTCACCTGATGCGCGTATTGAGTACTTAGAGTTTACTTGAAAGAAAAGTGGATAGTCAACCCTCAGAGGTTACCCAAATCATGTAAGTACATGAGTATGTGTAAACAGAAAATATGTGAAACCCTAAGTGCACTACAACCAAAGACTCAAGGTTTTAGAAGGATAGACATGTTTGACCCAGTTGACCCGTTTGACCCGTTGGTGACATTATGTGTTGTAAACCATTTAAACAGACATGAGCATATATCATACATGGTTAACATTCCAATGGGAAAGTTTCCAAGGTTCATCCAAAATAAAGTTTCCCTTTTGGGAAAGTGAATCCCAAAATCTACTAAACACCCAATGCATACATTATTCATCAATAATATACTATTTCAAGTTCATAACAACATCTAAACATGATCAACAACTTCCAACTACCATAATTCAACAATCATCATAGATAAAAGTTTCTACTTTTGGCAAGATATGAACAACAACATCCATTCTAAGATTTCTAGCATTCGTATCAACAATCTAGCACCTAATCAACATCATAAACACATCCATAACATCACTACATTAACAATTCCACATTACATGCCAAATAAAGTTACTATTATTAGTAACCCATGAACAAAATTCCCAATTCATCAATTTCTTGCAAGATCCATGTTTCCTAGCATTCATACAACCTTCTAATCATCATACATTAATCTAAAATCATCAATTTCACATTATCATCATAAAATTCGAAACTAGGGTTCATCTTCATCAAAAAGTATGAACAACCAATCAAAAACATAATTTTCTTGCATAATCAACGTCAACTAACATGTATACCATCTAACTAACATGTTAACAGCATCAATTGATCAAAATTCAGCATCATGAACACCCCATTCGCAGCTAGGGTCTCGGCCATATCAACATACATGAAAACCCATAAAATCTAACCTTTAAACTTGAGATGGCTTGTAATTGATGTTTCTAACGTATTGTATTGTTTGTAATCGATCAAATCAGCCTTCTAATGATTGTTCTTGGCTGAAATCGCAAGGAGAGGGAGAGGGGTAGATGGTCACGGCCGATGGGTGGGTTTAGGGGTGGGTTTTTGATTTTTAATTTTATTTAATCACCCATAATTACCCTTTAAGCCCTTTTAACTTGTATTTTATAAAAATCCAGGTTTTAACTAGTTTTTAAAAGGTTTTTAATCACTAAAGACAATTATTATTAGTCACAAATAATAATCTTGCATAATTTTCACTTGACACACAACATACGAATTAACACACGCGTTTCCACGTTACGCGATAAAATTCATCGTTAACATTTAAATCGCGTAAACACATAAACATAACACAATAATCATCTAATCCACTAGATTATTATTAATTTAACATTATTAATTATTATTAAGTCACCAACATTAAACGACAACTAGTGTGTGCTTACGACACGTGTATGCAAGACTTAACGGAACTAACGGAGTTTGGTAACGGAAAATTACCGGATGTCACATCTTTTGCCACCGCTTGAGCTAAGAATGGAACGTACTTTTGGCGTACATATTTTTGAGATTGAGAGCACAACATGAGGTTTAGCTTTTTGGGAGACGTTTTGCCAAAGATTTTGAGAATTTTACCGTTGGCGAGTGGAATTCGAATAAACTTGTCATAGCAAACAACTTCGGCATGATGCAAGGCTAACCAATCCATGCCTACTATGATGTCGAAACTTCCCATTTGCATTGGGATGAGGTCAATCGAGAATTTACACTTGCAAAGAGTGAGGATGCAATCGCGGATGACCGAATCAATAGTGATAGAGCTACCATTGGCGACTTCGGCATAAAAAGGTCGAGAAAGTTTAGTACAAGGTATGGCAAGGGTTGATTTAAATTTAAATGAAATAAAACTCCTCTAAGCTCCGGTATCGAATAAAATTGAAGCTAAATGCTCATTAACTAAAAACATACCATTCACCATGTCATTGGCAACTTGGGCTTTGTTGACATTCATCATAAAAGCATGCCCTTGGTTGCCGTGGGTAACTTGCGAAGCTTACGAAGGTGGGGGAGGAGGAGCTTGAATTGCTTGGAGCGGTTGAACCGGAGGAGCAATGAGTTGCGGGACTTGAGGTTGGTAAGTTTGCAATTGGTAGGCTTGAGTTGTGTAGTAAGGTGTGGGCATGATTTGGGCTTGATTTTCAAAAGTGAGTCGGGGACAAGCATTGCGGAAGTGATTTGGGTCTCCACAATGGAAACAAGCTCTCGGTTGAGGAGGAGTTTAAGCAAAAGGCATGGGTCGGTTTTGAGGATTATGCAGAACAAACCTTGGTAGAGTGGTTTGTCCACGGGAGGCTTCACAACACACATTGCTAAGGTGACCAAAACGAATGCAATTTGAGCATTGGCGACAAGAGGAGTAAGATAGGTGGTGGCGTTGACAAGTTTTGCATAAAGGATGGGGACCGGTGTAAGGTTTTGATTTTGGGAAGCTTGAGATTAAGATTGAGGTTGAGTTGGGTTAGTGACGGCAAAGTTTTGATGGTTCGGTTTATGCTTCTTTTTAGAGTGGTGAGATGAGTTGGAGTAATTGTTGGATTGGGGTTAGGATTCAACTTTGGAGCTTGTAGATGGATCGGTGGTGGCCTTGACATTTGGTTTCTTGGAATCCTTTCGGGATAAAGTCCCCGCTTTAACATGGTTCTCCGAAAGGGCGACGGCAAGAGTGATCGCATCATTGAGCGTTTGTGGCTTGCTACTCATGACAGAATCTTGGATTTGCATAGGCAAACCCATAACGTACTTATCGATTGCCCTCTCGAGTGGGGTAACCAAATGGGGCACTAGAAGGCTAAGCTCGTGGAAACGGTTTGAGTAAGCAGAGTTGTTACCGCTATCTTGTTTAAGATCCCAAAATTCGGCCTCCAATTTTTGAATTTCATGCTTGGGCAAAACTTTTTGAGCATGATGTCCTTCAGTTCATCCCAAGGGAGAGTCATAGCGACTTCCGCTCCCTTGGCATTCATGATGTTATTCCATCACGTTAGGGAAAGTGGTTCGCTTGGCCTCCGGGCATTCACAATGCAAGAACACGCTTTCCATGCGTTCAAACCATTGGAGGAGCGTGGTAGCACACTCCTCACCCATAAATTTCGGTGGATTGGCACCCGTAAACTGTTTGTAAGTAAAGGTAGCATGAACGGGTGTGGCTTGAATAGCAACAAGTTGCGGTTGGATGGCTTGAATTTGAGCAACAAGGGTGGGGAGTACAGCAGCCATTTGAGTTGTAACCAATTCGGCTATCTTAAGGTCGGAGCTCTTGGGGCGACGAGTTCGACGTGCTTGACGAGCTTGGCGATGAAGGGGAGGCATTCTAAAAATAATAAAAGTGAGACAATAAGAGATTTTGGGTAACTAGTGCAAATATGATGATGATTAACATAAATATTAGATTGTAGTGAAATATTTTGTGAACCTTATAATCATGAAAAAAACATTTTAACACATAAATTTTTTTGAAATTTGAAACGCTAAGATTTGAGGCGGGAAATACATGCATGAATCACCATGACTTGTTGTTCCCGACAGTAATCTTACAGAAAAACAAAGTAATGCGAGGAGTCGAAACATTGCGTGAATCACCGCGTCTTTCATGTTTTAACCAAGATCATAATAATGTGATCAAATGAGAAGTCAAAAACACTAGTCCACGTATCACCGTGGCTTTCGTGATTCAACTTAAAACAAAACGAAATCGAGGGAATGATCAAAACTAGTCCACGTATCACCGTGGCTTTCATATTTTAATCCAAAAATATTAATGGAGGTAACCGGAATGGTTACGATGACTGCTTAAAGTTAGCAACCCATATAACGCTCATTCGCTTTGGCCTATAAGGTCAAACACCTTGACTTGAACCTTCCAGGTAAGTAAATCACCTTTGATTCCCGTAATCATTTTGCCAAATGTAACATCTGGTATTTTTGAGTTAATTAGAAGTTAACATTGTTTATTCTTGTAAGTACTATTGTTGTCATTTATGAATCTCATGGGTGGATTATGTGTTTAATATTTAATTTGAAAGTTAACGGTTTTATTAAAGTAAGCATAAATGTTTAATAATAATAATGATAGTAATAGTATTAGTAACAATAATACTAATAAATTATAATAATAATAACAATAATAATCACTAAGTTAATGATAATAATAATAATATTAACATCAAACAATATTCTTTATCTTGTAATAATATAAGTTAAATTATGTTAAAAATTGGGATTAATAAGTTCTTTTACATAGAATGATAACATTAATAATTACAGGGACTAAAGCGTAATTTATAATAAACCAAAACCCAAACTTTGGGTTGAAATGTTAAAATATAAACCACAGGGACCAAAGGTGTAAAACTTTAAACCCAAACACCCTCTCCCCGTTTTTCCGGTGAGCCTCCGGCCAGCCACCGGCCGCGGCTCCGGCGAAGCCCAGAAACACCAAAATCATGCACGGTTCAACCCGAAACAAGTTGCAATCGATTCGTGAACTAAATTCCTACACGTTGATGGGAATTAATTGGATTCCTAACCGCGAATTAAACACCCACGAATTTGAAACCGAAAGCTCATCAAAACGTGAAGCTGTTCTACATCTAAATCATAATATCGATTTAACTAAACGGCTAGAAACGTTCCCCTAATCATTTCGAAGTTATTATGATAAATCATTGCACCTGAAACAACAATTAAACATGTAAATTCGACCTGAAACCCCCGACTTAAACATCATGGCCGTTAAGTACCAAAACGATCAAATTAAATCTATAAATTAGGGGGCTTCTACTCGAATTGGGTTTCCTAAACCTCTGGAACCTTCAATTTCACTCAAAACACACATCCAACGCATCTGCAGCAAGAACAACCGCGACACAAGTTCGAACTTGCACTCATCGATTTTACAACCATTGAGGGTAATTCTTTAGGGCTTTTGATCGATTTTACATGGGGAATAAAAGCCCCATGTTTAATCTTTGTATCAACACCGTTTGATGCTTCGATTTTGGTTCTAAGAATCTAGGGTTCTTGAGAGAATTGGGGTTTTGTCTAAAACTATATTTTTTAAACTTTAAATTCCACTGCAAGACACGGCCACGGCCCTTGGTTCGCTGGTAAGACACTGCCTTGCAAGCAAGAGGTCCCGGGTTCGAACCCGGGCACCCTCTTGTAATTTTTTTAAAGCTTTTTGGCCTTAAATTAAATATAGAAAATTTATAATAATTATAAAAACGACTTTTATAAACCCCAAATATTTTAAAGTCATCTATATAATTCTTAAAATTTATTCTTGTAAAACATGTTGATATTTTAATATAAAATTATTTACAAATGTTATAATTAAATATTCTTATAAAAATTAGATTGTTATGTAATACTTAAAGGTATTAAATTGATATTGGACCTTATGTTTAAGGATTAATCATGATAATTATAGAATTTAGATAAAATCTTATAAATAAAATCACAAGTTATTTACAAAAGATCAATTTTCTTAAAAATAAATTTTATTTCATAAATGGACTTTTTATAAGAATTTACTAACTTTATAAAAAATCCCTAAAATTCTAATACCCTAGTTCATGTTAACCCATTAATCTTATTATTAACCTAAATCTTGTAATATTTATATATCTAGGTGCCTTGTGACGTTTTATCTTGGAACGACATGTATTATTCTTATTGATCTTCATTATATACTTAATTGACATGTGAGTTTCCTTGCCCCTTTTTATGCTATTTCACACCGTTTTGGGGTGAAACATGTTACATTATTCAACATACACTTATAAACGTTTAGATCTTATAAAAGCACATGCAATTCTTACTTTTATTTTTGTCATGGTTATTTGTGTTATTGTAAGTCTTATAAGAGTTACATATATTGTTTACAATCATTAACTATTGCTAGCCTGGCGACGTCTTAGATCTTTGGGCCTGACAAGCCTATTTGGTGCTAAAGTCGATGTATTGCCGACTCCTAGGAGCCGTATGCTTGTGCACTAGGGAACCAAGTACACTTAGCCACTCATATAAACATATAATCTAGTCGAGGTTTGATTGTACTATATGTGCTTTATAAACTTGCTAACTCATAACCTATGACATGAATTGCTACTTGATATCCATGGTATATTATGTATGTGAAACCCTTGGGAACTCACCAACTTTATAGTTGACCCGTTATTTTTAACATGTTTCAGGAAATGCCCACACTTGAAGTCATCATATGAAGCTTGCAATAAACTAGGATTTGGACCTAGCTAAATGAATAAAATGCTTATGTTATGTTTTGTATTGTTTGGAACTTTTTCATATTTGAGACTTATGAATGTATTTCATTTGAAATTTATGATAATATTATTTTCATTTAAGGATAGCGTTGTGTGGCTGTGAACAATCTTAACTCTCACACTTCGACGATTCCGCCGTCAAGGTTGGGGTGTGACAGATTGGTATCAGAGCCCATAACTATAGGGATTTAGGTTATTAGAAATGGTGACCTAGACTATAGTTTATGCATGAACCTCATAGAATAATATTATTATTCTTGGAATTATATATTGTTTGCAAGCTACATAATGCTATGTCCCTTATGTGCAATTTGATGCCTTAGTATAGGATTGCCTAAACATTGCTACATGTCTCCCAAAACTTACATTTGACTCTTAGACTCTCCCCGAACATGAAATCTCTTAATCTTATTCTCGACGACACGTGGAATCGTATACTTATGCTTATGACTTGGATCTTTAGGCGTTATGTCTAATCTATATAAATCTCATCAAGGTTTTGATTTCATGAACCTAAGAAATATTGTGTGACACATAGACACCTGTATTCTGGATTTCCTGGCAAAAAGCCTTCGGGCTAAGGCAAGCGTATTCGTATAAATCTCATTGAGGGGCCCGTTACGCTACCTGGGGATTTCTGGGATGAGTGATAAACTATGGTCAAAATACACATATCTCTAAGGAAAATGGGTCAATTCACCTTGACGTGTCAACGATTCCAAATGGTAATGCGTTACCTAATGGAATCATTCCGTGTACCTTACAACCCTTAGCTTATTTTTGTCTAAACTACTATCCTTTGTTATCCTCACTCCCGTAACTAACACATTTTGTATATCTAGCATGTCTCGTCATCATGGAAAGCGTGGAAGTTCCGACCGAAAACTTGCAGCAATGATTGCTCGACAAATGGCTGTTGTACTCCCAACCATGGTTGCTGAGCTTAATAGCACCCTGATGGCTAATAGCAACAACAACACTAATGGGAACAATAGTGGTGCTCATGGAGAGAATAACAACAATCAACAAGGGAACACCCGTACCTGTACTTTCAAGCACTTTAGCTCTTGCAAGCCCACTAGTTTTAGTGGCAAGGAAGGAGCCACTGGTCTTCTTGAGTGGTTCGAGGGTATGGAGAACACTTTTGTCAACTGTGAGTGTCCCGAGGCACTCAAAGTTCGTTATGCCACAAGTATGCTACAACAAAGGGCACTTACCTGGTGGAATAGCGAGAAAAGAAATCGAGGAGCTGATGCTATTTTAGCACTCACTTGGGAAGAGTTCAAGACCATTGCCATCGCCAAGTTTTGCCCAAGGAGTGAAATACAAAAGCTTGAGGAGGAGTTCTGGAACCTAAAACAAGACGGTGGTGATCACCTAACTTATTCAACCAGGCACCACGAGCTGAGCATCCTGCTGCCTCACATGGTCGACACTGTACCCCGTAACATTGAAAAATTCATCAAGGGTGTACCACCCCAAATCCAAGATGCCGTGGTGGGTAGCCGACCCACAACCTTGGAAGAAGCCATTACTATTACCGCTCAACTCACCGAGAATCATATACGAGCGGGCACCATGTCTGTGAAGGGTGCAAAGAAAGTGGAAAGGGCGGTTACTGAAGCTATTAAGGAAACCAAAGCTGAACCATCTTATAACCACAACAACAACAATAAGAAGCGCAAGTTTACGCCAACACGCAATTATGCTGTGGCTGCACCCAAACCACCTCAAAGACAACTGGTACCTACGGCTACACCTGTGACCCAAGTGCCTGTGGCTGGGACTTATGCTGGCCTTCAACCTATGTGCAACACCTGTAAGTATCATCATCCGGGGAACGCCCCGTGCCGCATCTGTACCTTATGCGGCAAATACGGTCACTTGGTTGCGGTTTGCCGTCATGCACCTAACAACGCCACAACTGTCACCAATCGTGCTTGCTATAATTGTGGAGATCCTGGTCATATGCGTCCACAATGCCCTCGTCTTGCGGGTAATGTTCCACAAGCCCGGGGACGTGCTTTCAACATCAATGCTAATCAAGCACAAGCAAACAACGATGTGGTGAACGGTATGCTAAATTCAACCCTAACGTTTATGATCTAAGTCTTTTTCATACAATACCTATATCGCTAAATGCCTTAAACCTTGAACAGGTATGTACCTTATTAATAACACTTATGCATACGTTCTATTTGACTCTGGAGCCGATAAGAGTTTTGTTTCATTAGAGTTTGAACCCGTACTTGCTAAGCCACATACGAAACTAGAAAGACCTCTCACCGTTGAAGTTGCCGATGGAGAACCGATCACCGTGGATGTCGTTATCCGTGATTGCATCTTAAGTCTTGACACCCACGATTTTCTTATTGATCTTATCCCTATGAAACTTGGGAGCTTTGACGTCATCATTGGTATGGATTGGTTAGCCAAACACCATGCCGAGATCGTTTGTTTCGAGAAGTGCATCCGTATACCGTTATCATCTGGGGATACTCTAAAAGTGTTCGGCGAAAAATCTTCCAAAGGGCTTAAACTCATGTCTTGCACTCAAGCCCGAAAGTGTTTAAGTAAGAACTATATGGCGTTCTTGGCTTACGTGGTCAACACAAAAGTCAAAGGGAAAGAACTCAAGGACGTTCCGATTGTCCGAGACTTTCCGGAAGTATTTCCCGACGACCTTGGTGGGTTACCTCCCGTGCGTGAAGTTGAGTTTAAAATTGATCTAATACCGGGAGCAAACCCCGTGGCTAAGTCACCGTATCGACTTGCACCATCAGAAATGCAAGAACTTTCTAGTCAACTTCAAGAGCTAACCGAGAAGGGTTTCATTCGTCCTAGTTCTTCGCCTTGGGGTGCACCTGTCCTCTTTGTGAAGAAGAAAGATGGATCGTTTCGTATGTGCATCGACTACCGTGAGCTTAACAAGCTTACCATCAAGAACCGCTATCCTCTTCCTCGCATCGATGACTTGTTTGATCAACTTCAAGGAGCTGCTATATTCTCGAAGATTGATCTACGTTCTGGATATCATCAATTACGAGTCCATGATGATGACATCCCTAAAACCGCATTCCGTACTCGTTATGGGCACTATGAGTTTATGGTGATGCCTTTTGGTTTAACCAATGCTCCTGCTGTCTTCATGGATCTTATGAACCGAGTATGCAAACCTTATCTAGATAAGTTTGTCATCGTCTTCATTGATGACATACTTATCTACTCCAAGACTAACACCGAGCATGAACTGCATTTACGACAAGTTCTTGAGTTGTTGAAGAAAGAACAATTGTACGCGAAATTCTCGAAGTGTGACTTCTGGCTCGAGGAAGTTCAATTTCTAGGACACGTGGTGAATAGCCAAGGAATTCATGTTGACCCTGCAAAGGTGGAAGCTGTGAAGAATTGGTGTGTTCCCACGACTCCAACCGAGATTCGTTCTTTCCTTGGTCTTGCTGGTTATTACCGGCGATTCATCGCCAACTTTTCAAGGATCGCGAAGCCTCTCACTTCCCTGACACAAAAGAATAAACCATTCGAGTGGGGGCCCGAACAAGTAGAAGCCTTTGAAGTATTAAAGCACAAACTGTGCAATGCTCCTATCTTGACCCTGCCCGATGGAAACGATGATTTCACCGTATATTGCGATGCATCAAAACAAGGCCTTGGTTGTGTTCTTATGCAACGAGGAAAGGTCATAGCTTATGCATCGAGACAATTGAAGGTTCATGAAGTGAATTACACAACACATGATCTCGAGCTTGGTGCTGTTGTTTTTGCCTTGAAGATTTGGAGACATTACCTTTATGGTACGCAATGTATAGTCTACACTGATCACAAAAGCCTTCAACACGTTTTTAATCAAAAGATCTCAATATGAGACAACGTCGTTGGGTTGAGTTGATTAGTGATTATGACTGTGACATTCGTTACCATCCTGGGAAGGCAAATGTTGTGGCCGATGCACTAAGTCGAAAGGTTCATAGCAAGATGGTCTCGTTCCAAGAAATTCGCGATCGACGACAATGGTTTGACACCTTGAGAGGATTCGATACTGAAATTCGACTAGATGTCAACGAGGCTACTGTACTGCTACAAAACTTGAGAATAGATAGTGACATCGAATCTAGTATCTTGGAGGCTCAACAAAGGGTTCAACAAGAAGGAAGAATGAAGGATGACCTGGAGCATAACCTTCTAACTCAACTGGAGACGAAACCTAATGGGTTGATGTATTTCGCAAACCGAATTTGGGTTCCAAATCGTGATAACCTTCGTACCCTTGTCATGAACGAAGCTCATCAAACTCGTTATTCTATTCACCCTGGCTCCGACAAGATGTACATGGATCTGCGTGGTCATTATTGGTGGCCTGGAATGAAGAAAGATGTAGCGACGTATGTAGCTAAGTGCCTCACGTGTACAAAGGTTAAAGCCGAACACCAACGTCCAAGTGGATTACTTGAGCAACCCGAGATTCCTGTGTGGAAGTGGGAACACATATCCATGGACTTCATAACCAAGCTGCCCCGAACCTCTCGAGGACATGATAGCATATGGGTGATCGTCGACCGATTGACCAAATCGGCACATTTTATACCCATACGGGACACTTACAAGACATCAAGGTTGGCTCGTATATACGTTGATGAAATTGTAAGTCGTCATGGGGTACCTCTTCACATCATATCCGACCGAGACGCTCGTTTCACTTCGCACTTTTGGTCGTCTATGCAAGAACTCTTGGGTACTCAATTGGATCTAAGCACGGCTTACCACCCCCAAACTGATGGTCAAACCGAGCGAACCATCCAAACCTTGGAGGATTTGCTACGCCTTTGTGTCCTTGACTTTGGTGGTGATTGGGATACGCATCTACCGCTAGCGGAATTTTCGTATAACAATAGTTACCACTCGAGTATCAAGATGGCACCATTCGAAGCACTTTATGGTCGAAAATGCCGTTCACCGATCTGCTGGACCGACATTGGTGAAAACTTCATCACTGGTCCTGAACTTATACAAGAGACGACCGATAAAGTTTCTACCATCCGAAAGAACCTTGAAGTGGCAAGAAGTCGACAAAAGAGCTATGCTGATAAGAGACGTAAGCCATTGGAATTCCAAGTTGGGGAGATGGTTCTTCTTAAGGTTTCACCATGGAAGGGTGTTGTTCGCTTTGGAAAGAAGGGTAAACTGGCCCCAAGATTTGTAGGACCTTTCAAGATTCTGAAAAGGATTGGGAAAGTGGCTTACAAACTGGAATTACCTTCCGACCTTAGTGGAGTTCATCCTGTATTCCATGTCTCGAATTTGAGGAAGTGCCTGGCTGACGAAGGTCTGCATGTCCCGTTGGATGACATCCAGATCGACGAGTCATTACACTTTGTCGAGAAACCCGTGGAAGTTATAGATCGCATTATGAAGAAGACTAGAACTACCACTACCCCAATTGTCAAGGTTCGTTGGGAGAATAAGCGTGGAGCTGAATTTACTTGGGAACGTGAGGAGCACATGAAGAAGAAATACCCGTTTTTATTTGTATAGTTTCATTCTTAATTTCGGGACGAAATTCTTTTAAGTTGGGGAGACTGTAACATCTGGTATTTTTGAGTTAATTAGAAGTTAACATTGTTTATTCTTGTAAGTACTATTGTTGTCATTTATGAATCTCATGGGTGGATTATGTGTTTAATATTTAATTTGAAAGTTAACGGTTTTATTAAAGTAAGCATAAATGTTTAATAATAATAATGATAGTAATAGTATTAGTAACAATAATACTAATAAATTATAATAATAATAACAATAATAATCACTAAGTTAATGATAATAATAATAATATTAACATCAAACAATATTCTTTATCTTGTAATAATATAAGTTAAATTATGTTAAAAATTGGGATTAATAAGTTCTTTTACATAGAATGATAACATTAATAATTACAGGGACTAAAGCGTAATTTATAATAAAACCAAAACCCAAACTTTGGGTTGAAATGTTAAAATATAAACCACAGGGACCAAAGGTGTAAAACTTTAAACCCAAACACCCTCTCCCCGTTTTTCCGGTGAGCCTCCGGCCAGCCACCGGCCGCGGCTCCGGCGAAGCCCAGAAACACCAAAATCATGCACGGTTCAACCCGAAACAAGTTGCAATCGATTCGTGAACTAAATTCCTACACGTTGATGGGAATTAATTGGATTCCTAACCGCGAATTAAACACCCACGAATTTGAAACCGAAAGCTCATCAAAACGTGAAGCTGTTCTACATCTAAATCATAATATCGATTTAACTAAACGGCTAGAAACGTTCCCCTAATCATTTCGAAGTTATTATGATAAATCATTGCACCTGAAACAACAATTAAACATGTAAATTCGACCTGAAACCCCCGACTTAAACATCATGGCCGTTAAGTACCAAAACGATCAAATTAAATCTATAAATTAGGGGGCTTCTACTCGAATTGGGTTTCCTAAACCTCTGGAACCTTCAATTTCACTCAAAACACACACATCCAACGCATCTGCAGCAAGAACAACCGCGACACAAGTTCGAACTTGCACTCATCGATTTTACAACCATTGAGGGTAATTCTTTAGGGCTTTTGATCGATTTTACATGGGGAATAAAAGCCCCATGTTTAATCTTTGTATCAACACCGTTTGATGCTTCGATTTTGGTTCTAAGAATCTAGGGTTCTTGAGAGAATTGGGGTTTTGTCTAAAACTATATTTTTTAAACTTTAAATTCCACTGCAAGACACGGCCACGGCCCTTGGTTCGCTGGTAAGACACTGCCTTGCAAGCAAGAGGTCCCGGGTTCGAACCCGGGCACCCTCTTGTAATTTTTTTAAAGCTTTTTGGCCTTAAATTAAATATAGAAAATTTATAATAATTATAAAAACGACTTTTATAAACCCCAAATATTTTTAAAGTCATCTATATAATTCTTAAAAATTTATTCTTGTAAAACATGTTGATATTTAATATAAAATTATTTACAAATGTTATAATTAAATATTCTTATAAAAATTAGATTGTTATGTAATACTTAAAGGTATTAAATTGATATTGGACCTTATGTTTAAGGATTAATCATGATAATTATAGAATTTAGATAAAATCTTATAAATAAAATCACAAGTTATTTACAAAAGATCAATTTTCTTAAAAATAAATTTTATTTCATAAATGGACTTTTTATAAGAATTTACTAACTTTATAAAAATCCCTAAAATTCTAATACCCTAGTTCATGTTAACCCATTAATCTTATTATTAACCTAAATCTTGTAATATTTATATATCTAGGTGCCTTGTGACGTTTTATCTTGGAACGACATATATTATTCTTATTGATCTTCATTATATACTTAATTGACATGTGAGTTTCCTTGCCCCTTTTTATGCTATTTCACACCGTTTTGGGGTGAAACATGTTACATTATTCAACATACACTTATAAACGTTTAGATCTTATAAAAGCACATGCAATTCTTACTTTTATTTTTGTCATGGTTATTTGTGTTATTGTAAGTCTTATAAGAGTTACATATATTGTTTACAATCATTAACTATTGCTAGCCTGGCGACGTCTTAGATCTTTGGGCCTGACAAGCCTATTTGGTGCTAAAGTCGATGTATTGCCGACTCCTAGGAGCCGTATGCTTGTGCACTAGGGAACCAAGTACACTTAGCCACTCATATAAACATATAATCTAGTCGAGGTTTGATTGTACTATATGTGCTTTATAAACTTGCTAACTCATAACCTATGACATGAATTGCTACTTGATATCCATGGTATATTATGTATGTGAAACCCTTGGGAACTCACCAACTTTATAGTTGACCCGTTTTTTTTAACATGTTTCAGGAAATGCCCACACTTGAAGTCATCATATGAAGCTTGCAATAAACTAGGATTTGGACCTAGCTAAATGAATAAAATGCTTATGTTATGTTTTGTATTGTTTGGAACTTTTTCATATTTGAGACTTATGAATGTATTTCATTTGAAATTTATGATAATATTATTTTCATTTAAGGATAGCGTTGTGTGGCTGTGAACAATCTTAACTCTCACACTTCGACGATTCCGCCGTCAAGGTTGGGGTGTGACACCAAAGGTTCACATCTAGGTATTTTCCCTCTTTCAGTTAGTACGAACCCGTTATAATGTCACACTTTAAGGAGATGAGAAATATCGAAAAAAATTGGGACCCAAACTCAAATGTTGAGATCCATAATTTATTTATTTATTTATTTATTTATTTATTATTATTATTATTATTATTATTATTATTATTATTATTATTATTATTATTATTATTATTATTATTATTATTATTATTATTATTATTATTTGAGGTAAGGTAAGGATAACTTGGATTTCTATGAGAGTGTGTGCGTGTACATGAGGGTAAAAGAAATAAATAAGTATATAAAGGCAAATAAACAATCAAGTAGGGTAACACGTATAGGTAACACGTTTTGCGACCCTAAAGCATAAACTATACTAGGTCGTTACGTCTAACCACATATCCTATAGTCATGGCTCTGATACCAATCTGTCACACCCCGACCGAAGCGGCGGAACATGCCGGGGCGCGACTATGATTGTTCAAATGCATACGACACTATTAAAGTGACAATATTTAATCAACTCATTCATTTTATAATATGTTCTTACAAATACAAAAAATAAATACTTCTTAACTAATAACCTAACGGTCTAAAATATAATAACGTCTTTAAATCTTCAATCAACTGACAATCAAACCTGTAGCATTGCATAATATATTTTGTCAACATGTATGTTGGTTAGCAATTCCATGACTTTATAAATATAATATAAGGCGAAATCCACAACTCAAATATGTGAACCCGTAAATAAAAGCAACAATTGAGGTATATAAATCATAAATAAATAAGGCTCCTTTCTAATAGACTAGTAGGTAACCCGCGCGATGCGGCGGTAGCGACGATTTATTCACGGTACTCGTTTTCTATTAATTATTAATCATTTCATGATATATCGTATAGTATTTCTGTTATTATTTTCATAACATTAGTGTGGTCTATCGATACTATGGCTCAAGGATCTAAGTTAAATAATAACTAACATTCATATAAAAAATCGGTCATAAACATAGTAATTTATAAAAAACAAAAAATCTGACCACACCAATAAGAAAATACCAATCATAACCATAATCTTAAAAAAAAAACTACGTGTCAACTCCATGCTTCAACCACCATAAAGCTAAATCGGCTATCATGAACTCACTTGTTCATGTTGTAGTGAAGTGGACCAAGAAACTGACAAATTCCTTGATAATTTAAAAATTACCTAATTAGTTTGTGGAGTATACAAACAAAATAGAGATAAACTGAAAAATTATCATGATAAATTGAAGATTTATGTCAAATCCACTTGATCCCTGTAGTGAAGTAGAGCAGATTGTAATAAGTAGGAATTATTGATGAAATTTTGGTGAGTTTTAATAAACAAAGTATATCTCGTTTAGTGTTACTATGCACCTATAATCTTAATTTTTATCAAAAAAAGATTTTAAATTTGTTTGAAGATTTTATGATATAATCTTAATTTTTATCAAAAAAAGATTTTAAATTTGTTTGAAGATTTTATGATCCACTAAGAATATATATTTCAAAAAAAATATTTTGTTATCTGAAAGTCAATATACCTTTTCAATATGAAGACCCATCATCCACATATACATATATAATTTTCAACTAATAATAAAGAAAATCTTTCAACAAAAAGAACCATAACACTTTTGAAATGAGCCACTATATTGTAACATTTATCTTAAGATTGCTTGTTGTGATAACACAAGTCTCGGTTTTTCAAGCATGAAATAAAGAAAATTATATAGTTGTACATCTTTCAAAACACAGATTTAATAAGGATTGAAATAGAACTGTACATTAACAAAGCTACAAACAAAAATAATGCAAGAACATAGCACAACATATTCCGTTTACTAAATCTGTATTCACATCATAATAAACGTTCCAGAATGAACTTTATGTGTCATTTTGAGTCGCGTATATTCAGACCATATATAAGAAGAAAAAACTTACCTGAGGCCTCGATCGATTTTACGTACACAAACAACGTTTGAAGTGAATCTTACGTACCTTCAAACCACATGAGTTTGGTGCTTTGCATCATCAAAAGTATGTAATTGAAACATCAAGCACTCTTTGAAAATATCATCATAAGTTTAGGTTTCTTCTGGTGTGCATCTTTGACTTTACTCTTGAGTTCCTTTGATCATATGTGGATATGTTTGTTTCACAATTCAGTCAGATTAACAACAAATATAAACTCAAATAAAATTTCAGGGCCTAAAAGTTTGATTAAGATTGATAAAAACTGAGTACCTAGTGACCATACTTATCTAAATAGTTTTTATTAACCAGTCTTTTACTTAACACCTAAAGGTAAGTGACTTTTAAGTGGCATGTATGGATTTATAAAGTATGATTTTTTGTACTTCTAGGTTTTGCTTGTACTGAATTCTTTTTGGCTTTCTTTATGTCTCAGCATTAGTTTTTTGATATGGGTCAAAATAAACAAAGTCTTTTATCAAAATCAAAAGTAATTCCAGTTATCAAATCACACTAATTTCATAGATTTGCATTATGTTGTTTGCAAGAATATATCTTGGTTTTTCTATCCTAAAAGCATAGGCTTCGGATGTTTTCAAAATATTTAAACAATGTGATTTCATTTCTTACTTGACACATGATACAAACATCCATAATCTATGGGTAACATATAATATTTATAATTAAAGATTTTTAGTTATTGTTCTATACCAGCTATAAATTTCTAAAAATTAACCCTACCAGCCTAACTAATATGACCTAACTTGCAGCTACAATGAGCGACAACAAAAGAATCCATTACTCATATTAGGCGATCTAAAATGCACAAATACAGACATTCAGACAGGTTGCAGTAATTTAATAGAACATAGCTACCTGCTTCAGATCGGATTCTATTTTGTCTAAAGTCATAGTCCGGAGCAGCTCATGTAAATACTTTTGAAGCCATGTGCAGTATAAACAAAACTTTTTTTGTATGTAACTTCTGAAGCCATGTTCCGTATAAAAAAACTTTTTTTGTGTATGGAATGAAAATGCAACAAGAGGCACTTAAAATAAGAGCACAAGTTGCAATCACAATGAACCAAACACGCCAATCCGCCACGTAGTGCAGAATATAAGTCTAGTTAATAATAAATTAAAAATATATAATCAAACGAATGTTATGGTCTACTTTAGCAAACAACCAAATATGTTCATGCTTATGAATTGCTAAAATTAACAAAGCATGAATGTTAGTTTAACCCATCAAAGACTTGTATATTGAGTAACTGTATGCACCAACTATTTTTCTGGATACGTGACTGCAAGCTTAAAAGTGCACTTACCTCAAAGCACCCAATTGCTTCTACCATTGCTTCAAAGATTAAAAGTGCACTTCAAGCTTTCCAAACAAGCATCTCAGCCCATGTAAAAATTTATACAATTGACTCTTACCACCGACAATCGAAGCCCAAAACCACGTTCTGTTAAGGCATCCATCTAATACCCTGCTAAATTTTCTTTTGTGATTGAGAAATCTAATACTCTTACCTTGGTCCCCTCTGCTTATAAGTAACTCATTACAAGAGAACGTCGTATAATTGCAATAAGTAGATTTTTTAAATTTACATATTCATATCACAAGAAGCTTTCATAGAACTATATTATCGTATTTTTCTGAAGGATTTATCTCCACTGTTGAATCAATATGTGTTGGTCCAACATCCTCCTTTGTCTCCATATATTCAACCTATAAGAACATATTCAATTACGAAGTAAAAAATACAATGAAACAACAAATCATGCAAATAGAAAAACCAACATTTTATCGCAAATCAACATTTCAAAAGGCTCAAATCATGCCAATAGAAAAACTTAAAAACAATCTCCTCAAAACAATAATATTATAAACGGAGGCAATTAATCAAACACCTTGTATGCAACACTTTCATAGGCATTTATGACCACAAACCACAGGCTGCACCGACCTCCTCAACATACTTCATCTGGTAATTCAAAAGAACATAAGGATAGGGTAAATCGAATATAACACAAGCATCAATATGCCAATCAAGATACTCTCACCGCCACCATCGTCTTTGCCGATCCACCGATGGTACCATCCGTAAGACCACACCCACCACCATCATAACTCCCATTGCAACCACTTACGACTGGGATGAAGAAGATAAAGAATACCAAAGCAGTCGATCATATATACGGAAGCCACCTGGGATTAAACCGATAGCATTGAATGGTCCTTGTGATTAAATTGACGGGGGAGAATGGAATTGAAACCGACAATCTGCGATCTAGTTATGTAGTCATGATCATGAATGAACTGAAGGAACGTCTATACAAATTGAAGGAGCATTAAACCTCAGATTGATGGAACATTGAAGGAGTGTAATGCAGAGATGAGAAATTGAATGGGCTGATTAAGATTCATTGAAGAGGGGCAGGGATGGAAGAAGATGGAAAAAAAGAGGGAACTCAGGCGTAGTCGGTTCGTATGGCGTCTTAGAAAATTATGGAAATGACCTTTGTGCCCCAACAAAATGTATTATATAGTAAGTAAAGATATAACTATCATATTACAAGGAGTAGCGTATGATCATACTTATTGAGGATGAGGATGAGGATAACCGATTAAAAGCAATAAACATTTAGCAATTAATCATATGAGGTATATAACATACAATTGGACAATTATTCTAAGCAACACATAATCTAGAGCTTGTGGTTTGAGCATCTAAGTGTTAAATCATTTTCGTTTGAGTAAGTATGCTTGCTACCCCCAAAGTATAGAAAAGAAAACGGGGATGAAATTACTCACTTGAAAAAAAAAGTGGCATTGGTGAACAAACTTAGAATAAAATTCTCAAGTAACCGAGCCTGACGGTTTAACGTGTGTGTCCTAAATTGAAAGATCTTGAGTAAGTTTTGAGTCTTGAAGATGGAATATAAATGGTATAAAAGTTCATAAAAATAAGTCTTGGGTTTTCAGAAGTTTTAGTTATGTTTTACAAAAGTGTGTTTAAATAGAGTAAGAATGAAATGAGTTTTATAAGAAACCGGGTCCTTGATGTTTAGTTTTACTCAACCTTTGTTAAGTTTTACATAGGGGAGTTGGTTTAGTGCTAGTGTACACGATCCCGCTAATATAAGATCCCGCTAATGTAAGCATCAAGATCCGACCTATACTCTTTTAAACCCGAGTTTGAGACTTAATTAATAAAAAAAATTCGCTTAAACTCAATCTTAGTATAAAATCAAGTTTGGTTCCATCATACCATAATCTTAAAAATATAAGTAGTATAAAGTGAAACATAAGTCAAAAAATTAGGAAAGATTTTTGGTGGTTTGAATGGTGACTAGCTCGTTAAGACGAGAAGTTCGACTTTTACTCGGTTTTTATCCGAAACTTGGGTTCAAGCCAAGATTTTTTCTACACTTCCAAAATCTTAAGTAATATGAGTAATATAAAGTAAAACATAACTAAAAAGATAGGTTGAACTTTTGGTAGTTTGAATATTGACTAACCCGTTAAAACGGATGTTCGGTTTTACTCGGTTTTTACCCGAAACTTGGGTTCAAGCCAAGATTTGTTCTACACGTCCGTATCAACCATATAATTACTAAAATATAAACAAAAACTCAGATCTAACGTGTTTGATGTAACATGATTGCTTAAAAGTTATTTAAAGTGCTTAAACGAGCATTCGGTTTGGTTCGGTCCTTGACTCGGTATAAACCCGAGGATGGTTACCACATGTCCAAAACCATAGAACTAAAAATAAGGTAAAGGTTCCAGATCTAAACTCAAACAACAAAAGTTAAGCGAGTAAATAAAATGCATAAATATGTGTTTGAATGCCCACAAACCTTAAATAAAGATGAAAATGGTTTTGTCAACATAAAATAACTTAGAAAAACTCAAAATATCAAAAAACACATACCCGAAATGGTTTGAAATGCAAGATTCGGTTCCGTTGACTTTTTAAAGTCAAACTTAAGCAAAACTAGCTAGAATAACTTGCAAGATCAATAATTTGGAAGAAGAAGAAGATGAAAATGTGCAGGTGAAATGGTTGAGAATGAGCGGTATTTATAGGGAATGATTAGGGTTTGAGGAAATGGGTAATGCGTTTGTCCGGTGGGTAAAAAGATGCACTTTGATTCTTTTATTTAAAATAAATTTTAATTTAAATAAATTATGACCAGGTATAAAAACATATTTGAAGGGTTCTAGAATAATTATGGGTTAGTTCTTGGCTGGTTTGAATGTTTAAAATACGAGTTCGGGTCTTAAACGAGCTTAAACGAACCAAAAATGTTAAAAAACTGATTTTGCTAAAACGAACTATGGGTAACGCCACATAGCGAGCTGAGGCCAGCCCTACGTGTCAAGTGATGTGGGGGCTCTCAGACAAACTTTGATTTTTTTGACAATTTTAGTCCTTGTAGTTCATTTTAGGTCGTTTTGAGCACAAAATAAGCGTTTTAAACACCTTTAAAGACTTCGGAACGAAATAGCAAGTATGAAACATGATTACAACATAAAATCCATCATTTTATTAATATCCAAAGATCCTAAGAACAAAAAAGGGTCGGTTTTACAATACAGAATAACAAATACAAAAACGGGTCGATTATAAACAAAATAAGACGCCACCAAACGAATATTAACATGATTTTGATTTTTAATCTCATGTACACGCCCCTCATAATAATTCACTCTTCTCAGTTTATATCTAGACTAGTAAAAGATGTACTAGTGTAATCGTTCAATAACCCCAATATACCACATTGTTCACGTAAGCTTGTATGGCAATCACAGCTCCACCATTTACATAGATCTTGCACACGTCTAAAGAACTTATGGGTTTTTGGGTTTAGGCATGGGTAGGATGTTTTGGCTTTTAAAAGTGGCTAACACATATAGAATTATAACCCAAACCATTAAACCATCCTTATCAACATGACTCACTTTGATCATTTTGAACCATTAAACCATCCTTATTTTTCAATTTCTTTTTCATAATATAAGCTTGACTTCGGATGCTCTTTTACTTTGAATGGTTTCATGGTCGGTTATCAATTAACAGCTTGGACTTTATATATCGGTTTTAACAAACGAATAGCTTAAGGCTCAACATGGCTACTAACGGTTAGGATGGATAACACTAACAAGCGATTAACAAGTAAATGGGTTCCTAAATTGCCTTTGTCATTTATGTGCAACATCTTGCTTATAGTCTTGATACGCATCAAACAATACAAGTTCTGCAACAAAAGTAGTATATGGCATACCCTCAACAAATGAATATATATATATATATATATATATATATATATATATATGATGTATTTGAAGTCACTAGTATGATATCCGCGCGTTGCAGCGGAAAAACAACTCGGTTTCATATATAATTTATAAGCATATATAGCAACGACAATTTCTATGAAAATTTAAAATAATGTTAGCTAGTTACAAACTCATACTAAATCTACTTACTCATTATCACCATACATATAGTAACAACAAATCGTTGCAATATGGTCTTAGTTTCTAAAATTTCTTCTTTATGTATAGATTTTCTTATGTTTATTGACTAGTTTATATATCATGTGTCAAAAAAATACTAATTTTGACTTTTATCTACTTGATGGTCTCACTTCTAACTTTACGTCAGGTGCACAACACCTTAAAGATGACAAAATATAACAACATTTAATTTAATATTTGTGTAAACACAAACTTATAATGATATATCTTGTATTTCTCATCCTTTCAGAAATAAATACACATCATAAAATCTAATTAAAAGTAAAGGAAAAAACCATATCATATATCCAAGAAATTAAAGAATAGCATTCTGTCTCACCAATCTAAATAAAGATACAAATTCTTAGAACTCAAAACAATTTAAGATGGGTCCTTCCATGTTTAATTAGGGAATTAGTAGTGGAGATATGCCATTTCCTTCCAGCATGAATAAGACGGGTCTCACCTAAAACAATTTAAATATTTAAATTGTTATAAACCTTCACCGTATCATGTCAAAATTTATAAACAAAAAACCATATACCAACCTCATCTATAGTATTTACATGAAAATTTAATTTCTCAAGAAACTACTTGCAGACCTTAGTCTGCCCAAGATGAAAAGCTCCTCATTTATTTGCATCCTTAATACTAACAGTTGTTTGTGATGCCCTTTGCCATAATCTATTTGGCAGCTACACCTGTCGATTTTGTCATAACCATATAATCAAATTGCAATTCCTATGAACGTGATTTCAATAACACGCCAAGCCATAATGATAAATTTCTCAAATTCATGAACAAGTACCTGTGATAAACATGAGGATTATTGAAAAGGAATATGACTTGATCTTCAACAATTCAAGACTTTCAGTAACTACAACAATCAAAAACTGTTGAACTTTCTCCCTCGCTGCAAGTGGAATAGATCGATTAGGGCTTGAACCCAAATACAGAGAAAAATGACAGAAGCAAACTGCAGAATTGAATAAATACGAGAGTCATTCACATTTGGGTCGTTCTGATTAGCATCCCTAACATAAATAAGGATGCGGGGTGTAAACGGACGCAACCATTGAATGGCGGTTTCATCTCTTTCAATTATCAGTTGATTCTTGAGCTTCTAAAATTGAATGGCGACTCCGATGCTGCTTAATTAATTGAATGATGCCTTCAGTTGCACAGAAAAACCAGAGGAACCGCCAGGCCTCAATTTGAATCACGGCTGTAACTGACATCGTCTCTTCATTTATGGCAAACAAATTGATTGGATTTATGGCATTGAAATCGATTACATTTATGGCATTAGACTCCTGATATGATGCATGAGGACTGTTTTTGTTGATGAACACTCAAAGAACTGTAAGGGTACCACTCTCCAAGCATCAATTTGGGAAAGAGGGATAGAAATGGTAGAAATTATATGACAAAGTTGGGTTTAAGCAT
This sequence comes from Flaveria linearis, assembly GCA_024085815.1. Classification (NCBI taxonomy): domain Eukaryota; kingdom Viridiplantae; phylum Streptophyta; class Magnoliopsida; order Asterales; family Asteraceae; genus Flaveria; species Flaveria linearis. The sequence continues at coordinate 16,473,471 of CM044001.1, forward strand.
CAAACTTTTTAGCTACCGTCTTAAAATTAAAATAAAATTACCAAAGTAGTCATGGTTTATGTATTATAAGGTAGTAAAGATAGGCTCAAAATCTTACCAAGTAGGAACTTAGGCTACCGATGTGACATGAGTTTATTATATCAAAAACTTGTTAACACTAAATAGGTATCCATCACATTTCTAAAAATAACCTGTAGAAACACTTTCCCCCGAACATAAGGAATGTGGCTATGACCTAAGATCTATATCAATTTTCTAATAAACAACAAGTGACTTATGTTGAAAATTCTAGTTTCATAAATACACTAAACTTTACTTGAAAACTTTTTGCAAAAATTAACATTTGACAGAATAGTTTTTGAAAATTTTTTAAAATTTTTACCTTAATACTGCATAACTCCCCTCATCCCCACACTTAAGATGTACATTGCCCCAATGTACTAACTAAATATTACTATTGGTGTGGAAACAAGACAATTTAAGATCAGACCCAATCTTATCATTTTCACAAACCATTACAGTCAGTCGTGGAACCGCCATCAATAATGTAAAATTAAAACCAACTATAAATTAACCATTTCTAACGATTCAGAAGGGAAACAAATGCACCTGATTACGTGTTTGTGGCAAGATCTTCAATTGTACTAGTGATCTTCAACATCTCATCCACTAATCTACAAGACATACTAAAACTCGTGTAGAAGCGAACTTCTCACTTCATGATTAACACCCTTTTAAATCAATGATGCATCCCCTTCCCCACACAAAGTTATACCCGTTTTAAAATACTGTTGTCGTACAACTTCGACTTATCCTAGCTTGACTTCTCGAGCTCCAATTATCATCCCGTTTCTTCCCATTTCTTCGTATTCTTCACGCTTAACCTACAAACACAAGATGATCCCCAAGTAACTCTATTTCTCATACGTTTACACGTAAAACCCTGAAATAAAGTCGTTAAATGTTGAACTTTCACCCCCCGATCATATACCTATTGAAAAAAAAGATATTGTTTTGTTATGTTAAATAATAGTATTAAGCTCACTCGTGTTGCAACGGTAGACGTAAAACCATATCAAATAATATTAGTGGCACACCACCGCCAGTGATCACCAACACTAAATAAACCCATAAAACAAAAAAAAGAGAAATAAATCGAATGAAGAGTATACGTAAAAACATTGAAACATACCCTTACGCAAGCAAAAAATAAAACAATAACTAAAGTGATCTAGGACCAGCGCGTTATGCCGTTAAACTGAAAAAATAAGTGAAAAACGTTGAACCCCACACGCACGTTGCGGCGTGTTAACTCGTAAAATTTAGACCAAAACGTATAATGGAAAATTTGCAAAATTTGAAAAGTATAAAGGAACAAAGTTGAAAGTAAAGAAAAATATTGAGGCTAAATTGTAAAATAAGTATAAGTATTGGGTTAAAAAAAAGATTAAAGATCAAAAAAATGGGTACATCCTATAAAGCACACAATACAACTTACAATGCATACAAATAATTAGTATATATATAATTTTTATTTTTGTGCTTATTATTGTATTGGGTTGGGTAATGGGTATTTTGGGTTTTTATGTTATTGGGTAATGGGTAATGGTTATTTATGTTTTTATAGAATTTATTTTTTTTATAAATTATTAGACTTTTAGTTGTAGAATTTAAAACTTTTTTATGAAGTGATGAGTTTAAATTTTTTTAAGGGTAACGAAATTTCTCATTAGGGGTAACGTAAAACCAAAACTTTCTTTTTACATAAAACTGTAAATTTTTTTTACACTACCCGTAACAAGTTGAGGGGTACTCAATTCTACATATGTCCGCCACTGGTTACGCTAAAAGACTTTTAACTTGTCTATGAGCCGCATGTGAGTAACACCAAATGATTATGAGACAAGTTTCAAGCTCACTTAATACTATGATTATGGCACAATGATACTTGATATAGGAGTGAGCAATGTCGGGTAATTGAGACCCAGTTGGTAATACCCGACCCGATCCTGATTTTTAGAAACCAATGGTACCAAGTACCTACTGATCGTGTAGGATTTAATGTATGTTTCTGACATAAATATTGCATATTTACAATTATTATTCTATGTCAAAACATATTACTTTGTATGCATTTGGATGTGTAGGGTTGCGGTGGAAGATGTGATTTATCGAGATGCAAATCATCAAAACGAATACATATTGATGAATAGAAAGTAATTTAAAGCTCATGTGTACAAGAAAAAACCAACAGAAGTTATGCTTGAAAGAAGGGATTGGGCTTGCACAATGGAAGAATGGCGTACAGCAGAACCTAAATGACGTAATTACTTTGTTTATATGGAGTATTATACTCCATATAATGTACTATACTTGTCTGCGAGACATATTCCAAATGGAGTACCATACTCTATTTGAAGTATCATACTCCCTTGATAGTTCTGAGGCGGTTACGACGCACACGCACCATAAAGGAGGGAGTTCAGTGAAAAAGGGATCAAGACTTTAATCTGGGCATCGCATAAAAAAGAAAAGAAGGAAGAAAAGATCGGCAGGATTTGAAGAACAACAATTCCTCCATTCTCATCACTTGTATTTCATCATTTCACTTAATGTTGTAATCAAACATTATATGTGGTTGAACATCTTCATCACAACCTGGTTAGGGTTTAATTTCACTTTATGAGCTCAAGGTTTTATATATGTTTATTTACGAACTCTTATCATTATGAACAATTCCTATCATCTACTAGTAATGTTTGTGAGTTGTGAATATGATAATGATTGTGTGCTAGTTGAATCAAATGTTGTCTTTGTTTACCTAATGGTGATGTTTACTTTAGTTAGTATAATCAAAAAGCATTCCATTCGTATGATCATTGTTAATTAACTAGTAGTGACAATCCAGTTTAGTTAGTGTAAGTAGGGAATGTCCCGTTAGTATGATTATCTAATGTTGATTTAATTAACACATGTTATTATAAATCATGTCTACGTGATTATCATTTTCATACTTAAACTCGAGTTTATGTAAGTGGGATTTTATCTTGAGCCAGGAAGTGATTCTTCTTTTATTAAGTAAAGTAACTATTTCTTGTTATATAGTTTAACTTATAAGTAGGAAATCATAATCAACAATCCAAATTATTTACATCCTCAATGAGGTGTGATTTAGGGTCGCTTACATTTCCATACATTTTTCCACTTCGTAAGGTACGTACCTCATTGACATGTGATTGAGACATTGATGCATTTGTACCTTGGTGTTGTGGATTAACTTGTGTGTTGCTTGGTAATTGTCCTGGTGCTTTACTAGACAGTTGCTCCGCCATTTGACCTATTTGCTTTCCCATAGCTGCCAGAGTCTTGTCTCTAATCTCATTGCTTTGAGAAATGTCGGGTAATTGAGACCCAGTTGGTAATACCCGACCCGACCCGATCCTGATTTTTGGAAACCAATGGTACCACGTACCATCTACGACTTCTAATTTCGGTTCGGTAATAGGCACTTTATTAGGTTGGTTATCAGTATTATTCGGTTATACCTGAGTTTTGCTCAACCCTAACTTGATTTGTGTATAGCGACATTTGGTCTCATAAAATTGAGGGTTTGACTCTCTAATGATATAGATATGATGAGTGATGAGTGTGTTTGTTATTAAAAAAACTTAAAACTATGACTTTTTAAGATTATATGTTAAAGTAGTCTCATGATTTAACTTAACTAGAAACTAATAAAAAAATAAGGGAAATTACCAAAATGATTATTTGACCAACAAAACTTGTCAAAATAAACCTTGACCTCCAAAATTATCAAAATAATTTTTGACTTCCCCTAAGGAATTATAATTCACATGAGCAAATAGATACAAATTCAAAACCTAAATAAGTTAGATCTTGAACCTGGTGTTCAATTGATCTAGGATTTGGTTCTCGGGAATTTGTCATAAACATATAATTAAATCATTTTGTTATTTTGTTTTAATAACTAAAGATTTATATTTCATAAAATTTGATTAGCTTAATAATGATTTTAACATATCATTATATTCTAAATAAATTATAAACATTATTTAATTATGTAAATTTATATTTAATTTTGTAAGATTTTATAAATATTTAAATTTATAAAATCTAATTTGTATTTATCTTATCAAGATAATTCATAATTAACATTATGACGTTCATTAATAATTTGATGATTAAAATCTATTTTTTTTATAAAAATACCCATTTACAACATTTTGTAATAATTATAACATAATAAATAAATAAGGTGTTTAATGAAATAATTTTCCAGAAAATAATTAAATAACTTATAAAATTAACAAAGTTTATAAAAATTATTTTTATAATTTTTAATAATTTTCCTGTATTTTTAAAATGGCTCAAAAAGGCTTAAAAAAATAATTGTTGGGGGCAGGGTTCGAACCCCTGACCTCCTGTTCACAATCACACACACAAACCAGTAAACCAAGGCACAAGGCCACGGTAAGACTCCACTTTTAATTCTTTTAAACTCAAACCCCAGTAATCCCAATTCACCAAGAACCCTAGGTTCGATCTGCATCAAATTGATCCCCAAATCGATTTCGATTGCGTCTATTTCATGGGGCTATTGTTCCCCTTGTAAAAACGAGCAAAATGGTGTGTTTAGTTACCTGTTTCGAAGCTCTACAGAGGTTGTTCGACCAATTGCAGGTCCGCGACGATGGAGGGGATCGGATTGATTGTTTTCAAGTGTTTAAGATGCGTTTGAATGTATCATTAGTTTAGGAATGATTATATAGCCATTCTTGTTTGATTAATTTGAATAAAATAGAGTGGTAGTGCGATTTTGGTGAGTGGGTCGGCCGACTTTTGGTCGAGAGTGGGAAACACACCAAACCGACTTTAATTTTCAAATTGTAGTGGTCCCTGAGTTCGATTCATGCACTATATGGTGTCGGGATGGTTTGTTTGCATTGAAACCGCGTTATTTTTGGCTTTTGGGGTTGCCAGAGGGCCGCCGGACAGGGTGGCCGGAAAATCGAAGGGGACGGGCGGGGGTTTGGGATTTTAATAAATTTACAGAATGGCCCCCTGTAGTTTAGAATTTTTATTATTTCATGATATAACCTTTTAAAACAGGTTTTAAAATTTACAAAACCACCCCCTGGACTTTATTATTGTTATTATTATTATTATTATTATTATTATTATTATTATTATTATTATTATTATTATTATTATTATTATTATCTTTAACATTATTATTATTATTATTATTATTTATTATTATTGTTAACATTATTATTATTATTATTTATTATTAAATAATAAAAAAAATATAAAAACTAATTGTAAATTATTATTAAATCTTGAAAAATTTTCCGGGTTGTCACATCATCCCCCTGTTAGAGGAATTTTAGTCCCGAAAATTAAGATGTACTGGCAACATCCATGATCAGGTTAGGATACTTGCGCATCATCTCATCTCTCTTTCCCAAGTGAACTCAGGACCACGCCGGGAGTTCCACCGAACTTTGACAATAGGAATCTTGCTATGCTTTAGTTGTTTAACTTCCCTATCCATGATTTCAATTGGTTCCTCGACAAACCTGAGTTTCTCATCTACTTGTAATTCCTTTAAAGGCACAACAAGTGATTCATCGGATAAACACTTCCTTAGGTTTGAAACGTGAAACACATTATGAACTCCACTCAGTGATTCAGGTAAAGCTAGTCGATAGGCCACTGGACCTATTCTTTCCAATATCTCAAATGGTCCAACATACCTCGGATTCAGCTTTCCTCGTTTGCCAAACCGAACTACGCCTTTCCACGGTGAGACTTTCAATAACACTTTGTCACCAATTTGGAACTCTAGAGGTTTCCGTCTCTTGTCAGCATAACTTTTCTATCTATCTCGCGCTGCTGCCATATGATTTCGTATCTGCACGATCTTCTCAGTGGTTTCATGTATTAGCTCAGGACCCGTTAGTTGACTATCACCAATTTCAGCCCAGCAAACTGGTGATCGACACTTTCTTCCATACAAAGCCTCGAAAGGTGCTGCCTGTATGCTAGTGTGATAACTGTTATTATAGGAAAATTCCACCAAAGGCAGGTGAACTTCCCAGTTGTTGCCAAAGTCAATCACACAAGCACGTAGCATATCCTCCAAAGTCTGTATGGTACGCTCACTCTGACCGTCCGTCTGTGGATGATAAGCAGTACTCATATCCAAACGTGTACCCAGAGATTTCTGCAGTGACTGCCAGAAGTGTGACGTGAAGCGAGCATCGCGATCAGAGATAATTGAGATGGGTACGCCGTGCCTCGACACGATTTCCTTAAGATACAAGCGGGTTAGCTTCTCCATCTTATCCGTTTCCTTTATTGCAAGGAAGTGAGCGGACTTCGTCAACCGATCCACAATGACCCAGATTGTGTCACAACCAGTATTAGTCCGGGGTAATTTTGTGATAAAATCCATAGAAATTTGCTCCCATTTCCACATTGGTATCTCGGGTTGTTGTAACAGTCCAGATGGTTTTTGGTATTCCACCTTCACCTTCGAACAGGTCAAACACTTGCTCACATACGTAGCTACATCCACCTTCATATTAGGCCACCAATAGTGCGCCTTTAGGTCGTGATACATCTTGTCAGATCCAGGATGTATGGAGTATTTAGACTTGTGTGCCTCACTCATAACCAAATCTCTCAGGTTTCCATAGACAGGCACCCAAAGTCTATCCATCAAGTACCGGACTCTATCCTCTTTCACTACCAATTGCTTATCCATTCCCCGTAATGATTCAGAACCAATATTTTCCTCTTTCAAGGCTTCTATCTGTGCTTCCTTAACTTGTTCGGGTAGTTGAGTACTAATTGTAAGTTGTAAGGCTCGCACCCGCCTGGGTTTAACTGTTTCTTTTCGGCTTAATGCATCGGCAACCACGTTTGCCTTTCCAGGATGGTACTTGATAGCACAATCATAATCGTTAAGAAGTTCTACCCAACGCCGCTGCCTCATATTCAACTCTTTTTGCTCAAAGATGTGCTGAAGACTCTTGTGATCGGTGTAGATAGTGCATTTGGTACCGTACAAGTAATGTCTCCAAATCATCAAGGCAAAAACTACTGCACCCAATTCCAGGTCATGGGTGGTATAGTTCTTCTCGTGAACCTTCAGTTGTCTAGAGGCGTAAGCTATCACCTTGTTGCGTTGCATTAGGACACAACCCAATCCTTGAATGGATGCGTCACAATACACCACGAAATCATCTGTCCCCTCTGGTAGTGCCAATATCGGTGCAATACAGAGTTTCTGTTTCAATAGCTGAAAAGCCGCCTCTTGACTTTCACCCCATTTGTATGTCGTTCCTTTGTGGGTCAAGGCTGTGAGAGGTTGTGCGATTTTAGAGAATCCCTCTATGAATCGTCGGTAATATCCTGCTAACCCCAGGAATTGCCTTATCTCAGTCGGTGTCTTAGGTATAGCCCAATTCTTTATCGCCACAATCTTGGCAGGATCAACATGTATTCCCTTTTCATTAACAATATGACCTAGGAATTGCACTTCACGTATCTAAAAGTCACACTTAGAGAATTTGGCGTACAGTTGCTCATTCTTCAATAATTCCAAGATCAATCGTAGATGTTTTTCGTGGTCCTCCTTGGTCCTAGAGTATATCAGTATGTCATCGATAAACACGATAACAAACTGATCGAGATAGGGTTTGCACACGCGATTCATGAGGTCCATGAATACCGCAGGTGCACTAGTCAACCCAAAAGGCATGACCAAGAACTCGTAATGACCATAACGAGTACGGAATGTGGTTTTGGAGATGTCCTCCTCACGGACTCGGAGTTGATGATAACCAGACCTCAAGTCGATCTTCGAATAATAGCTTGATCCCTGAAGCTGATCAAACAAGTCGTCGATACAAGGTAGAGGATATCGGTTCTTGACTGTGACTTTGTTTAATTCTCTATAATCGATGCACATTCGGAAAAGTGCCGTCCTTCTTCTTAACAAAGAGAACAGGGGCTCCCCAAGGTGATGAGCTAGGTCAGATAAAGCCCTTATCTAAAAGCTCCTGAAGTTGTGATGACAACTCCTGTAGTTCGTTTGGTGCTAATCGATAAGGTGCTCTAGCAATCGGGGCTGCACCGGGAGTCAGTTCGATTTGAAATTCCACTTGGCGATGAGGTTGTAGTCCAGGAAGATCCTCTGGAAACACCTCTGGAAAATCTCTTACCATGGGAATGTCTTCTATTTTCTTTTCCTCGGACTGCTTGTCGGTGACGAGTGCCAGAATAGCCACACGCCCTTTTCGTAACAACTTCTGCGCCTTCATGTAAGAGATAATACCCATTACTGCACCACTCCTATCGCCTCGGACTATAAGAATTTCGTCACCAACAGGGATTCGTATGATCTTCTCGTGACATATGACTTCTGCTTGCTTGTTAGAGAGCCAATCCATGCCTACCACAACGTCGAAACTTCCTAGTGTAACAGGCATAAGATCTATAGCGAAAGTATGATTAGCAAGTTCTATCTTAAAATCTCTAAGGATGTGTGTTACATGGATTTGTTTACCGTCAGCCAATTCTACGGTATATTTGGATTCTAAGGCAGAAGGAATATCACTTAGAAGACTACAGAACTTTAAGGATATGAAACTCCTATCGGCTCCAGTATCAAACAGTACTGTAGCAAAACATCCATTGACAGAAAACCTACCAGTAATAGTTGTAGGGTCATTTAGAGCCTCACCTGAGCCAATGACGAAGGCTCTCCCTTTGGCTCCATTATTGTTACCACCATTACCATTGTTGTTGTTGTTGTTGCCTTGATTGTTGTTGTTTTGGCCAGTGCCATTACCGTTCTTCCTCAGCTGCGGGCAGTTTTTCCTGTAGTGTCCTTCTTTCCCACACTCAAAGCAACCCTTTGAGGTCTCTTGAGGTTGCTGTGGCTTCCTAACCAACTCACCACGGCAATCCTTAGCCAAGTGTCCCATTTTACCACACCGCTGACACTTGTAATTTTCACATCTTCCGACGTGATGATAGTTGCACCGCGGGCACATCGGCTGTTTACCACCGTAACCGCTCGATCCTTGATTGTTCGAGGCTGACTGGTTGAAGTTACGGTTGTTGTCGAACCTCCTGTGTTGTTGTTGCGGTGTTTGTTGTTGATGTTGACCATCGAACGATGATGTTCTATTGTTGTTGTTGTTGTTGTTGGTGTTGTTAGAGGTATCCCACTTCCTCTTGTTGTCGGACACGCTTGTCGCAGCGCCCCGTTCTGGTAACCGTCCTTGCTCCACAGCTTCATCAGTCAGTTTGTGGGCTAGGCGGATAGCTTGCTGGATAGTAGCCGGGTTTGAGGAAGTAACCATACTCCTAATCTCTGGCACCAATCCTCAGATGTAGTGTTCCACTCTCTTGTGCATCTCGTTTACCATTCCTGGACATAGAGTGGCCAGCTCATGAGTTCTTGTGGATAAGTCTCAATTTCTGATCCTTGCATCTTCAGCTGCCAGAATTCCACTTCAAGTTTTTGTACTTCGCTTCGTGGACAGTATTCCTCAATCATCATATCTTTGAACTCGTTCCACGTGAGTTGATCTGCCATGGCTTGCCCTAGCATTTGCACTTGAGCATTCCACCAAGACAATGCAGCACCATCCAACGTTCCGGTAGCATATTTCACCTGGTCAGCAGGTGGACAGTTACACTTTGAGAACACGGACTTCGTCTTCTCAAACCACCTTACTAACCCTACAGCTCCCTCGGTTCCACTGTAGATGTGAGGCTTACAGTCCATGAAGGACTTGTAGGTACACGTTGGTGGTCCTGCTGGCTGTCTTATTTGGGTAGCAGCTACCGCTGCCTGAACTTGTACGTTGATTAGAGCAGCCAATTCCGCAGGGGTCATATTAATAGTACCAGTGCCTTGGTCACCGGCACCTTGGTCACCGGCACCACGTCCACGCACGCGTCCTCGTCCACGACCACGTCCACGTCCTCGGGCGTCCATTATTCACTTTACATTCACAAATACAATAATGAGTAATATCAAACCTTTTTATCTCATTGAAGTATAGTAAACAATAAGGAAATAATGAATTCGTCACCACCACAACATTTATAACAAATTGAGTTTGTTGTTTGGGTGGGGAAACAACTCTTCCCACATAGGTTCCAAAATAAAGAAACACTACGTAGTCCAAATCGTTTAAAGGAAATAGAATAGAATCATTCAGCTATGTCATGCTGTAGTGTATAGACATCGCTTGTGAGTCGCCGAACTCGGTGTTGTTCCATGTCCAGTATAAAGGTATCCCATGGAGAAAGACTAAGGGTAATAGATAGCAAGTACATATGGATGGAATCAGGTATAGGGACAAGAAATAAGCATAGAGGAACATACATGTAATATTAAATCCATAAACTTAATATTCTTAACCCATTTACCTTATAGACTTGTGTTCTGACCATAGTTTATCACTCATTCCAGAAATCCCCAGGTAAACATAACTGGTCTCGCAATGAGATTTATACGATATGCTTGCCTTAGCCCGAAGGCCTTTTGCTAGGAAATCCAAAATACAGGTGTCTATGTGTCACACAAGTTCATTTGGTTCATGGAATTCAAAACCTCGATAAGATTTTCATAGATTAGACATAAAGTCTAAGGATTTGAACCTACGATGATAAGTTAAGTTTAGGAAGACTAGGAACAAGTAACTAACTAACTGTGTGTGGTTATAGTCTAGTGTGTATGCAACCTAGTTCTCTATAACCAATGGCTCTGATACCAATCTGTCACACCCTCAAAATCCACGTGCGGAGTTCTACCGCGAGGCGTGTTAACAAACCAGGATCACAGTCAATAGTTACTCGGAACGACTCTATATGTTACGTTTAACATAACAAACCAAAATTCAAACTTTTTCAATTTATGCGGAAGCGTTAAGCAAATAAAACAAACCCAAAATACAAAGATAAACAAATGTATCATTGTTTAAGCGTTAAGATGCATGCTTGACTCGTGTAGTGCTCCTATCAGCAGTCCAGATTAATAACCTGAGAATAGCATACTAAAAGTCAACACATGGTTGGTGAGTTCAAGAGTTTGCGTTTAAACATAACAGTTTAACAATAGTGTATATCAACCCAATGGTTGGTAAGTTCAAGAGTTTGCGTTTAAACATAACAGTTTAACAAAAGTGTAATCAACCCAATGGTTGGTGAGTTCCAGAGTTTACGGTTAAACATCACAGTTTAACAATAGCGTATATATAAGCATGTGCATTGTAATGGCTAGCTACTCCATTCACAAATTGATATTAATACGTAGTGATTTCGACATTGAAGCTGACTGTGTTATGTTTGCCTCCTGTCACGACGTCTCCATATCGTGACAAATATACATAGGACAAATTGCACCCGGTTGACCTCGAGTCACACAGGTGGGGCTCGTCACACCCAGTAGTACTACCCAACTTTCCCCGCTATCCAATATTAATAATTCGAAAGTGTGAGGACTTTTATCATGATAAACAGCACTATATTAATATCCATATACATCTTAAATATATAAAAAGCGTTTGTAACATTACCAGTATGCTATCTCCCCCAAAAGAGTTTTAGTAAAATAGTGGGGCATGAACTCACCTCAGTTCTCGTGTGATGTTGATAAGCTAGTAAATTCCTCCTAAGGAATTATAATTCACATGAGCAAATAGATACAAATTCAAAATCTAAATAAGTTAGATCTTGAACCTGGTGTTCAATTGATCTAGAATTTGGTTATCGGGAATTTGTCATAAATATATAATTAAATCATTTAGTTCTTTTGTTTTAATAACTAAAGATTTATATTTCATAAAATTTGATTAGCTTAATAATGATTTTAACATATCATTATATTCTAAATAAATTATAAACATTATTTAATTATGTAAATTTATATTTAATTTTGTAAGATTTTATAAATATTTAAATTTATAAAATCTAATTTGTATTTATCTTATCAAGATAATTCATAATTAACATTATGACGTTCATTAATAATTTGATGATTAAAATCCATTTTTTTTATAAAAATACCCATTTACAACATTTTGTAATAATTATAACATAATAAATAAATAAGGTTTTTAATGAAATAATTTTCTAGAAAATAATTAAATAACTTATAAAATTAACAAAGTTTATAAAAATTATTTTTATAATTTTTAATAATTTTCCTGTATTTTTAAAATGGCTCAAAAAGGCTTAAAAAAATAATTGTTGGGGGCAGGGTTCGAACCCCTGACCTCCTGTTCACAATCACACACACAAACCAGTAAACCAAGGCACAAGGCCGCGGTAAGACTCCACTTTTAATTCTTTTAAACTCAAACCCCAGTAATCCCAATTCACCAAGAACCCTAGGTTTGATCCGCATCAAATTGATCCCCAAATCGATTTCGATTGCGTCTGATTTCATAGGGCTATTGTTCCCCTTGTAAAAACGAGCAAAATGGTGTGTTTAGTTACCTGTTTCAAAGCTCTACAGAGGGTGTTCGACCAATTACAGGTCCGCGACGATGGAGGGGATCGGATTGATTGTTTTCAAGTATTTAAGATGCGTTTGAATGTATCATTAGTTTAGGAATGATTATATAGCCATTCTTGTTTGATTAATTTGAATAAAATAGAGTGGTAGTGCGATTTTGGTGAGTGGGTCGGCCGACTTTCGGTCGAGAGTGGGAAACACACCAAACCGACTTTAATTTTCAAATTGTAGTGGTCCCTGAGTTCGATTCATGCACTATATGGTGTTGGGATGGTTTGTTTGCATTGAAACCGCGTTATTTTTGGCTTTTGGGGTTGCCGGAGGGCCGCCGGAGAGGGTGGCCGGAAAATCGAAGGGGACGGGCGGGGGTTTGGGATTTTTAATAAATTTACAGAATGGCCCTCTGTAGTTTAGAATTTTTATTATTTCATGATATAACCTTTTAAAACAGGTTTCAAAATTTACAAAACCACCCCTGGACTTTATTATTGTTATTATTATTATTATTATTATTATTATTATTATTATTATTATTATTATTATTATTATTATTATTATTATTATCTTTAACATTATTATTATTATTATTATTTATTATTATTGTTAACATTATTATTATTATTATTTATTATTAAATAATAAAAAATATATATAAAAACTAATTGTAAATTATTATTAAATCTTGAAAAATTTTTCGGGTTGTCACAGTATGATCATACTTATTGAGAATGAGGATGAGGATAACCGATTAAAAGCAATAAACATTTAGCAATTAATCATATGAGGTATATAACATACAATTGGATAATTATTATAAACAACACATAATCTAGAGCTTGTGATTTGAGAATCTAAGTGTTAAATCATTTTCGTTTAAGCAAATATGCTTGCTACCCCCAAAGTATAGAACAGAAAATGGGGATGAAATTACTCACTTGAAAAAAAAGTGACGTTGATGAACAAACTTAGAATAAAATTCTCAAGTAAGCGAGCCCGATGGTTTAACGTGCGTGTCCTAAATTAAAAGATCTTAAGTAAGTTTTTAGTCTTGATGATGGAATATAAATGGTATAAAAGTTCATAAAAATAAGGTTTGGGTTTTTATGAAATTTTAGTTATATGTTACAAAAGTGACTTTAAATAGAGTAAGAATGAAATGAGTTTTATAAGAAACCGGGTCCTAAACATACTCAACCTTTGTTAAGTTTTACATATGGGAGTTGGTTTAGTGCTAGTGTGCACGATCCCGTTAATGTAAGCATCAAGATCCGACCTACACTCTCTTAAACCCGAGTTTGAGACTTAATAAAAAATTCGCTTAAACCCGATCTTAGCATAAAATTAAGTTTGGTTCCGTCATACCATAATATTAGAAATATAAGTAATATAAAGTGAAACATAAGTTAAAAAAATAGGAAAGATTTTTGGTGGTTTGAACGGTGACTAGCTCGTTAAGACGAGAAGTTCGACTTTTACTCGGTTTTTACCCGAAACTTGGGTTCAAGCCAAGATTTGTTCTACATTTCCAAAATCTTAAGTAATATGAGTAATATAAAGTAAAACATGACTAAAAAGATAGGTTGAACTTTTGGTAGTTTGAACATTGACTAACCCGTTAAAACGGATGTTCGGTTTTACTCCGTTTTTACCCGAAACTTGGGTTCAAGCTAAGATTTGTTCTACACATCCGTATCAACCATATAATAACTAAAATATAAACAAAAACTCAAATCTAAAGTGTTTGATGTAACATGGTTGCTTAAAAATTATTTAAAGTGCTTAAACAAGCGTTCGGTTTGGTTCGGTCCTTGACTCGGTATGAACCCGAAGATGGTTACCACATGTCCAAAACCATAGAACTAAAAATAAGGTAAAGGTTCCAGATCTAAACTCAAACAACAAAAGTTAAGCGAGTAAACCTCCCGAAAACGACCCAAACGGGCCTAAAATGCATAAATATGTGTTTGAATGCCCACAAACCTTAAATAAAGATGAAAATGGTTTTGTTAACATAAAATAACTTATAAAAACTAAAAATATCCAAAAACACATACTCGAAATGGTTTGAAATGCAAGATTCGGTTCCGTTGACTTTTTAAAGTCAAACTTAAGCTAAACTAGCTAGAACAACTTGCAAAACCAAAAATTTGGCAGAAGAAGGTGAAAATGTGCAGGTGAAATGGTTGAGAATGAGTGATATTTATAGGGAATGATTAGGGTTTGAGGGAATGGGTAATGCGTTTGTCCAGTGGGTAAAAAAATGCTCTTTGATTCTTTTATTTAAAATAAATTTTAATTTAAATAAATTATGACCAGGTATAAAACATATTTGAAGGATTCTAGAATAATTATGCGTTAGTTCTTGGTTGGTTTGAATGGTTAAAATACGAGTTCGGGTTTTAAACGAGCTTAAACAAACCTAAAACGTTAAAAAAACTGATTTTGCTAAAACGAACTGTGGGTAACGCCACGTAGCGAGCTGAGGCCAGCCCTACGTGCCAAGTGATGTGGGGGCTCTCAGACAAACTTTGATTTTTTTGGCAATTTTAGTCCTTGTAGTTCATTTTAGGTCGTTTTGAGCACAAAATAAGCGTTTTAAACACCGTTAAAGACTTCGGAACAAAATGGCAAGTATGAAACATGATTACAACATAAAATCCATCATTTTATTAATATCCAAATATCCTAAGAACAAAAATGAGTCGGGTTTACAATACAGAATAACAAATATAAAGCTAGTCGAAAATGACGAATTTCACATCTGTAATATATTTCGTTTTAATTATTAAGTTTAAAAACATTATATGCTTTCATATTTTTATAATTATATAAAAATTACATTAAAAATCTACAATAATTTCTAAAATATATCCATAGTTAATAAAACAAAATTTTATAAAAAAGTTATTGAATTATATTGTTTTATAAAAAACTTACAGAAATAATATTCTTCATTGTTTATAAAAAGTTTTTTACTTTTTATGTATAGAAATAATTAATTAATTTACAAATTTGGACAAATCTCCATTTTCTATAAATGAAAATTATTAATATTTTATAAATATATAATATTATAAACTTATAAAACTTTCAAAAAAATCAAGCGAGTAAACTATTTAGTTTCAATTTTGTTTTCTCAAGGTTTAACAAAAGTAACTATTTTACTCTAAAATATTAAAAAAAATCAATTTATCTCCAAAAGTTTCATAACTTGTTTCAATTTTAATCCAAAAGCTTCAGTATTTTGGATTTAAATTGAAACAACTAATGAAACTTTTAAACTAAAATTAAAACAAGTTATAAAACTTTTGGAGTTAAATTGATTTTTCTAATCTTTTGAAAAAAATAGTTATTTTGGTCAAATGGATAGTTATTTGGTCAAACCTCATGGAAGAAAATCAAACTTAACTCTAGTAATTAATAAATAATTAATGTTCCTTAAATCTCGCCTAAAGAAAAGTGAAGAATAACATATTTTTTTTTAAAAAAAAGGGTTATTAAAACAACCAAAATAATTACAAACCAGAGTTTTTAAAAACTAAATTTATATAAAAAATAAATTTTTTTATAAAATATCTTAAAACAAATGTTTAAAAAACTTTTTAGATAAAAGGGTTTAAAATGGTATAATTATTCTATTTCTTCAACTATTACGTATATATAATTTTAATTATATTTTATATTAAAATATTATACAATTATTATTTATATTTAAAACTAATTATAATCCGTTTAATGAATGAGTTTTTAGCTTATCGATATATCTATCTATCCATCTATCTATCTATTTAAAAAAACTAAAATAAACGTGACATGATTGTAAAACTCATCATACTAATGTTCTTATTTCTCTATATTATTAATAATAATATTGAATACTAATAATATTACTCATATCATTTTCAAATTAAAAAAATATATAACTTAATAAATTAAAAAGCTATATTTTTATTTAAAGCACATTTTATAAAAAAAAATAGTTTTATAAATAAAGAATACAACGAACTATTTTTTAATTCATTTTTCTTAAAATAAAATATTTTAAAATCACAGTTATTTTATAAAATAAAAGTTTAAGAAAAACGCATCATTGTTTGTTTACTTAAAGTAGGTATTTATACGTAACTATAACATATTTTATCTTCAAGCATTATTTTGCAATGCATAAATTTTTATTACTAATTATTTAATATTTTATTTATTTAATTCGTGTAACATACGGAGACTAACCTAGTTATTAATAGGCAAATGTTTATTTTTGTAATTTTCCTTATTTAAATATACAAACGGCTACTTAAAGAAGAAAAAAAGGGAATTCCAATTTCCAAATCACTAGATTAGCCCGACCCACTCATAGAAACCGACCCGACCCGATTAACATTCCCCGGTCGACCCGACTCCATGACAATGCGTTATGTGTAGCGTCACTCCAACGCTTTTTGCATCTCCCCCACAACTCCATATATAATTCCATATCTCTGCTTTTCAACCCCACACGATTCTTCACAATTCCCTCACTTGAAGCCTCCGTTCACCGGTGATTTAGGGTTCCGGTGTCAATTCACTTCAATTTCAGCTTCAATGTCTGCATTTGGCATGGCCTCTGCTTCCAACACCAATCCTAACAAGTCAACCGAGGTACTATGTTGATCCGACTTTTGTTTCGCTTTAATTCAATTACTATTTGCTTCCTTGGTGGTGTTTGTTGTTTTGCTTCTTCATTTAATGCACATTATGGTTTGTAATGATGTGGTGGATTGTGTTTTGCCGTTTTGTTGAAATTGATTTGAGTTTGTGTGTAGGTTGTATCGCCTCCTTCGGATAGTGTGTCTAGCCTGTCTTTCAGTCCGAAGGCGAATTACCTTGTTGCTACTTCTTGGGATAATCAGGTTCGACTGTTCGTACAATGTTAAATCGTTCAATTATGTGTATGGATGATGTGTTACGTTCATGACATGATTGATTTGTGATGGAATTTTGAGATTGTAACGGTGTTAAGTGGATATAGCTGGTTTTCCTAGTGAAGTAATGTTTGTGTTATGATTGTGATGGAAATTTGCAGGTTAGATGTTGGGAGATTACAAAAAGTGGAACAACTGTTGCCTCTGTGGGAAAGGCTTCAATTGCACATGATCAGCCGGTAACATTAACGATATGCAATCTTTGGATCATGAGCTTTTAATGTTATTACATTATGATGGTTATTTTTCCACAATTATTACTGTTTTGGATTCTTGCTTGTAGGTTTTGTGTTCAGCTTGGAAGGATGATGGAACAACGGTTTTCTCGGGCGGTTGTGACAAACAAGTGAAGATGTGGCCGTTGCTTTCTGGTGGCCAACCTGTGACTGTTGCTATGCATGATGCTCCGGTTAAGGAGGTTGCCTGGATTCCGGAGATGAATCTATTGGTTTCAGGAAGCTGGGATAAGACTCTAAGGTATGCATATAACTTGAAATTTGTTGATATTTCTACTTGTTTTCTATTGAATCGGTAAATGGTTCCATGAATTTATGTCTTTATCTTGTAGATAGTTGAAAACTTGAAATTGTCACATGGCATACTGATGAGTTTATTAATACCTCTATAGCTTGTGACATATGCTTTAGTTTTAACACATGACTTTTTTGCTTTTATTTTTACATACTATCCTACATGTACAAGATTTTTCATAAAACTTAAAATTTGTAGTACTTACCCTTAAAGCTGCTTGCTTCTATTATGATTTATGTGGTTAAAGTTGGGTAAAACATTTCAGCATATTTGGTATCTTATGTTTGCTACACTGTTCAATTATGCAGCATACTCTTATTTATTAATCACTCTTAACTATTTCTGATGCATGCTTGTTCATTTTATATTTCTTTTTGATGATATTTTAATGTTTGCTGTATGATGGGTGCGGTACCAGGTATCATATAGCTTATATCATATGTTTGATTATATGTTGATTTGCTAGCTTTATTGCTTTTGTTATCGAGCCGGGGGTCTCTCTGGAAGCGGTCTCTCTAACTATCTGGCTAGAGGAAAGACTTGCCACCACCTACACCCCAGACCCTGCTCTTGAGTGGGATATACTGGGTTTGTTTGTTTGTTTGTTACTCTTAACTATTTCTCTTTAAATTTTGTCTGTTGTGATGTTGCATTACATATTTACATAAAAGGTTCATAATGGGCAGGATAGTTGGGTAATAGGTCATATAATATGCAAAAAAAAAAAAAAAAAAAAAAATTAACACAGGTCAAAACGGATTGGGTCGGATGGTTTCCCCCCAAGGAATAAATTAACTTAGGACGTGGAAAACTATTGAATAACACTTTTTGTAGACTTTCAACCAGCTTGACAGGCTCTACCCATTTGAGGCATTTCATCTTTAGTTTAGTTTCTAAATTTGGGGTTTTGGTATTAGCGGTCAAATCAATCTATTTTCAAGTAATTGAGCTACCACCTCTAATTATGTACCATTGGCTAAAATTTTGTTTTATCTTAACTTTTTGGAAACAACAAACAGACCCAATTATGATTTTTATTATATATTAAACTTGAATTATAAATCATGCCCTCTTTTTCAGATACTGGGACTTGAGGCAATCTACTCCAGTTCACACTCAGCAACTTCCTGAACGCTGCTATGCACTTACAGTGAGACATCCCCTGATGGTCGTTGGCACTGCAGATAGAAACCTTATAGTATTTAATCTTCAAAGCCCTCAGGTACGGTTGATTAATATTAAACTTGGGTCAAATTACAAGATTGCATGTTCTTTATATTATTTATATGCCACAAAAAATCTTTTGATATCAACTCCACATGAATCACAACAGACTGAGTTTAAGAGAATCACTTCCCCACTCAAGTATCAAACCAGGTGTGTTGCTGCCTTCCCAGATCAGCAAGGTTTTTTGGTATGTTCCTACTATGAAATTGTTCTATTGTGTTTTTTAAACTCTGTTTTGAAAATGAATATTTTTTGTTAATGATGATTAATTTTGTTTGTTAGGTTGGATCAATCGAAGGGAGAGTTGGTGTGCATCATCTTGATGAACAACAGCAAAGTAAAAACTTTACTTTTAAATGTCACAGAGAAGGAAATGATATATACTCTGTCAATTCTCTTAACTTTCATCCTGTAAGTTGCTTCATTTTTACTGCTATTGGTAAATTTAAAAGGGGCCATCATACATACCTTTGAAAACTTGAATTATATCTACCGAACTAAAAAAATAAATGTCAAACATACCCATTCAATATACTTAACATTTCATATTTGCCCATTTCATTAAATAACATTTATAATATGATCATTATACCGTTCTATTTTTCGTTACACTCTAAAGTCTCATATCTTAATGCAAGTTTTTAAGGGAAGGGCATACATGTCATAAATTTAAAAATAGGAAGATTAAGTAGTATGTTTATTTTGGGTACATATGATACGATACCATGTTTTGAGGTGAATATATAAAATCATCCCATTTTGAAGAGCTCCTTTTCTCTAATCTGCTGGTTTGAATAAGTTCTTAACATTTTGCTTCTGTTTTCAGGTCCATCACACATTTGCAACTGCTGGATCTGATGGTGCTTTTAACTTCTGGGACAAAGATAGCAAACAAAGACTGAAGGTTTGATTATTCTAATAAATTTCTTTGCCATTATCTGTTCAAGTCAAATGACCTTTAAACCCATATAGATAGCCTTATTTAGAAGTTCAAACAAGCCCATAATATAGCCTTCGGGTCAGGTTTGCCACCTCTAGCTAACAGTCAATCACTTCTGGTCAACCGTTTGTGATTTTCTTGTCAGTGGAATTATTAAACATTGGGTACATCATCAAAACTGTATATGGGTACAAACACCCAAAAAATGTATTTCAGATTCAGAAAATGATTTACATAAATTTTGAATATTGTTGAGTTATGTAGTAGACCAGTGGAATGCAGAAATTGCGCCATATGGTTTAAGTGGCTTATTATTGCATCTCCCAATTTTTTAAATCACGTGTCTTGTTGCCCTTTTAAGATAAGTTGTTTATCAATGTGATTGTTGTATAGGCAATGTCAAGATGCAATCAACCCATACCCTGTAGCAGCTTCAACAATGATGGCTCCATATATGCTTATGCGGTACGTAATAGTTTCTGTAAAGACACCCCACTCCCAACCCTCAAGTTTAAAGTATGGTAAATGTTTTAGTTACTAATTAGATGAATGCCATTTGTTATGTTAAGGTGTGCTATGATTGGAGCAAGGGTGCAGAGAATCACAATCCAGCAACAGCAAAGACTTATATTTACTTGCACCTGCCTCAGGTATTTGACGTGTCCTTTCATGAACATATTTTTATTTCGGTTTGGAGCTGAAAATTGTTATTTGGGTGTTGATATGGCAGGAAGCTGAGGTCAAAGGGAAGCCGCGGATTGGAACAAGCGGAAGGAAGTGAAGACTTGATGTTTCAGGCATATTCGTTGTTGTACATGAAAAGTTATTATCTTGTGCTGTCTTTTTGCCCTTTGTTCAGTGGTTAAGTAGAGTAATGGTTTGACAATGATGTTTGACTTTTCATTTTTGAGATGTTGGTAGTCTTTTTGTTGTCAATGATGTTGACTTCTTTTCTCTAGAAATATTGGTAGTCTTTTGGTTGTCATTGCAAAAGTGTTGGGAATTACCTGATGTTCAGTGTTGCTGGTTGTCATGTGGTTTATGTTGTTAAAGTGAGTAGAGGTGGCATAATGACCGGGTTAAACACACTGAACAAGAAGTTTAAATGCTTAAACATATAGAGGTCAAAATCAAAGGGTCATGTTGGGTTAGACCTGCCAATTGTACACAGGTCAAAATTGAAGGGTCATGTTGGGTTGACATGCAAACTATTTCTTTTAAACCATGAATGAATCCATGAACAGTGATGCCTGACGAGGCGAGGTCTAGGCGTCTTGAACACACATAAGATGAGGGTCTTTGGTGCAACCGAGGCGACCACCTTTGTCAAGGCACAGGTAATATTGTATTTGATAGGAGGTGGTTTGTCTCTATTGTGTATTTTATGTAAAAACATAAAGATTTCAACACCTATAGATCATAATTTCAGTATGAACTAGTTGAAAGACAAGGATCAAACGAGACCTAAAATACCAACCAAATGTATTTATTTTGTCCATCTTGCTTACTACATAAGAAACCGAGATACATACGCATTACGACAACATTTGAAGCCATTTTTGGACCCGACTTCTCTTACTCCCACCTGACAATCTATAAGCACAAATTAAACAACAAAGACCAAAACTCTACACAATTCACCCCAACAGTCTTGGGTGAAAAGAAAGAAACAAAAAAAGACAGTATTTTCATATGCACAATGCCTGATAAATACTGGTTTTCATAAAAATACATGAAAAAGAAAAAAAACCCAACCCTTTTTGAAGATGATCATCTGGGGCCCGATAATTCATCAGGACGAAGATTATAAGTGGAATCTGCAATAATCCAATCAGTATTTGGATTATGAGCAGTATTGAACTCTTGCCTAAACATCTCCTCTTTCTGCCATTCTTCCCATCGTTCAGCCAACCCATCACCTTCAAGCATTCTGACAACTTCTGACATCTTGGGTCGCTCCAATGGCGTCCCTTGTGTGCACAAAAGTGCCACCTGAATCAACTGTTCCACCTCAGCATCTATATAGTTACCTTTCAAATCAGCATCCACCAGTGTCTCCAACTTCTTTTCCCTCAAAAGCCCTTTCACCTGTAAAGTTTCAAGATTCACAATCTTTGCAAATATTTCAAGAATATTTTTTAAAGTGCACAAACCCAATACACAAGGCTCCTGCACGAGTGGGGTCAAGGGGTTGGTGTTGGGGCCACTTTGGCCCTGATGTACACATCCAAATACTACATTTGTGCAAGAGGTTGTTTCTACAACTCAAACCTGAGACCTCCAGGTCACATGGCAACGACTTTATCATTGCTCCAAAGTCCACCCCCACAAATATTTAAGGTGATTTTATATAAACTTTGAGCCTTTAACTATGTACAGAAAAAAAAAAAGAACTGAGAAAAATTGAGAAATAGGCATAAAAATTGATTACCCAATCGAGCAACATGACATCATCATCATTAGCAAGGCGAGCAAGATCAAAAGCCCTTTGTCCAGTTATGAGCTCGAGAAGCATAACACCATACCCAAAAACATCTGTTTTCTCTGAAGATTTCCCGGTTGATAAGTACTCGGGTGCTATGTGTCCAATTGTACCACGAACAGCAGTTGTAACATGAGTGTCTTTGTAATCCATAAGTTTAGCCAACCCGAAATCTCCAACAACTGCTTCAAATTCTTCATCCAATAATATATTTGCAGCTTTCACATCACGGTGAATGATCTTTGGGTCACAATGATCATGTAGATACGCAAGACCTCTTGCGGACCCCAGTGCAATTCGCTTCCTTATAGGCCAATCAAGTGGCTCCTGATTCTCGGGTCTCTCTACAGTAATTATTTAAATTGGTTGTCAGATTTTCAACAGCATAGGAAAACCGAACAAACAAACAAACAAACATACCCAGTAAATCCCACTCAAGATATGGCATGCAAACTGGCTTATGTAGATTATGAAAACTGAATACTGGTTTATGTAGATTATGAATTCAGAGAGTCAAAGGTTTGACCATCTAAGTCAAACTGGCTCTTATCTTTAAGATATGGCATGCATTTCAAGAAAATGAGTTAATGAGGGAACTCGTTAATCGTTATCTGATCAGATTTTAGTAACTGGATATAAAGATTATGCTTCCTAAATAGCCCATTTTAGATAATCAGCTGCATATCTGCTGCAGCAAAACAGATTATCCAAATTTGAATAAGGTTTACCAATAACTAATTTACCTAATTTTGACCCAAACGAGAGGCGTCTACTCCCGTTTACCCCACTTCACAAAAATATCATTTTGTTCATTTTCTATCAATTCACTTAATAACTAAGATTTGCCAAACATTCCATATGATGATCACCAGATGACTACAACTTCAAACAATAGAAGGACATGCAAACACCATACCTCTTAAGCATGATGCAACACTACCATTGGCCATAAATGGATATACAAGCAACCGCTCGGTGGGTGTCATGCAAAATCCCTTTAAACGAAGTAGATTCCGGTGGACGGCCATACTAATCATTTCAACTTCTGTTTGGAACTGTAGTTCTCCGCCTTGAGTTCTTTCTTCTTTTAACCTTTTTACAGCTACTAAAGTTCCATCTGCCAAACGTCCTTTATAAACTTTACCGAATCCACCTCGCCCAAGAATGTTTTTGTTACTGAAATTATCGGTTGCAACTTGTAGTTCACGAAGAGAAAACCTCTTCAATTGCCCCAAATGAACTTCCGGATCTTCTTCGGCTGCAGATATATAATAGTTATGAGTACATAAGCGTCTAATATTATATTAATTTCATATCTTTTATGGTGAAAATGTGATTGAGGATCATGCTTCCTTGATGAGGAGAAAAATGGTAGAGGTAGCAAGATGAACGCGTCAGGTAATTAATGAATTATTTGTAATTACTAAACAATATTTTTTACGATAATAGTTTACATCTATTTAATTTGTTTAACCCGTTCGAATCTATGAAATGTTGAAATGCCACCTCTAGTAAATGGTGTAATCGAGTAATGTTGTACTAACCTGGCACATCAAAGAAATGATCCTGTGGTTTTCGGCGCCTCCACCAAGCAAGGGCAATTGCAGGACCTGCAAACAGGAGTGCAGCACCAGCAGCGACTCCTCCGGCGATGGCCCCGGTGGCACTATTGCTGACTGAAATAACACGTCATGAAAATTATATACACAATTAGAAAAATATGATATTTCCTTCACATACAATGAATGAGAAAAATAGCGAATAAGGAAACATGACCAAATGGGTTAGACGCCCACAGTGTATATTTAATGCCTACAACCTCATAAATTGCTATATTCAAAAAATTAAATTATTCCAGTAATAATATAGGTGTTGCAATCACATTTAACTTGCAAAATATTAAGAAAACATGGACAAGAGGTGTTTCAGATCAACCCAAACCAACCCGTTTTAACCCACACAAAATATTTGGTCCCATTATCAGCGCGCCGACCAACCCATTTTGCCAAATCTTATCCAAACCTAGGTGTAATTAAATGGCCAGTAAGAACAAGAATTAAAAATACCAGAAGGAGACTGTGAACTCGGTGGAGTTGGAGTTTGAGGAGGAACCGGAGGAGGTCGCAAGTTAGGATTACCAGTAAAACTGTATGAAAAAGAAAACGAATAAAAAAAAGGTTCATCATTTACATAAAGTGTCACATTTTGCAACAACTTTAATTATAGAAATAGCTTTAAACATACCTGATAGGAGTGAAAAGAGAGAAGGAACCATTAACAGGCACATCTCCATTCAAATTGTTGCTTGAAAGATCACTGTTATACGCATTAATAATATAATTAAATTAGTGTTCTAATAATAGTACCTATGCACAAAAACAAGGAAAAAAAAGCAACAATTTAATACTCACAGAACTTGCAATGAATTTATAGTAGTTAATGAAATTGGAATAGTTCCCGTCAATGTGTTGTTGTTGAGACGACTGCCCTTGCAAAAACAGCAGAATATGACAGTGATTCGCCAATCAAAAACAGCAGAAATGACACCGACCCACAAAACATTTTTTGTCTTGTCATTGACAAATTTTATAAAAAAAAAACTAATGTTATATACATGATTAAGAAAAAGGTATTGAAATTATAAAACATTTTTAAGTGACACTAGACCATAAACTTATTTCGGTATTAGAAAATTTTCGGAAATTCAGTCATTTGACCCTCTAGAGGCGAAGTATAATCCATATAGACCCTTTACACATAAAAGTGTCAAAACGAGTCCAACGGAAAGTTGTCCCATTGGAGACCACTAATCTAAACACAAAAACTAAATTATAAGAATTCGTACAGGAAACGAAGCTTCTGAAGCTTGCCCAATGTATCTGGAATCACACCATCTAACCGATTGAGATAAAGATCCAAACTCACTAAGTTTGTTAAGTTCCCAAGCTCATTAGGAATTCTTCCAGTAATATTATTACTGTAAAGTTCCCTGTAAAATAATTCAATAACACCTTATCAGTAGTAATGGTACAAAAATAAAAAAGAATAATTCATAACTCTAAGTAAAATGTGTGTTTACGACTCACATTTAAAACATATCTACATTTCTCAACCTTGCCAATGCAAGGTTTTATCGTGCACAAAAGGGTTTTTAGGGGAACCAAATCTTGAAGTCTTGAACTCTTAAAGTATAAAATATAATTAAATGTGTTCGTGTGAAATAAACGGTTCACCAAACCGATTGAATTTAATGCAAAACGTAGCATGAAGTGTCTATCTTGTTCTTCATAGGGGTGTTTAGATGTGCATTTTGAAAATGATAATGTGATATTGAATAATCAGAATAGGGTATGGACATGTTTTTTGTAATTTAGAGTTGTCATAATAAGATAATTCGATGAATAAGCATTTAGAAAAGTTTGTTTATTTAAGAAACTAGTAGATAAAATGATCATAAATGACCTGTAAAAAATTTAGAGACGATTTGTGAATGAAAATAAAAGTCTCGAATTAGTAATAACATAATTAGGGGTCGTTTAGCAACCTTGTGTTGATCCATTTATTATTTAATTCCGGATAATATCAATTATGGCTGGAAGATTTTCTATTTTTGGAATAGTGCGTTTTGCATTTTAGAATCTAAGAACCATTAAAAGGTGTCTTTCAAATGAACCAAACACGCTCTACCTTTGAACAATTAAGAGGTAGCCTTTTAATGGAATCATTAAGAGGCTACCAAACAGCCCTTTAGTTTGTTTTAGTTGGTATGAAACGGATGATCCAAAACTGATTACATAATCAGAAAAACAGATACCATATCTAAACAATCTAAACGCACTATGGTGACTTACAAATACTGTAAATTAGGAAGTTGACCAAGCTGTGGAACCAGCGAACCCGACAAGTTTGCATTTCCAAGATCCCTGTGTGTAACAACACCCAACAATAAATATAACTGAATATTTATCTCAAACAAATTAAACATTTATCAAAAGAAATAAATATAAGTTTACACTCGCGTAACACTGTTTTCGTTGTTGCATGTAACATGGAACCAAGTACATGGATTCACCAGCGTTGCATCCCAACTTTGAAGAACATTATTTGGGTCACCTAATTGAGTCTTTAACGCATTCAACGCATCACCTGTGTTACAGAACATATTTAACCATCAACCCATCTCAAAAACATCATAAATTGGTATATTTTACTTCCAAAACAAGATAAATACCATCCATTTGCAACTTCAGGTCAAAAACTCAAAATTAGGAACAATATCAACTACATACTCATTAGGTCCACTAACTATAAGTCTATAATTAGAACTAAGGCTACTAAATAAGAACCATAATGATTCAATCAATCCAACAAGATTACAAAAGGTAATTTCATCCATTACTAAATCTGGTTAAGCAAGAACATCAAGAATCAAAGTCAACATACAAACTATACTCAAATCAAAAGTCAAGAAAACCTTCATTCAAGAACTAAAAAGAAGATACCTTCAGCATTCCCATAAACGTTTTTAAAGCTATTGAACACCAATATGAACCACACAAGAACAAAAGCTGAAATCACAGAGACTCGCCGATCCATTTCTCAAAACCGGGTCCGGGTCGGTCAAACTAAAAACCAAGATTTCTGATCAAACACTCATTCAGATCAAGAAATTCGAAATACCCACAACCCTAATCACCAAACCCTAGCTTTTCACACAGCTGAAACTGATAACAAACCCTATCTACACCATCCACAAATCAAATCATCACAAGATAAAGCAGACCCACTTCAAGAATCACTCGGATTGATGATATCTGAAGCAGAAATTCGAGGGTTTTTGCTCAAATCAGAGAGAGAGAAAGATTGGGGATGAGGGAAGTCGTCTATAAAATTAGTCAAAGGTTCTCTATTTCTGTGCTTTCTCTCTCATCAAGACAACTGGTTGTAAAAGAATAGAGAGAGATTAGTTGGGGGATTCAAGTTGAAGAATATTTAAATGTCAAAAACAAGATGATTGATCTTTTACTACTACTGAAATGTGATATTGCTAAAGGTTGATTCAATTGTTATTATTATTGATTGTTGATGGTGAAATTGAATAAAAATGTTATCTTTTTTAAAGAAAAAGATAAAGAAAAAGAAAAGGACATACTGGGAGAGCAATAACGGGGTCAAACGCACGCACGGGGTTGGACCCACAACACCCGCCGCCTATGAGGAAAGATTGAACACTAAACGCTTTCAACACACAATTCACCGTTTTCTCTTGTCTTTTTCATTTATTTTACATGAAATGAAACTTATATTAATTACATAGGAATTAATTTTTGTTAATGTTAATGGTCCCTATAAAAATATGTTTGTTTCTGGTGTTTCTATATCACGTTTGTCTTTGTGTAATGGTGAGTTTAATGTTTAAAGTCCACCGTATATTACGACTGAGTGATAAAAGTTTTGACGTGAAGAATAAAGTAAGAAAAAAATATCTTTTAAGACGCATTGTGACAACTCGGCGCTGAAAAGTGATACATTGCTATAAATTCAAACGTTATTTAATAGGAAAATGAACTTTGAAATTCCTTTTAACCACAAGATAGAATTGTGTAAAGATAGAATTGTGTAAAGCCAATCCCCTACGTATATTCAACGTATTAAAATTTAGTTTGTTAAATAATATAGTTGATTACAATGTTTGGGAATTTCAAGAATATGATAATTAATTGAAACATTCAAATTTTGATTTAATAATAAAAGTAAGAAAAAAGAAAAGTTAAGAACTAGGTGCTCACTATATCATAAGAGGTACGTTCTTTTCAAAACCAATAATATACAATAACAACACCAACAACAAATCATACCCAATAGATCTCACTTATAGAAAAAGTTATTGGTAGGATCTAAGACGTTAGAATGTAAACAAACATCATCTCTATTTGATTGTTTCTAAAAAACCTCCAACTCAAGAACAAACCGTAGACAAACATATAACAAAAATAATATAAAAAGGAACAAACGGTCGGCAAACATACATCCAAAGCATATACCACATAGAGGTACCACTAACAAAGAAATGATGAACAAAATAACCAACGACATATGCACCATAATACAACACATAAAATACAACATCAAAACAATAAAATGCAATGACCACTAGAAAAAGTAGGAAAATAAATTAATATCTAAGACATAAACTAACACTCATCTGCACCCTCTCCTAAAAATCATTCTTTAATCGTACGTCTTTACGAAGTTCTATCTTGGATCATGTCCTTAAAAATGTGCAACTCTAGCAAATCACGTCTAATTCTCTCATCTCAAGTTAGTTTAAGCATGCTTCTACTCCTCTATCCCTCATATTAAATCATATTTAGAAAAGAAAAAATTACATAGACGTGTGCATATAGCCATGAAAGAGGTAAAAATATAAAAAAATGGTTTGTTCATCTCTTCTGAAACTTTCTTTTTGTTTCTATCGTCTGTTTAATGATTTTTTTTAAAAAAACTTTAAAAAATATGAACATATACAAGTACTGTACGTATATACATATGAGTATTTAGATTAAATACTACTTTTTTGGAAATTTGAAAAAGAAAGAAAATTGACAGTTTTCTTGAAAATTATTGTACTTCTAAGTAAAGAGATTTTTATTTTGACCAATGAAACTGTTTTGAATGTTTACTAGGTTTTGAACAATTATTCTTCAAAATCTAACTAAAAGATTTAGAAGTAAGATGACATTAATCTATGTATATACTATTTTTTTAAACATATCTTAACTGTGTATAAATTTTCAAATAGTTATAGAGAAAGCGGCTGTTAAATTTATTTGAGTTATCTTATTTCTATACTACTATATAATACATCTTATATTTATTAAATTACTTTATTAATATATTATTTAATAATATGATATTATTTAAATCATTTTAATAATTTTATTTTATTTATAATACTATAAATTGACATTTAACTTTATATTTACTAATTACATTTTAATAACTAAATAATATTTAAAATAAGTATTATTTATTTAACTATTTAAGTATATA
Source organism: Flaveria linearis (assembly GCA_024085815.1). Taxonomy (NCBI): domain Eukaryota; kingdom Viridiplantae; phylum Streptophyta; class Magnoliopsida; order Asterales; family Asteraceae; genus Flaveria; species Flaveria linearis. The sequence goes on from CM044001.1 coordinate 16,503,230, forward strand.
ACTTATATATATCTTCATTTTATAATAACTATAAAACTAATATTTTTCTAAGGACATCTTTTTAGTTTAATAAATTTAATATTTATCTATATATTTTATAATAAAAGTGAAAGTATGATAGAATGACAATTTTACATATAAATTAAGACACCCATATAAAAAGTCATGTTTAAATTTCAAAATGTTAATTTTATTATTTATGTCCTTACAATAAAGTATAACATATGATGGTTATAATACAAATGCTAAAACATATACACGTAACCAAACAAAACCACCATTTACATTCGATGTCATTCATCATTGTGATTGAGCACTAATCCCTCTTCCCATTTACCTTACCGGTTGTTAACAGCTCAACAACAATCAAGATGGTAATTTGTGATGACAGTTTCTCCATTAACTTTCTCCGGTCTATCCAAATCACCACCGAACCTGCCTCCAATGATTATAAAACTCTAACCTACATTCATAAAACGAAATTGCCCTCCCCCCCTTAAAGTCTAGGTAATAAGTGATTTCTGATAACAAATACCACCAATGTTTTCACTAATCTTGTTGGGATAATATAGTTGTCTTAAAGACTTTTGTAATATATGTAATTATTTTCTTTCATTCAATTTTTTCAATAATTATATTTTGATTTTTTAATTTACGTCATAATGCACAGAACCAATACTGACTAAAATCAAATTCCCAAAAAATCGCGCAAAGGCCATACCGCTGCAACGCGCGGGTATTTCCACTAGTTTCACTATAAGAGCTTAAGTTTATAAGTTAATTTATTTATATAATCATCTTGATAAATCTAAGATAATAGATGTCTTAAGTATATATCTCTAGTTTTGTAGTTTACATATTTACATGTACTGTGTGTGTTTTTTTTTTTTTTGAAATACCGTTTTGAAAGGTAAAAACCTAAAGAGGCTATTGCCGTTTTTAGTACTCATGCCCTTTGCCTTTTCGATTTACTACGAACCATAGCATAATTTTTCACATTAAATGATCATGTTTACTTTAAACAAATGTGATTGGAAAGTATGACCTTATACAATTATTGAGATATAAGAACTTAGGGATGACATATTAAACATTTTGTGTATATCTAGCTTGTTTGTAAGATTGGTCTTAACCTGTGTACACTAGGTTTGATAACCCCTTCCCTTCCTCCTTCGACAAGAGAAGAGTGGCTGAAGCTTGTCACAAAGGAAAACAAGCTATGTAGCGGGATATAGTTAGGTGAGGATATAAACAAGCCGTCCTTTGTGAAATTAAATGAACCTTCTTTCAGGGTGGCATTCTAGAACAAAGGAAAAGTTAATATTTTCGTGCCTCGAGTGAGTATAAGCGACATATATATTGGTACTGATACTATCACATTATAAACATGGACTTGCTCACACGCAAAAGTTAAATGCAACCTTTAAAACAAATGATATACCTTTTTCTGCTTTATGGAAGAGCCCATAACACAAAGTAAGATAGAAAAAAGTTAAAAGTGGATTGTTTGATGTGTAAGCAACATGTCTGATCAACATTTATAGAGTAGCTCCGGGGTCTAGTAAAGTGTCATGTTGAGTCTATGTTGCCTCTAATGTGAGAGGAGATTTATGATGGAAAAATATACCCTGAGGGATAGTATCGTAAAGATACCACGTTTTGGCTTATTATGAGACTCGTGAGCGTATGTAGATGAATGCATAAATTGATAAACTTTTTAATGACAAGGCAATATTGAGTCAATGTTGTATATGAAAACGCTCCCACAAATTGAAATTATTGTATCATCAACAAAAGGCTTACCCAGTTTTTTAAAATATAATGAAGATGATGAATATGGAGATAACATATGCTTGACATGAAATGCAAACTTTATAAATGTAAATTTACCACTCTTTTAAGAGTGGAAGATCTAGGCCGCACTACTCTTTCAAAAACCTAGGCCGCATATGCTATGGATTTAATTTCAATCAAAATTGAAATGAGGTAGAAGTGTTAATCCATGAAACCTCTAATGATAAGGTCGTGAATATGTACAACATACCATCATGATCGTATATAAATGATGATGTATCATCTTGGAGTGGGCAAAATAAAGATTGACTAGAGGATGGGTTAGGCGTTGAAATCATGTATGAAGTGCATGATTGAAGCCTTAAACAAATCATTAAATCGTGTATACATGATTTGGATGCTACGTATCAACAAAACCGTGAAGTTACTTCAAATATAGACACGTCATTTAGAAAAAACCGTTAATTAAAATAAGGTTTATTGGATTTTAATAATCCCAAGTTTCATTTATTGACCGTGATTAATCCTAACTCAGTAAATGTTTACAGATACTCCCAACTTCTAGTTTATATTCCTCCAACGATCTCTTACTAACTGAGAGTTAACTCCGTTAGTTTTTGATGACGTGGACTGTTTTTGTGACCAAAACACTAAACAGAAAGTTGAAATTTATCATCAGGTCTGTCAATTTGAAACTTACGCACCAAAAAACTTGTCAATCTCCACCTCCTGATTTGAACCGCCAAACTCATTGGAGGTAGATTTCAGGTGATGATGGAGGTTAGACAATGTAAAACAGACCTAATTGAGACTAGGTGGCGCTGGAGTTGAAAAATAGCTCAAAGTTGGCCTAATTTCATAAAAATACTAACGAGTGTTAACTCTTAGTTAGTAAGAGATCATTGTAAGAAAATAAGTTTAAAGTTAGAAGGGTATTTCCGTGCCCTTAAAATACTAATACCCGGTCAATAAATAAAAGTTAGTATTTTTAAAATCCAATAACCCTTAAAATAATAAATACTTTTTCATAAATTATATACTATGAAAAAACCAAATCGATGAACAGTGCCGAAGGGTATTTCCGTCATTTTAGGTTTCTCTCTATTTAACCCCATGCATTGTTTAGAGAGAGAAAAGAAGATGAGAGGTTGAAGGTGATGCTTGATTCGGGCATCCGCAGGTGCGCCACCGCCGTCACACCATCACCTTCGGTTTCGTTTTGCCCCCCATGTGACTTTAAATGGGAAAATTTGGGGGCTAAACCTCAGGGAATGGTTCTCTGTGGTAGGAGCGCCAACGCCGTGGCGTCACCGTTACTAGCCATGTCGTCAACGTCACTGTCACTGCCACCACCTTCGCACGTCAACCCCGCCAGCGTTGTGCCGCCATCAATACGTCGCAACTATTGCAACACCGTCGTCAACTGTCGCCACTGCAACAACCACAGCCGGTTCTCGTCACCGCTACCAGCGAATCCCTAAAAGCTTAGCCATGGCAGCAGTGGTTTTGCACTCCGGTAACATGCTTCTTTCCTGATATACAACATGCAACAACCCTTTCTTGATTATTGTTTATCTTGATGGTGGGGTTTTTAATGGAATCGTAGTTCAGATTAAAGTCGGCTCAATGAGGGCGACTGTGACAACCGACAATTTCAGGTCAATACCCGACCTTGACTTGGTTATAATTACCCCTATGATACTTGATTTTCAATTGAATTCCAATTATTGAAACCGTTTTATGCATTGAAAAATTTCACGCATTACATTTCATGCATCGGTGATTCGGCGTAATTACCATTTTTACACGCGATACAACCGGCACACGCGAACATTTGTCATAATTCATATACATGTACTAATAAATTCATTTAGGTGTTTCAAAGTATTTTATATTCCATTGGTTCAAAGTATTTTAGATTCCAAATCAAATACATTGTGAAAAACTTATAAATAAACCTTAACGCGTGAGCTAATATTTACCTGGATAAAACGCGTATAACGCACTACTACATATACAGGTTATTACTTACATATTATCAATATTATAATATGTGATCTTATATGATTTATTATAATAAATTGTTATGTATTTTAAAGTGTAACAAGTAAAATATATATATATATATATATATATATATATATATAAAATTTCCCTAATATAAGAAATACACCCTAATACATAGTAAAAACAAAAAAAATGAAACCAAACCCCCCCTCTTGGCCGTAACCCTCTTCCCCCCCCCCCCCCTCTCACCTTTTCTTTTTCTTCTTCCTCCATTGTCAAATCCTCCCAAGACAAGTTACTTTTAGGAGGCTCTAAACTTGCCAATTTGGTGATAAGGGGAAAAGCATATGAACAAAAGAGGCTTGACTCCCATCCATGTTTGCAAATCTCTTCCATCTATGTTTACTAATGCATACAAGGTAGTGATTTCCAAGAACATGTAAGGGTTATTAATACAAGTAACCTCCACAATCCACCAACACCACCCAACACTCTCTTCTCCTCCTTTCTCCCTTAAATTTTCGGCCAAGCATCACCATTCTCACTTCACCATATTTCAAAACTTATCTTCTACAAATCTTGTGTGTTCAAGTGCCTTTGGTTGATGATCAAGTGATTTTTGAAGCTTCCAAGCATCCTACAACATTTTCTTCACTTTTTCTTGTTGGGTTTTCTTAGTTCAAAGGATCAAGTCTTCTTTTCCTTGCATTTTAAGACTACTATCTCTTTCTCCTTTCTTGTTTAAGGTTAGCCTGTGTTTCTAATCTTCTATACATCACCATGATATGTTCATGTTCACTAACTCATCCCAAAAGTGCTCTAGCAAAGTTTAAAAAGTAACAAAACATGTAAGACACTTTCTGGCAGATTTATGTTCTGTGTTTTAAAGACCATAACTCGACCTAAACATGGTCAAATGAACCGTTTCTTGAGCCTAACATTAACTTTAGGATGTATAGTTTCTAACCCATCTAACCTTGAAATTTTTAGATGAGTATAACCTATCCAAAACGTATAAACAAATTAAAGTGTTGAATTTGATTTTTGGCAGAATAGATAGGGCAGAAAGAAAGAGGCATAAGTTATGCTTAAAATAATAAAATGAAGATTTTCTTTCTGTGGTAACTTATCTTAAGGTGTTAGATTTAAAAGTAATATAGGCTCTATTTATGAATGTAGGTTTTGACCCCTCAAAAAGGTGAATTCCATAGACATATACAGAAAAATGCTGCACTGACATCTGTTGCTTCATGAACCATTTCAAGGCACTTAAACTTAGTTGCATGATACAAGCTATACCTTTTTGGAATCCTAAGACTTAGATATAGATGTGATAAAAATATAAGATTTTATAAAAATTATTTGTACCATGAAAAGAGGATGACAACCAGACCCAAAAATCCCCTTTGATGCTGTCAAATGCCTATATTTAGATAAAGTAAACTTTTGGAGATATTTGTTAAAAAGGAAACCCATACACATGGAAAGTATAATACCATTATACTTAATATAAAACACCTTCAATACATTATGTATCTTTAGGAAGATAAAGATGAAGGCAAGAATCTAAATAAACCATTTACGACTCGACGTGTCTAATTAGTCAAGTGATATTTTTAAAACTAACTTGGTGGATGAGTTATGCATGACCATATAGGGTTAGTAATCATGACCTCATGAATATATTGTGATTTTGTTTAGGAGATTCCTAGACCAATCATACATACAGACTATTGCTAGTATTCACGCGTGCAATTGAGGTGAGTTTTACGGCCCCATTTTTACTTATTTTCCTTTTGGGGAGATTACATGCAAATTACTAATTTTCTTGGACACATTTACTTGTCAATGATTTCACATATTATATAAGTTGTTTACTTACCTTATGAAGTCCCCTGTTATTGAACCGTTAGTTTATTTCCCAAAGCGAGGTAATCATGGATAGTACTATTGGGTTTGACAACCCCCACTCGGGTTAATTACCCTAACCTTGACTGAAGGTCTAAACGGGTGCATTATTAGCCTGTTCACACCCATGCTCATGGTAGGTATGGGTAGGGGCAATTTATTACAGTTACAGTCTAGCTTCGATTGCGACGCTTATATAATTTATAGCATTGTATGTACAACAATCAAATCATAGAAAGTATTGTGGTCCTTTAGGCTATTTGTTATTACTTAAAACCTGTGAGCTCACTAACATTATGTTGACATTTTTCATGCATGTTTTCTCAGGTAATTGATAGATGCAACACGTTAAGCTAGCATGGATCATCTCATGTTTAGGGTCATTCATGCTATTTGGGACATTCATTTTCATATATGTCATGTTTTGAAAACAATTTACCTTATTACTATTGCTTCCGCAAATTTAACTCTGGACAATGATGTACCTTAAACTTATTTGAGACGTATGTTTTACAAAACCATGTAGTGGTCGATCAGTGACTATGAAACCATGACGTTCGCTCCCCGCGGGAAATCGCCGTGGTTTGGGGGTGTAACAGATTGGTATCAGAGCCATTGGTTATAGGGAATTAGGTTGTATTTAGTGGACCTAGACTATAACTACAGTTCATCACATGTTTTTAACGATTTATACACTAACTTAACTTATATCAATTGTACTTGTGCATTGCCTTGTCATAGATATGTCTTCAGCATCGATGCCGATCTATGTTTTCGATTCGGATGAGGAGTACGAGCCCACGTCTCCGACCTCTTCTGCAGGATCCACGTCTGTCCTCCCAACTCTGACTCCCCGTGCCTTGATTCAGTCGAGTGAAAGCCACTGAGACTAAGATCCCCGCACCACCTGTTATCTCTGTCACCGAACCTATTCCTAACCCTACACATGACACCCCAGAGGCATTACCTTCGACCTGATTCTCCGAGCTGCCACCTCCTCCTCCGGGCACGTATTGGTGGGCGTCTACACCCGAAATTCATGCCGACCTCCCAGAGGAGCTCATCCCAAGGATCGTGCGTATCATCGGCCCACAACTGCCGATGGTCGTCCCACTGACCATGTCCCATATCTTTGTTGAGCCATCCCGGGGGTCTGCCCCTGTGACTGCTGATCCTCGACCAGCCGACCCCACTCCCGAGACCACAGATCCCACCCCTCAGCCTGCTGACACCGAGGTAGTTGACCTAGACTCGAGTCCACTGACCCAGCTTCCTAGACAGCCGATACTGACCCGGTCGACTCGGACCCGGCCGACTCGGACCCGGCCGACTCGGACCCGGCCGACTCGGACCCGGCCGACTCCGACCCGGCCGACTCCGGTTCGGACGACATCGACCTGATCGACCCGTAGTCCTCCGAGGCCGTTCCCCCGCCCAGTTACTCCACCTCTCGCCCTGCTGATTCGACTACTCAGCCCATTGACCCGATTCCTCAGCCCTCTAATCCGACTCTGCTAGCAGACCTCGATCCCCTCCACCTCGCCCCTGAGCCTGCTGACCCCTCCCCGGTAGCTGCTGGCCCCGAGCCGGTGACTACAGACACTCACCGTATCCTTGGTCCGGGTGTACCACCGCCCTCTTACCGTCGCTATCGGACTCGTCCTGGGGGTGCGCTTCTTGCACATACTCCTAGGAAGCGGGTTCATGTTCCGATCTGTCCTGCCACACCCATTCGAGACTTTACCGCTGAGCCCGAGCCTGCGCCCAAAAGGCACAGAATCGACATCCGTCGGTGGGGGTGGATGCCTAGCCGACTGGACGAGTGGAGAGACATCGAGGGTATTCACTCCACTTTCAAGGTAGGCGAGTCGTCGCGTACCCCGTACCCGATTCCCCTCACTCAGAAGCCTATGGAGCTCACCGTGCCTCTTCTCGTGGCACGATCTGAGAGGCATGACCAGCAGCTTCATGAGCTACGCCCTGAACTTACCAAAGTTCAGGAGACCTTTGACAGGGAGGACGTGGAGAGTCGATTACTAGCAATCGAGGATGGCGATTACCTCGATGATCAGGCATTGCACATGATGCTTAGCCGACTTACCAGGGTGCAGGAGGACATGTCATCCATGACTCAGAGAGTGGAGGCGGTAGAACAGAGAGCTACCCAGGCAGAGCAGAGAGCTACCCAGGCAGAGCAGCGCGCGATCATGGCTGAAGAAAGAGTGTCGGGAATGGAAGATCGCCTTGAGTCCACTACTGCATTGGCAGCCGTATGCATGCTCATGGCCATGGCGGCCGTACAGACAGGGGCGTTCACTTGCTTATTCCATTGATTGCCTATCGTGAGCGGGCTGTGCTCATGTAATATTGGATATTAACTTGTTGTAGGAGTATGTACTCCGGAAATACTTTGTAATTCGTACAATTTATTATCAAGTTATGTTATCTTTTAAATATTGCGTGGTTGCTTGGTTGATATGATTGTTTACTTTTGGTGCACATGTGTTTGACATTATTACATATTGTCTCATCTTGCTTATCATTATGATTTGAAGAAACATGCCACCACGAAGGAGAAATGTCACAACCAATGTGGGAAGTGGTACTCCCATGACAGCAGAGGCTATAGAACAGCTTGTGGCGCAACGAGTGGCGGATGCAATCGCACATCACGAGGCGAATCGTAGCGCCGGAGGATCTGAAGTAAATGGAGGCAATGCCAGTGGAGCAGGAGGTATTATAATGTCTAGCGTAACTAAAGACCTACAATACACAGGTCGTTAGTAATGTTTAATTATTACTAATATGATTAAACCTATAACACAGGATCTGATACCAACCACAAGGTTGCTCCTACAAGACGTTTCTAAACTGTAAGCCGTTTAACTTTCGCGGTAATGAAGGAGCTGTTGGTTTGGTCCGCTGGATAGAGAAGATGGAGTTCGTTCAGTGAATCAGTAGCTGTGCCGAGGAGAATAAGACGAAATTCGCCACTTGTACCTTTGAAGGTCAAGCACTCACTTGGTGGAATGCTCATGCCCAAACTTTGGGTATTGACGTTGCCTATCAAATCACTTGGGATGAGTTGAAACAAATGCTGACTGATGAATATTGCCCCCGAAATGAATTGCAAAAACTTGAAGTTGAATTCTGGAACCACACCATGAAGGGTGCAGAAGTTACAAGCTACACCACCCGATTTCAAGACCTTGCTCGTATATGCCCTCACATGGTTAACCCGGAGTTCAAGCGTGTGGAAAGGTACATTTGGGGCCTCGCACCCCAAATCCAGAGCATGGTAACCTCATCCAAGCCAGCCACCATCCAAGAGGCTGTCAGGATTGCTCACGACCTGACTGATCAAGCTATACGTCAGGGGGTGTTTGTTAAAAAGATAGTCATGGAGAAGAACTATGACAACAAGAGGAAATGGGACAACAATCATGGTCAAAATGCTCCGCATCAAAACCAAAACAAACAAGTGGTTGTTAGGGCTTTCACTGCTGCCCCATCTGAAAAGAAGGCGAAAGGTGGGTATGCTGGAAACCTACCTAAGTGCAATAAGTGTAACGTTCATCACCTAGGTGCATGTGGAGACTCAATGTGCCAGAAGTGCAAACGTTTTGGTCATGCGACTAAGGACTGTCGAAAGCCCGACACTACTCCTAAAATAGGAAGCAATCGTGCGTGCTTCGAATGTGGTGTTACCGGGCATTTTCGCAAGGATTGTCCGAACTTGAAGCAAACTGGTGGAAATAACGCACGTGGTCGAGCTTTTGTGATTGGAGCTGGAGAAGCTCGACAGGACCCAAACATTGTTACGGGTACGTTCCTTGTAAATAATCTCTATGCATCAATCCTATTCGATACGGGTGCTGATAGGAGTTTTGTGTCTAGTGAATTTAGTCCATTGCTTGAAATTACTCCTACCCATTTAACTTCTAAATATACAATAGAGTTAGCTGATGGTAAGTTGATCGAAACTAACAAAATCATACAAGGATGCACTCTCAGTTTGGCGGATCACACGTTCAATATAGATTTGCTACCTGTAACCCTAGGGAGTTTCGACATTGTTATTGGCATGGATTGGTTATCGGAAAACCAAGCGAAAATCGTTTGTTGTGAGAAGATCGTTCGCATTCCACTTCCGAGTGGGGAGACCATATCAATTCAAGGAGAAAAGTATGGTACGGTGTTACGGATCATTTCATGTATGAAGGCTCGGAAGTACTTACGAAAGGGCTATCATGCAATCTTGGCGCACGTAGTGGAGAAGCGAACCGAAGAGAAAAGAATCGAGGATATACCTATCATGCGAGACTATTCGGAAGTCTTTCCCGAGGACTTGCCGGGACTTCCACCGCAAAGACAGGTCGAATTTCGAATTGACCTGGTACCTGGAGCTGCTTCAGTAGCACGATCCCCATACCGACTAGCACTGTCAGAGATGCAAGAGTTGTCTAATCAATTACAAGAGTTGTTAGATAAAGGATTCATAAGACCAAGTTTCTCACCCTGACGAGCCCTAATTTTATTTGTTAAGAAGAAAGATGGATCTAGATGTGATGAACTTAAACATAGTTCTAGATATGATAAAAATATCAGATTTTATAAAAATTCTTTGTACCATGAAAAGAGGATGACAACCAGACCCAAAAATCCCCTTTGATGCTGTCAAATGCCTATATTTAGATAAAGTAAACTTTTGGAGATATTTGGTAAAAAGAAAACCCATACACATGGAAAGTATAATACCATTATACTTAATATAAAACACCTTCAATACATTATGTATCTTTAAGAAGATAAAGATGAAGGCAAGAATCTAAATAAACCATTTACGACTCGACGTGTCTAATTAGTCAAGTGACATTTTTAAAACTAACTTTGTGGATGAGTTATGCATGACCATATAGGGTTAGTAATCATGACCTCATGAATATATTGTGATTTTGTTCAGGAGATTCCTAGACCAATCATACATACAGACTATTGCTAGTATTCACGCGTGCAATTGAGGTGAGTTTCACGGCCCCATTTTTACTTATTTTTCTTTTGGGGAAGATTACATGCAAATTACTAATTTTCTTGGACACATTTACTTGTCAATGATTTCACATGTTATATAAGTTGTTTACTTACCATATGAAGTCCCCTGTTATCAAACCGTTAGTTTATTTCTCAAAGCGAGGTAATCATGGATAGTACTATTGGGTTTGACTACCCCCACCCGGGTTAATTACCCTAACCTTGACTGGAGGTCTAAACAGGTGCATTATTAGCATGTTCACACCCATGCTCATGGTAGGCATGGGTAGGGGCAATTTCTTACAATTACAGTCTAGCTTCGGTTGCGGCGCTTATATAATTTGTAGCATTGTATGTACAACAATCAAATCATAGAAAGTATTATGGTCCTTTACGCTATTTGTTATTACTTAAAACCTGTGAGCTCACCAACATTATGTTGATATTTTTCATGCATGTTTTCTCAGGTAATTGATAGATGCAACAAGTTAAGCTAGCATGGATCATCTCATGTTTAGGGCCATTAATGCTATTTGGGACATTTATTTTCATATATGTCATGTTTTGAAAACAATTTACCTTATTACTATTGCTTTCGCAAATTTAACTCTGAACAACAATGTACCTTAAACTTATTTGAGACGTATGTTTTACAAAACCATGTAGTGGTCGATCAGTGACTATGAAACCATGATGTTCGCTCCCCGCGGGAAACCGCCATGGTTTGGGGGTGTGACAGCGACCGCGAAAGAAATCAAGGGGGGGGATCTTTATGGTGGTGATTTTGATAGTGGTGTTGTTGATGTTGCCACTATTGATGGCTGTGGTGTAGATGGCGGTGGTCCGACCACCTCTTTTGCTCCTGATGTTTTGGGGTAGTGGTTTGGGGTTATTCTTCTATATATGAAAAACCGATGATTATCAACATTTGGTTTGGTTGTTTGTTTGATGAGATTTGCCCTTGGTTCCACGTCGCCTTGGATGCGTATTGGTGTTTCTAATGGGCTGTGATAAGTTTATGGGTCCGAATATAAAATGATTTAGGACATCTATCAATCGTGGAAGAGATCAAGGATGGCAGGTTATTGCCTGCAACCCGCCGTCCACCCATGGTGTATTCATTGCTTTAGACACTCTGAGCACGACATTAAAATGGAAACAACATTTATTCGAGTATTTGTATTATTGGTTTTGTTTGTGTATTGTAGATTTGTAGCATCGATAAGTTATGTGTGCTTACGTACTTAGAGTTCGTCTTTGTTTGTGAAAATTCCTAGGAATTGGTGTGTTAATTGATACTTTAGGGTTGTTTTGTGACGTTCATTTTGATTTCGGTTGCCAATAGGATACCTTTCCTCATTTTTAACAGATTTGGGGTTGAAGGAGATATCTTCTGGTAATAATGGAACATGAAACACACTTTTATTCATTTGCAGTTGATGTACAGATAATTAACAGTTTGATTTAGAAAAAGTTGGTGAATCTTTTGAATTATAGTTGAAAGACCTGAATTGAAAGAACTGTAAATTCAACTTTAGCAAGAAGGTGGGTTTTGTTTTGTTTGGTCAACTATTTGGAATAACATGTTAATATATTTGCAAAAAGATTCTTTTAACCGTATTTACAGCCGTGATGTGACGGAAGATGCTTCTGCCATGGCTGATTTCGTGATAGGTTCTGAACCGTTTGATAGGTAATGACGATGAAATAAAACACGGGTATTGTTATGGCATGGCAGATGCATTATTTGCAGCCACAATGCACCAGTTTCCGATCCTTTAACTATAAAGAAAGTCTTTTGATTACCTGACCTTCGCCATGTTCAAACCTCGCCGCGAAGCGCGGGTCGAGAAACAACCTAGTTACAATACAATAAGTAAGATATCAAATAAATTACAAATCTATTGTAATTGAAATAAAAAAATACAAATACATGAAAAAGAATATAGTTTCCCATGGTACAACAACTGAAGTCAATATGTATTGTAGGAGTTGAATCCAGCGCCCAAAATCATACGTCAAATGAAGAATAATACGAAGATTAGAAGATTGCAAGAATTACTAGTTATGTGCATGTAGAAATGCAAGTGAAATATGATGTATCTTTCAACTAAAAGTAACAATTTTATCAAGAAATAAAAACAAAAATAAATTCCATTGAACGTCTTCAAGTTTTAATCATTCCATTTTATTGCTTAGTATTCAAACATGTCTTCTGTTTCAGCTCAATAATAGTAATTGCGTACATCAATAATTACTATTTAGTCATAACTAAGCGGTAGGAGTTGGTTAGTAGCAACATTAGCATTGACCTGGGTGATCATACCATTGGTAATAAATTTGGTCATTGGTAGTAACCTAAGTGATGTGATGTCATTAGTAGGAACTTTGGTACTGATCCGAGTGATGACATCATCGGTAGGAACTTCGAATCTTTGATCATCTGTAAAAACTTTGATACAGAACCATCAATAGCAAACCCAATATTAACAACCTAGGAACTGACCTAGTAACGTCATCAATAGCATTTTGATACTAGCATCATAATCAGCTAGTTAGAACCTTGGTAGCAAATCATGATGATGTTCGGTAGCAACTCGTACGAACCTTTAAAGATACAAAGGAAACTGTTAAGTGGATCATAACAAACCTTTAAAGTGTAAACACATCAAAGCATCACATTGTGCCCACTATCATTGCATTCATAAGCCTTAATTTAAGAAGGAGAATGTCATTATTAAAATTGGCGTTCATTGTCTAAGTGTTCTCTTGAACAGAACACTCACTGTCGATACAGAGAACCAAGTATTTGGATTTTAAAGGAAAGAAATAGTTTGGTCATACTAAGGGGCTGTTTGATTTTGGCTGACCGGGCTGACTGGCTGACTCGGTCAGCGGGTCAGCCTGTTTGATATGCATAGAACCCAAGCTGATCGGGTCAAAACATCTGACCCGGACCTGAATTTTCATAATGATGACCCACCCCACCCCTGCGCCAATCCCCCTCCCCTGCTCGACCCAAATTCGGCATACCCCCTCGCCTGCGTTCGGTCATCGCCCCTTCTCCTGCGCGTCACCCCTTCTCCTGTGTGACCCCCTTCTCCTGCGTGACCCCCGTCTCCTGCGTTGGTAGTGTGGTGGTCAGCTACGGTGGTCGTCGGTGGTGCCGGTGTGGTGGTCAGCTATGGTGGTCGCCCTTTCTCATGCGTGACCCCTTTCTCCGGTTGTGGCTCCCCTTGGTGGCGATGACGGTGGTGTGGTGGTCAGTTACGTGGTCGCCCCTTCTCCTGCGCGACCCCCTTCTCCGGCCGTGGCTCCCCTTGGTTGCGGTGGCGGTGGTGTGGTGATTAGCTACAGTGGTGTGGTGGGTGAATTGAAGGTGATTGAATTGAATTGGGGGAAATAAGATTTGAGGGTTGAATGAAGGTGAATTTATATGGGTTATCTTTGAATTGAGGAAATAATATGTTTGAAATTCGATGTGTTTGTTTGGATGCTTACCCAGTCAGATAGTAAATCAAACACTCAAGTTTCAGTCAGATGCTTATTCAGTCAGAACTTCTAACTGGGTCAGCTTCTGACTCAGTCAGATCTTACTCAGTCAGTGTAATCAAACAGCCCCTAAGTGTTCTCTTGAACTAATGATGTAAAACAAAGGAGAAGCGATGAACATGATCGAAAATCAAAGGATGTGAGAAAAGCCTGAACGATGGTGGTGTTCAAGATGTTTAGTGAGTTAAGTGGGGATCAAAGGGTATGTTCTCCTCTTATTATATTTTAGGTAAAGTGGCAAGACTATCATTTTGAATTTTTCGGTATAAATTAACGTTACACTTTACATACGGTATAAAATAACAATATTGTATTTTAGCTTAGGTGATGGAACTATCATTTTGAATTTTGACATAATTTAGTGTTACAGACTCTAAATATGTTATAATATAACAAGTACACATGTTAAACATGTAAAAGTGTAAAATTACTTATAGAATTTACTCTTATTTAGATATAAGCCTAACTCTTTGGGAGATGTAGTGATCAATTTACTAAAATGGTGGTCACAGTTACAGTTCTATTATTGTTAATTTTTTCAAACTAGGTAATATTACTATGCATGCATGGTTTTTAGACGTAAATTGAAAGTCGTTCTGAGTATAGGTGATTGCTATTGTCAATAGTGGATGTGAATAGTATTTACCAATATATTTTGTCATGTTGTGTGACGTAGGTGAAATCCGCTATTGACAATAACGAATCTCATGACATCTGCTTTTGACGATAGCAAATTACCTATATTTAAAATAACTTTTAATTTATACCTGAAAACCCTGTATTTATAGTATGGTAATATCATCTAGTTAAACAAGATTGATTATTGCTATAGGTAGTAAGTTTCTAAGATATCCATATTCATAAGAAAAATATGAAGTTTGCTTAATTTATGCATAAGATATATTGTATAAGTACCTAATGAATTACTCAAAGAAAACACTTAAATATTGTTTATGAATTTCCCTTATGGCTATATTAATTTGTAAATTAAGCAATGAAACTTGTACATTAAGATGTATCAGTTTTTTTAGCAATGAAGAAAAGGCTATAAAAGGCTATAATTGTTCATCTTTCCCTGTTACTAAAGTTTAAAAAAATCCACGTGGATTTATTTCATGCAGCTTGCAACCCTTTTCTCTTTTCTATCTTCTTGTACTTCTTGCTAAAACTGGAAGTCTGGAATACCAAAATAATTGTACTAAATGTGTTTTCGGTTTTCTATTTCTATTTGTATGCAGACATTGACTCTACCTACCCATACACATATATAACTAGAAGGTATTATTACCTAATATTAATTTACCAATTGCGATTTGACATGATGAATAGTACCAAGGGACAATTTTGGTATTTCCACCCCCTCTGGTCCTTTTCATCCAATCGAAACACCCATCACACCCAATTTCACACCACCACCACCATCATCACCACCGCAAAACCTCCATTGATGAAGATCCAGTGCGACTTCTGCAACAAAGACACGCCGACGACGCCGCCCTGTGCTCCGCCTGCGACCACCGCGTCCATCACGCCAACAAGCTCGCCGGAAAACACCCATGATCGCACGATGAACAGTACCCACTTCTAGAAACCACTTACAACCTCTAATACCCCTAATTGCCACTGACTTCTACAACAAACCACGCTCATCTTCATCTTCTCAACGATTCATCACTGTAAGTTGTAGTTTCACCATTTCATTGTTCCATCATTTGCTTTTTCAATAGCTTTGTACATAGACCAACGATTCATCTAAACATTTTGGTGTGTGAAGTTAAGCTTTTTGAAGACCAACGATTCATCTAAACAGGGCGACCACCCTTTTAGCCGCCGGACCATCTCCGGAGAGGATTCACTCAATTCTTGAAATCCCCGATTTCACCCCTCACACACAAGCGACACTGACCTCTGACTGGTTGCCGGCGATGAAGGCTGTTCGAATTTGTTGATCATCGATATGCAATTGGGTAAACGGTCAATTGTCTCTTGGATTTCTCACAGGTAAACTGCTTTCAAGTTTGATTTTTGGGATTTCCCACAAAGTTGCCGACACTATTTGCTTATTTCATTGTTGCCCATGTTAATTTGTGTTGTTGAACTACACGTCTACACATGACAAGCTTTAGATCAAACTCAAGTGTACAGTGAACTTGTTCTTTGAGGGTGCGATCGAGTGAGTGAGCACTTGATAGTAGAGAAAGTATGGCGCTTAATGTATATGTATAATATAATATTCAGATGGTTTGTTGTTAAGAACTGGAGTAACTAAGAAAGAAGATGACGTTTAGAATTGAGTTATTTGGATTAAATTGTTCGTCCTTTATAAAACTTGAACAAAGAAAGATGTTACAATGTGCTCTTTAGTCATGTATGCATAGAGTTTACTGTATTATTGGTGCTATTATGAACCATCAGTTAATTAGTTTTCAAATTATCCAGCTAAATTATTGGATCAGTTGTAGTTATTCTGTCTTCATGGTTGAAGTTTTAAATGGTTATTGTTTTGGTGTTCGACAGCCAGTAAAGAGAAAACTTGGAACAGATTTTAATGAAGTTCCATCGAATGAGTGGGCGAGTATGGGTTACACTGATAAAGTTAATAGTCCACTTCACACTCCTGTCTCTGCAAAAGGTGGAAGGATAAATGCACGTTCAAAGGTCACAAAAAGCAACAAACCTGCTCCTCAGACCCCTGTTTCAAATTCCGGTGAGGCATGTTTTGAAGTTTTTATATGTTTGCATTACTAGCAGATACTATGGGAGTGTTTGGATGTGAGTTTGAGATGGACTTGGGAGTAATTGTATCTCACATTAGGTTTAAAGAAATGGTAATTAGGTAATTTTATTTTACTCTCTGACTATCTTTTATGTTGTAGCCTATATGAAATTGATTATCCAAACCGATTATATGACCTATTGATAACCAGAAGCAGAATTTGGTTATCGAAACATTAAAAGCTAATTATTGTGACAACTGACAAATCTTAGACAACTAAAAGCAGTTATAAGATGCAAGTCATCATGAAGAACTAATGGATTGGATTGCTTTTAACTACTATATCTTTTACTGAGGAAATATTTTCATGAGTGTGAAAACTAATAATGTTCAACACAGGTTCACCTTCTCCACTTACTCCAGCTGGTGCCTGCCGGTATGACAGCTCACTAGGTAACTTTTGGGTGATTTCTTGCTATTGATTCTTCATAAGGCCCTTTTGCGTGTTCAGGTGGGATTATTAGTTAACAGAAAGTTTCAAATTTTGCAGGTCTTTTGACAAAAAAATTCATCAACCTCATCAAACATGCAGAAGATGGCATTCTTGATTTGAATAATGCTGCTGCGACCTTGGAGGTATTCCTATATTAATTTTTTTCAAATAATAAAATATATCTTATTTGATTATTATATAAGATACAAGCCAACAAGTTGTGATGATACCAGGTGCAGAAGAGACGAATATATGATATAACAAATGTTCTTGAAGGGATTGGTCTAATCGAAAAGAAGGTCAAAAATAGAATCCAATGGAAGTAAGTTGTTTTTTTTTGCCACATATACATACCATGCAAATAAGTTGCTACAAGCCTACAATCCATTTAAACTTATGTGAAATATCTTAATTATCTCTTTAGAGGTCTTGATGCTTCAAAACCTAGGGAGTTGGAGGATGATGTTGCTTTGTTACAGGTATGCATTGATGGGTATTTAATTTTAGATATGTCCTTATAGATCTATTATAGTACACACATTTTCCTAATTCGTTCTATGCAATTTAGGATACTCTTGTAATTATATTGATCTTAGAGTCATGCCATGTGACAGTTTATGTGCCATGGAGTATTAATGCAGCTAGAGTGTTCTGAATTTTTAGGGGAAATCCTTGCAACACAAGTCATCTACTAAGAAGCATAGTTTAAGCCAACTAAGAAATTATTATAAATATTTTTTGGGTTAAACTTTACTGAATATGGTTCTGGTAAGTATTTTAATTCTGAAAATGGTAGTATGAACCATCAGTATCCTGTATCCTTTAGGAAGAGCAGTTGCATTAGATAAGGGATCTGGATCTCAAGTATACCTTCATTATCCCACCATATGTTGCGCTTTTGATGTGTTTATTTTGATGCTCTTAACAATTTACATTTATTGGATGTTAAGCAGTTATAGATGATGGACATCCCAAGGAGAATAGTTTCATTTATGTAAGTTTCTTATTTATGTTTCGAGATATTAATAAAAAATCAATATCTGCATGTTTAATCTGTATGCATTTTCAAGGTCATGAATGGTCTTTGTTTTCTTTTTGGTATTTTCATATTATAGATACCTTCAAGAAGACGAACTGACAAAGTCCAGTGCTATAAGCCTGCAACAATGAACTATCTAGGGTACTTCCCTGCCCATAAGCCTGATGAGGTTAGTGTTTACAAAACAACATTTGTAACGAAGTCTTCATGTGTGTTAAATTACTATCAAACTTTAGACTTTATATTTATTATTTTGGTTTTCCCATCAAAGAAATCAGAGCCTCCATATTGCTGTCTTAGATAGTTGATAAAGTATCGATTTACGGCGTTTCCAAGACGCGCAACGCGTGTCTGCGTATAAAAACTAGTTGAAGTTTTAACAATTAAACTCACATATATTCCTATCGGCAACACCTAGAGGCTAGAGTTGATCCAATCAATTATAATTTTCTGTAATTATGATTTGAAGTCAATTGATGATTTAATATGTTATCATTTATTGTTTACAACTGGTTGGTACTTTTAAAAAAGTTCTTGAAACGAAACGTATCATCTTGAAGTTGAGGAGAATCTTCACGTCTCTAACCCTTTAATACGTAAATAAGTTGATTTGGATGATTTAGTCTGCATTAGGTTGATGAGATAAGAATTTTGCATTATCTCAAAAGATATGAGTTACGAAGAATATATTGGGTTAACAGACATTGCCACAAAATGATGGGGAATAATGAGTGGTGATTCATCCCGATTTGGTTTTATCAGCATGTTAATTGATTATAATACATTGTAAAAACAAATAAATTATTTTTTCTTGTGTTGTTATTTATTTGTATGTTATTTATTTGCATATTATGGTGGAACCAAGATGGCATGGGCTTGTTGTATTTGTACACAGATATTTAATACTTACGAAGTTACGATAAGGAGAGATTGATGGTATTAGTGATGCTCATAATAAATCACAAAGATCTAAGGATCTACTAAATTAAAGTACCTTATTTTTTTTTGAACGGCTTGTTAGTTGTTAGTTGTTAGTATCACCAAGTTAGTAATATTCGCCTATGCCAAGGATTGAACCTTGGACCTCCAAGAGAGGCAAAGCCTCCCACCTCCCCCTTGACTACTAGGCCAAGAGATCATTGGCAATTAAAGTACCTTATTAGTTATTACTGTTGCAAAATGATAGAGTAAAAGGAAGCAAATGGAACGTAATGCTACAAGTTAATGCTTGCAGACCTTGTTTAAAATCTATGTTATCATTCTACGATCATAATGAGAGTCAACATCCCTAACAAAAGAGTTATTTTATTTTAAATAATAAAGTTAATCCTATGTATAATGACGAATTTGTCAATTATCAAAAGCTTTAGGTAAAATATGTGTGTGTAAAAAGAGGTTTAAATAAGGGGTAACTTTGTAAAATAGTAACAAACTTTTAAAAATATTTCAATTAGGTAACTCAAGTTTTAAATGTGTTCCAATTAAGTCACTCAGTTTTTATATTTTATATAAATTAAAAAGTCTTAACATGTTTTTTAGCATGTTATACTTTTTGTGTCAATTAAATATATATTTTTCTAACTCTTGATGCTGATATGGAACGTTGACGTAAATTTTAGATACTTTTTTTTATTTTTTTCATAATTAACATGTTTTTTTATTTTTTAATATAATTTTATATATTCAAAATTCTGATCCCCACGTTTTCTTCACCATTACTTTCTTGACATAAGAAAATTTAATGACTCGATTTGATCATTTAGTGGTTCAGTTTGAGAAAAATATGCATGAGTGACTAACTTAGAACACTTTTAAAACTTAGTTATTATTTTATGACATTTTCCCTTTAAATAAAAGTTAAATTTGCCACAAGTATTATAAGAAGTATTTTAAGCTTGACAAGTGACACTTATCAAACTGAATAAAGAGGCATTTTATTATAAGAAAAAAACCAATTCCTTTAGATTATTTAGGTGGTCGTTTGGTTTGTGAATGTTTTGTGAAGGAATTTGAATTGGAGTTGGAATTGAAATGGATTCTTGTAAACATTGATAGGGTGTTTAGTTGGTTAATTTTCAAGTGAAATTGAAATGTTAATTTTAAACATTTCATTAGATTGTTTAACATTCCATGTAGTAGAAGAAAGTAAATTCCAATGAATGAAGGAAAAATTTTCAATTCCAGTTTTCATCCAATGACCAATCAAACAAAACTTGGGATGTAAAATCTTTAAATTTTAATTCCAGGGAATTCTATGACCAAACAGAGGCTTAGGGTTTCGTTCAACCCCAATTTCTAACTTCTGCTACATCTCTTCTTTTATCTTCTGTCTCATCTAGGGGTGTTCATCGGATCAGATAACGGATTATTCGTATCAGATTTGAACATCTCATGACCCTATTCGAAATCCGATCCGATCCAAATAAGAAATGTCACTACGCGATTCGTATCTATCTGAATACAATTCAGATAGGATTCAAATAAATCCGAATAACCAAATAACAATTTTCTCCTATTTTTTCCTATTGTTTGGCTGATTCTTTATTATTAACATTTTACTATTTAAAATCATAATAAAATAAATAAAACCAGAAAATACAAAATTGTCTTAACGGTAAATTCAAAATTAAAACATAACAGGTGTAGAGAACCAGACGATTAGATGCTCTAATTTAGAACAACAATCAATTATTGTTTAATTATTTAAGATTAGAGGATTGAAATGTATCAAGACTCTTGAGTAATGAATTGAAAATATAATAGTTAGTTGAGTAATGAGTATTACGCTAGAAATATAGTTGAATTTTTATTCGTTTTAATCAGATATTCGAATAATCCAAATAATATGAATAAAAAAATTATGATACCCAAAATCTGATAAAGAATTCGGATTCGGATGAAATCCGATCCGAATATCCACATAAGGATTTGGAACGGTTTTTTCGGTTTCGGTCATATTACGGTTATTGGATTTCCGGATTTTTTGAACACCCCTAATCTTATTGAAAAGCCTAGCAGATGAGACTATCAACCTCTTTCTATTAAGACCTCGACACAAATTCCTACCACGCCCATTATTATCTCTATCATAACACCTCCTCTGCCACCTCCACTTTTGTATCACATTATTCAACAAGTCCTACCTAAAAATGTGTGTTCTAGCTTAAAAATATGTTGTTTTAACTTAAACATGTATTTTTTTAACTTACTATAAAAAACACAAAATGTATTGTACTGTTTTAACTCGAAACAATTTTAATTAAGTGAATGTGATGTTTTAGCTTAAAATGTATTGTCTTAATGCTAAACATGACTTAAAAACACGGAACAACACACTTTAATTGTCAACACCACTGAAAACAACACATAATAAAAAGTGTAATGTTTCACCTTAAAACAATACAAAAACATTTTAACCTTAAACTATTTGTTTTAACACTAAACTATGATGTTTGAACATTAAATAACACAAAATGTGATGGTTTAACTTAAAACAACACGTAATTATGAATTATGTTGTTTTAGCTTAAAATAACACCTTAAAACAGTACATACATGTTGTTCTATATTAACACAACACAATTTTACAACGATGCCATTTAAATTAAAATAAATATATCAATATTATTCTTAATTAAAGAGGAAAATTTACGTATTTTATGGTGTATTTTTTAGTATTGATTTATAATAAAGTTAGAAACTTGAAAAAGTAAAAATAAAAAATAAAAAATAACAGAGAAGGAGGCTTAAATTCGGTTTTGATTCATGAGATTTAACAAAAATAATCATTTTCATACAAAGAATGAAAACGTCAATTTACCTTTAAAAGTGTCATAATTATTTCAATTTCATTTCAAAATTTAAACCAGATGTTTCAACTTGAATCCAGAACAATAAAATTTTTGAATTGAAACTGAGACAAATAATAAAACTTAAACTTAAAAGAGCAAAATTAAAATTAACAAAAAAAAAAAATACAAAGTGGTTATTCTTTTAGCCTAAAATGCTCATGATATAATTATGAATATATAAACCAAAACTGTATAAGCCTAGAAATATAAATGTCTAGTTGAGATGTGATATGATTGCACCATGATGCCTAAAAACATGATCTAATAGATCGTTGCATCAAGTGGATCATAGTACCATAAAAATGGTTGCATGCGTAACAATATATACCAACTATAAAAATCCGCCAATCCATATATGATGCTTGAGCAATGACAATTGTGTGTCATAATCACTAGCTTGATAGACATGTCGTACATATGGTGAACTACAATAATAATTATAGAGAGCCTAACATAGCTAGGTTAAGAGATAACTAAGCATGCCATGAAGTGAGTTAGGATCTCATATAGTCCTTTATGGCCGTGGCCCGTTAATGGACCCTTATGAGCTTTTAAAATATCGTTTAGACCATGACCAATGCCCTAGTTGGTCCTATACATTTGACCCGCTATCAAAGAATTACAATAACTAAATGATGATATGTAGTATCAGTTACTCATAAACCTCCATTACCAGGTCTAATCCTCCATGAAAAGTAAGAAAATCCACGTATTTGACCAATTCAAAGTGAAAAAATAGGGTTTATCCCTCGATGAAAAATGGGGTTTCTCCCTCTGCAAAACTGGGATAAAGTTTAGCCGCAATTCAAGATAAATTCATGATTTGGGAAGTGGTATATCTTTAGGATCTACTTCAACATTTGGAAATTCATTTATAGGTAAAGCTGTAAAAAGATAAATGTACTTGATGCTCCCCCCAGAGAAAGACCTAAGTTCTAGTAGTCTCGTTAAATGGTGATTCAAAATAGATTCTACATCTTTTTTTCTTGCATATTGAAGGAAATTAAAAATGATGTGTTCGTGATGTTAGTTGACGAGCCTAGTGATATGTAAAAAACTAAAGATATGGCGATGATTTACGATATGTGCTACACACATGTTTCGTTAAGTAGAGATATTTTTATCATGTTCATGTGATGGAAAATCTTCTTTAGCCTTTAAACCTTCCATTGACACTTTATCTTTGCTAAACATTAATTAAGTTTGAAACGCCTAAGGGGTCAAGGTTATGGTGTAACAAATAAAATGTACTCTTGAGTTCAATGGTAAAAAAGTAAACATATTAGAAGAAAATAACTCAACATATTATATGTGTTGATCTCTTTGCCAGCTTCATGGTTGTGGCAATTGCAAGAAAACATGTAGGCGTTACAAACTTTTTTAAAACGTTAAACATTATGTTATGGTTTGCTTTCTGCCTTTCTTGTAAACGAATAAATATTATTTTAGTAAAAAAATTAAAAAGGAAATTGATGATGATATATACTTGATACATAAAACGCTTCAAGAGCTTTCTAAAGATTTGAAATTTTCAATACAAGACGGATGTTTGGTTGATTTGTTTCTATTCATTTAGAGGGCTTAAATATTATTTTGCTTTTTAGCTACGAAGAAAAGTGCTATAACTGCTACTCTTTTCTTGATTAGCAATGAAAATTCTTTAATAATACACCAAAAATAGTTTTCTCTAATAAATGATTATGAGTTTAAATCTTGCATAAAACAGGTGATGAATTTTAAAATTAATAAACGTGTGAGTTCTCTAAAAAAATTGAAAAGCCAGGTGGGTTTATTTTACGCGGCTTGCATGCAATCATTTTTATTTTTTATAATTTATTGCACTTTTTGGTAAGAGTGAAATACCAAAATAATGGTACTCTATCCTAAATCTATGTTTTCAATTTAATCAATGTTTTCAGAACCGGATCGAACGTCGAACCGGACGCCTTACTGGTTTGGTGGTCGGACCGGTCGGACCGGATGGACCGAATTTAACTATATTTTAATTAATTTTATATATGTAATTAAATATAAGTAATTTATATATGATTTATACATATATTTTATAGTTATATATAAAACTTAACTATATTTGTATATCCGAAGTACTAATTTATGGTTTAACACCCTGTTTTTACCCACTAAAATCAAAAAAAAAAAAAAATAGAAAACCGGTTGGAACCGGCCCGGTTCGCCGGTCCGACCGCCGAATCGGTTTGAACCGGCTGGTTCAACTCAACCAAAACGATCTACCCCTGACCGGACCGGACCAGGCCCCGATTCGCGGTCGAACCGGTCGGACCGGCCGGTCCGATCCGGTCCTAACAACACTGAATTTAATGTAGACATTGACTCCACATTCTCAAAAACTTAAATCAGTCAAAGATAGTACTAATGTTTTATAGAGATCGATCCCAAAATCTAAAATTTTCAGAAAGATGAATACATTGAAAATTAAAAGATGACACATATTTTTTTTTTGAACGGCTATTTTTTTTTGAACGACCAACGAATAATTTTTAAGATCGGTCACTCGGGTAAATCCATTGGCGAAAGACCACCCACGCCCGCGAACGCAGACAGCGCTGGTGACCGGCTCTCTCATCATTACAAGAGAAACCCACCACCCAAAGGTCCACTGTGATAAAACTTTAATCCACTATAATAAAACTTTTAATCCGCTTAAAACATATTACATCTAATGAGACTCCAACTCATAATCTTCACTTTAAAAAGAACACATATAAACCCTTCCTTTAAAAAGCATTCTGACAATTTAATTGATATGTTTGACCTCAGATAGTTTATGTGTTCAACAAATTCTCTCTCTCCAAAAAACCAATTATTAGTGGTTCTCGACTACTTCTATTTCGTTTTTTCATTAGTATTGGACTATTGTCTAAATTACTCAACTTAATCAATTTAATGTGTATGGTTTCATTAACGCATAACCAAACCAACGAAAATGTTAGTTTTAGCTTCATCGGTTGGTCTAGTCAATTATATATATACTAATTATCAACTTTTGTGTGTATTATGGGAGGTATAATATGCTTAAGTGGGTTGTACCCGTCTTTTTTTTTTTTTAATATTTAACTATTCGTTTTAACCCAATACTTTTAACCTTTGACAACTTAGTCCCAACAATTTTTTACTTTCAATTTTAATAGCTTATACTTTTCGTTTTTTACAAATTTTGTGTTTTACGTTTCGTTCTAAATGCTGCGAGTTAATACGCCGTACCGTATGTGTGTGGTTCGACATTTGTAAGCTTATTTTTTTTCCCATTTAACGGTCCTGTCACAGTGCGCTGGTCCTAGGTCGACTTGCTCATTGTTTTATATGTTTTACGTTACGTCTGCGTGGTTCAACGTTTTTATGTCTACTTTTCGTTCATTTTAATTTTTTCGTCTTTTATTTCTTCTTTAACACTAGTTTTGTCGGTGTTAGTGGTCACTGACGGTAGTGTGTTATTGGTGCTATTTGATAAAGTTTTACGTCCCCCGCCGCAACGCGATGACCTAATACTAGTTTAGTCCAATTTTCAAATCATTAGGTATTAAAAAGATTATTTGGTGTAAAAGATTACGATTATATATAGTAATCTCACAGGTGGGTGAGTCATTGTTTACAATATCACATTAAGGTAACTTTTTTTTCCAAGTTAAAAAACATAAGGTGCAGAATAAGAACAAAAGTCAAACTTGGGGCCTTTTTTTCTCCACTTTTTTTTATTATTCAACCTAAACTGAATACTTTAATTGATATCTTACATTATGTCTTTTTCTATTATTAAATTTAATATATTCAATGGTATCTTAAACTATTTTTTATTAATTTTTTGCATTTTTATTTATTAATTTTTTGCATTTTTATTTATTAATTTTTTGCATTTTTATTTATTAATTTTTTGCATTTTTACTTGCTAACCATATGTATATTAACTCATTTTAACCACGCACATATCTTTTTTTACATGTAATATTCAAACCTGAGCCACAGTAACTTTATTTATTATTTAGCTCTGTCAATATTATCATCGCAACGAATGATCAACAACATCTGCTAGTTATATATAATAAACTATATATGTTACCGGAAATTGTTTTACATTGGAATTGATTTAGATCATCTTCAGCATTAGTTGCCAATTAGATCGAAAAAAATAAAATTATCATAAGGAACAATAAAATTATCATAAGGAACAATACAATTATCATAACGTGAAAGTGAAAAGTTCACCGTTAACATTACATTCAAAATAAAAATAAAAATTTAATCGTAAAAACTAAACTAGTAAAAAGTATTGATGATTAATGTGAGAATAGTATAAACACACACATATCCTTTGTTATATATATCTATTACGAACGTGCAAAACACATATCCTATGTTAATTATATATCTATAACTTTCTAGCCTCCATGTATCCAATTTTAATTTTTAAGCTTGGAAAAAAGGGAAGTTTCTCTGCAATCCGTGTGTTATGAAAACCCAAATATCAAATGGAGTAAATTTCGTTTTGGTTCCTATGGTTTGATGACTTGATCACTTTAATTTATTCAGTTCAAAAAGAAATTTTTATAATATCATGTCTTGTGGGCTGTGACTTTATTTTTATAATGATTTTGATCCATGTCACTAACTCTGTTAGTTTTTGTTATTAACCTCAGAGGTATTATGGTCATTCTACATACAAGGATTATTCTTGTAAATTTTTAAGATAACTTTAGGAGTTGTTTTTTAATATATAAAATAATTAAAAAATAAATATTAATTCAAAAAACAAAACATAAAATCTAGAAGCCCTTCCCACCAGACAACCACCCTGTCCACCGTCTTCTTCCTTGTCTATCTTTTTCCCTCTTTATTCACAGTCTCTATCATGTGTTGCATTCGTATTGTCGGAACATGCAACTTCGATAGAAAACTCATTGAAAACGATGATGAAGTCGGTGACGGAGCACCATGAACTGGAGGCGACTTTTGTAGAATCACATCCTTTCCAATAATCTCCTTCGGTAACAAAACCCTAGAAACCCCAAAATCAACCACTAAATTATGATCAAACACCGTTTGCGTCATAAAAAGCTTCAACAATGCCGGTGCTAATTGCAACCGCCCCGTTAACCCAAGAAATGTTCAGTATGAAGCTTCCAGCACCTTTATCTTCAGCATCCAAGGTTGGCTGCACAAGTTTCACAATCAATTGTAGCGATCTGAGAGGATAATACGAATGCAACACGTGAAATTAATTACTTCAGTACGTTGGCTTTCTTATCCACTGGTAACAACTGGCGGTTCACCGTGAATCGAGATAAATGATGTGAATCGAGAGGGAAAGAGTTAAATAAGGAAGAAGACGGTGGAGAGGGTGGTTGTCGGGCAATGGTCGTTGTCCAGCGATGGTGCAGATGGTCCGGCGATGGTGCAGATGGTCCGATGATAGTGCAGATGGTCCTGCGATGGTTTAGATGGTCCGACGATGGTGCAGATGGTCCGACGATGGTGAAGATGGTCAGACGATGGCGCAGAGGTCTGATGATGGTGTAGATGGTCTGACGGTAGTGGCTGATGGTTGTGGAAAAGGAATTTAGGGTTCTAGATTTTATGTTTTGTTTTTAAAATTTATATGTATATTTTTCAATTATTTTATATATATATTACAAAAGCAACCCTTAGTGTTATCTTAAAATTTTACAAGAATAGTCATTGTATGTAGAATGATCACAATACTCCTAGAGTTAACAACAAAAAAACTAACAGAGTTAATGTTAGGGATCAAAACCGTTATAAAAATAAGACCACAGGGCATGATATAGCAAAAGATGGTTTTTTAGACTGAATAAGTTAAAATGTGTAAACCATAGGGACCAAATACGAAATTTACTCCATCAAATATGTAAACATTTCAAACGTTGACAGCCTACAATTACATTGTAAACATTTGGACTTTTCAAGCATGTTCTAAAAGTCAAATCACTTTAGAGACTGTTCTCAATGTATGAATTCTAAATGTACGACGTGTTGAAATAATGATGAGAAATTCTATTCTATATATATATGTAGAAGATTGATAGATTATATTTTTTTTATAAAAATAGTCTCTCTTGACTCTTGAGGCCTCCATATTTTAGGGCCTTTAATTTTTGTCATTATATGCTAGATCGTAAATGTTTTTTCGATTATTTGAGCATAGTTTTTAAGATTTTTTGATTTGTCAAAAGTGATGCGATATTGACTTTGTCATTTATCATTATGATTTATTTACATTTCACAAATTATATCTCGATAAATTATTCAGGGTCTTCGTTTAATTTCAGTTTTGACAAGGATATTGTTATTATATTATTTAATAATATGAGATTATTTAATTCACTACATTATATATTATATTATTTATAAAACTTAAAATTAATATTTTAAATTATTAATAACTATTATCTTATTTGAATAGTTAACTATATAACTACTAAATAGTTTTATTATAATAATTTATAATAATGATAATGATAATAATAATAATAATAATAATAATAATAATAATAATAATAATAATAATAATAATAATAATAATAATAATAATAATTAAATTTATAAATAAGTGTTATCATATTTGAATACTTAACTATATAATTACTAAATATAGTTAATGTAATGATTAGATATACTATTATAAGACATTCAATGATAAAAAAGTTGTAATTTACCTTACAAAAAAAAAAAAGTTGTAATTTTACTTAAAATTTAAGACACCTAATATAATTTTCTAATCATAAAGTTGAAGTGCTATATACATATATACAATAGTTTCTGGGTTGTCCATACTTAATCAATTTATGCCACTTAATATATCATCTAATATACATTTATGTTAAGTATTATCTTATTTATAATATTTTAAATTAATATTAAAATATATACATTTATTATTTGTATTTTTATATATAATTTAATACTATTTAGTTTAAGTATTATTTTATTTAAACACTTAAGTGTATAATTACTAAATATCGACATAGTTATAATAATAATACCCAAATATATCATCGTTTAAGACAAATCGAAAAATAGGCTCGATAACACCCGTTGCATCAATGTCTCTACTACTACATAATACAAAACTCATTGGTTGATTGGTAATTTTTTATTTTTGTAAGACGCATAGAACAACTATTTAAACATATGGTATAAGTTGATGCGTTGGTATTAGGTATGAGTTTTAGATGTTTAAAACTTTGTTTTTAACCTAAATTTAATATCCAATATAATCACTTAGTTACATGTTTGAAATATAGGTTAAATGAAGCTTAACGAATATTATTTGAGAATGATACAAAGGATAGCAAGACTATGGGTTGAAAGGTGCTGAAAACGAAGAAAACTGTGAAAAACTACAGGGAGGTAGTAAGCTACGACAGCCGTAAGCTACGGCCTGAGGCCGTACCTTACGGCCCTTTGCTGAGTTCGTCTGTGAATCCCGTAAGATAGAAGGTTTAGCCGTATGGTTGAAGGTAGGTCGTATGTTACACCCTCAATCACAAACAGGGTTTTACCGTTAGGCGTGTGACAAACCAGGATCTCAGAAACGGTCATATCAAACGACACTAAATGAATTTAAAATAAACGTTTGACTTCAAAGTATAATGCCAAAACAAAATGTTCAATGCAAGATAAATAAGTTTGATGATGCATGTCCTGAGTGAATTCCTTAGCCGTGCAACCTAGCTTAAGCGTTCCTGTGACATGAGAAAACATGCTAAAGTGTGTCAACATAAAGTTGGTGAGTTCACAGGTTTTATAACATATAATATGTTTGTAAATGTTCGAATGGCAAAGTAATTAAAGTATACCGATAGGTAGCTAGCCTATAATCAAGTTATTTAGCGTTTCAAACGGAAGCTGACTGTTTGTATGTTTGTTGCCTTCCCGTCACGTCTAACACAGACAGTGACAAATGTTAGGTCAATAATGCACCCGTTTGGCCTCCAATCAAGCTAGCGTGACTAGCCCGGGCGGGGTTTGTCAAACCCAGTAGTACTACTCAAAATTACCTAGCTACACATTACTAACGATTCAAGAATGTAAGGACTTTTAAGTATGTTTGCACTAACGTAACAGGCGATAAACAATAATACCGAAACCAATTTGTAAATATGTTTGCATGTTTTCTCCCCCAAAAAGAAAAGAAAGTAAATAGGGGCCGTGAAGACTCACCTTCAAATCACAGCAAAGAAAGAGTGATCGCACAACAATTAGGGTTTTGGTTAACCTGAATTTCATTTAATATAAATATAACTAGTTGCAATCCTGGACGCGTGTTGCGCGAAATGTTTTGACATTTTGTATAATTGCTTGTATTTTTGATGAAACACAGCGAATATGGACATTGCATACAAGTAGCAGTAGTTTAGATGGGTTTTCAGTATGTTCAAGTAGTACATAGAAGTGATACATGGGTTATCATTAAAACACAGCTAATATAGACATTGCATACAAGCAGCAGTAGTGTAGAGTTTTCAGCATGTTCAGGTAATACATACAAGCCATATATGGGTTTTCATTGTATGCCACAACTTTTCAACAACCTGATGGACGTATAACATCTAGCTTTAAAGCTTCAAAAGGTTTGTTATATTGTTTGGGTTGCATGGTGTTGTGCATATATTTTGGTTACCAAAAGTACGGCTGTTGAAAACTGGTTTCCTTGTTCTGCAAGTATCACATGGTTCTTCTGCAGTGCCACCCATTATGTTTATCAAAATACTGCATCAAAAGGCATTTAATTGTGGTTGTTCAAAAGTCGTGTTGCATATTTGCTAGTCGTTTTTCTGCTTCTTTGTGCCAGCCTGCTCCTTATCTGTATATATGTAGAAATTTGTTAATAGAAGTTGCACTGTTTGTAATAGGTGTTTCTTTATGTTTGTACCTTCTTCCAGATATAGTGTTCTTTTTACTGGATTCTCTGGGTGATTCTTACGTGCAGTGGTATGTGGTGTTGGGGTATTTGGTGCTGGGGTGCTAGTTGAGGGTACATCTGCATTTATGTTTTGAACTGTGTTAACTGTGCAACGAACCGATCCTGTTCTGATGTTCTTTTGGGCTTGAACATGGAAATATGCCTCTTTGTTAAGGACAGTGTGCTGCATTGCGTCTGGATGCTCGTTTGACAACAAGTCCGAACATTTCTTTCCAATCAATTTTGTTGAAGGTTCGTTGAACATTGTGGCATGGATACTCCCTGTGTTGTCTGATATGGTGCCACTTATTCGGTACCTGCAACGTATTTAGATATAACTTAGTTTAAAGACTTTAACGTATGTCTAGTTTTGGTGTTTGATGTTTGATTTGATGCATTCTAAATCAGCAACGTTTGTAGTATATTGTGGAGGAATTGTGTCTATGTGTGAGGCTGCTATGCAGAGATTAGTATTATATTATGTGGTTGTAGAAACTTTTCTTATTGCATGCTCCTAAAATTATTTTTTCAGCTCAAATTTAAGTGGTTGATAAATTTGTAGTGTATGCTGGTTTAGTGTTTACTTACTTTTTTGTTGGGGTAGGGTAGTAGCCATGATGTGAACAAAACCAAAGGCTGTCTGATTTGATGGGTGAGTTGTCACAATTGGGGCAGGCGGTGAAGTGCCATTCTTTGTCTGTGGCGATGTGTGTGAATGCAGCTTTAAGCACAAAGATTTGTCCCTGGGAAAATGTTGAATGTGCTTAGCTGAGTTGATTTGTGTAGTTGGCAATAAAAGGTAATTGTATAATGTTTATTCTTACAGTGAGTTCGTTCTTTTCTTTTTGCAGAAGTTCAGACATGGTAATGTGGTTTTGGATGCCTGCGGATGTTTGTTTCTGTTGCTGTGACTGGATGTCAGTTGTGTCTTTTGCTGACTCATGTTCTTCAAAACTGAGAATGTTTAACAAATGTGTTTAATATTTTTTTTGATGATTATGTGTAGTTATGTGTATGTTATGTTTATACAACAGGTGGATAAATGGGGTATAAAAGTCGTGCACAGTCATACATTAATTGCCCACCTACATACGATAAAGTTCTTTGTGCAAAAGGCATTAATAAATATGTAAATCTTACAGGCGCAGGAGTGTGCGTGTTTCCACGGTCGATGGGTTGACATAGACATGTGTTGCGTTTGTTGATTGGAGTTGCAATTTACCTGTGTCGACAGGCATATTAAGTGTTTTTACACTGAGTGATAGTGGTTAATGCAATAGTGTATACCTATAAAATCAGTTACTCTAAGTCCAGTAATTGCAAGTATTGTTGGTGGCACTGATGTCTCAACTGAAGTCCTCGGAAACTTTGTTGTAGATGTTGTTATTTCGCCCCACAGAGTGACACTGACGTCCTTGTTGCTGCAGGAATGAAAGATATTGTGTTAAATCATAAAAATTCAAAAGTAATGGATGATTAGCCATTCATTTCTTTATTGTTGTATCGTTCTTCAACAACCTAATCACATGAATATATACTTTTCAGAATGACTTATATATTATCTATCCTGAAATGATAAAGGCACACAAATATTGCAAGATTATCTAAGCAAGATTGGAAATAACACCATTAGTTGCAATTCATTATTAGTAGTGAATTTCCTGTTTTAAAGGTTGAAGAACAAGTTGTCTTTTGCCAGCAGGAACATATATAGGTAATTTGAGACACTCTAGCTAATGTTGGTTACTTGGGGTTTGAAAGAGACAAACCTGATGTCTTTCAACGTCATTGTAACGAAAGGTGCTCCAGCATTTGTTCTGTTATCGTGCATCTCTTGCAATATTCCTATGTAGTCTGTGTGAATAGTGTTTGTGCATCACAGTAATGAACATGTAGACAGTGGATAGTTGTTGAAAACATTTATGATGGATGTCCTTACCCACTATTGCCCTTTTGTTTTTTTGAGCTGGATCTTTGCTTTGTTCATGGAGGTAATCCAGTCTTACACGGGAGGCAAATTCATAGTATTGACGAGGGAGGTCCGGAGTGTCATCAATAGGTGTAAACATCGTTGCTGCTCCTACTCGCATGTAAGCAGGGTGGCAAACAGTTGAAGTAAATTTGTCAGGTTCGGTACACGCATACCCTTTAACCCGGTAACATGATTGCACTTGAAGTTTTGATGTCACTGTTCTTTGATCTTTACCCCTTGTAACAGCCTGGATTCCTATGCCCTGTTGCAGTATTGTAATTCATAATTGTAAGTTTGGTTAACGAAAATAAAAGTATGAATTTAGTGTTTTACGTTTTAACACAAATTATTTTCAGTAAGTTATTGGGAATAAGGTGGTTGTTTAAATGATATTTACTATTGACATTATACCATTTTTTGTAAAAATTGCAGTAAGTATTTAATTTATGATTTTTAATTCAGCTAGGCATAAAATATCCTAAAACCATTTGAAGAAATGGCAAAGTCAAAAATAATGTTTGAATGTAACTTAATCATCGGCTATTATTATTGATATATTTTACTTCAAAGGTTAGATTTAGATACAGGTTTTAAAAAGATGTTTAAGACTTAGCTAATTAGGATAAAAGTTATTAAAGAGAAATAAAAGTGGTTAATCACAAAATAGGGGGACAATATTTAATGATATTTCAAAGAGTTCTATGATGTATGTCTCTTGTGATTTATTGTATAGCTTTGTATTTAGGTTTAGTATACCTGTTGATCCACAAATACATAGCACGTTTCATTGTCTCTGAAGGCGGGTTTCCAAGTACGAACTACGCGAACGTTCAGTTCAGGAGCTGGTCCGCCCGGTCTTAAACTTGATATTTCAGTGTCTTCCATTTCTATTCACCTATTTGGAGAAGGAACATGAGGATAAAGGTAATTCTATTAAAGTTGGCAAATAAACATGTAAATACAGGTATTTATCATCATTATATAGAGAAAGGAGATTGAACTATAATAGAGATTGACCTGATCCATATCAATCTCGTTTAATAGTTCTGTATACACGATATTTAATGTTTTATTATCACTATTTTCAACACTTTTTCTTGTAAGGATCTTTATAGAATTTGGGGATGTTGCCCTTGACAAAGCAACATATAACTGTCCATGACTGAATATTGGCTCAGGTAAATAAATTCCTATTTTTTTCAGTGATTGGCCTTGGCTTTTATTAATGGTCATTGCATAGCATGTTTTAACCGAAAATTGCTTCCTTGTAAAAACAAAAGGAAGGTCTTTCGTATTATGCACAAAATTAATTCTCATAATATATACTCGGTGTCCTAAGGATGTACCTGTTATTACATGAGCCTCAATAACACGAGGTAGTAACTGTGATATCAGTAATCTAGTGCCATTACATAAACCATTTTTTTGATCTAGATTACGAATTAACATTATGGGAGTGTTGTTTTTCAGCTTTAAACAATGTTTTGGAATCCCATTAAAATTAAGTACATTAAGGTATTCAATTGGGTACATAGCATCAACATCTCCTCCATCTCTAGAGTGTGGAATCATCGAGTCAGTGCTGAAGTATGAGCTGCATTCTCCAGGTGACATGGCATGAATAATGTCATTGATTTCATCCACAGTTTCATTCTTAGGACATATGATGGCACTTTCTGCAAATGTTGGGGCTGTTGGGCTTAGCAGACATTCCTTATTGTAGACAAACCTGATCAAATCATACAACGCAGCTTCTGAATCCTTAATAATCATCTGTGGTGGTATTTCAATTACTTTAACATCCGCTTGTCCAGTTGTATGTGGAACACCTTCTTTACCGTCTCCAACTCTTAGTAACCAATTACAAAACGATTGTACATCCTGGTATCCACTCGTATATGAAGACAAGGTTGCTCGCAAATTAACAGTTAGCTTATGAA
This sequence comes from Flaveria linearis, assembly GCA_024085815.1. Classification (NCBI taxonomy): domain Eukaryota; kingdom Viridiplantae; phylum Streptophyta; class Magnoliopsida; order Asterales; family Asteraceae; genus Flaveria; species Flaveria linearis. The sequence goes on from CM044001.1 coordinate 16,538,492, forward strand.
CTGAAAAGTAGTTCCACAAATAAGACTTTGTGAGACATGACGATATTTTATCAGCCTTTGTGCATTTTGGTTTTACTGGTAATGTTTGACGGAAGTCTCCACCTAGTAGAACAGATTTACCGCCGAATGGTACCGCAATATTACCCGTTAAATCCTTCAATGTTTTATCCAGGGACTCAAAACACCTTCGGTCGCTCATCGGTGCCTCATCCCAAACTATAAGGCTTGTTTCTAACAAAAGGCGAGACAGGTTTGTATTTTTTTTAATATGACATATAGATTCATCTGTTAATTCCAACGGTATTTTAAATCTTGAATGTGCTGTACGACCTGAAGGCAACAATAGCGAAGCGATCCCCGAAGCTGCTACTGCTAAAACAACCTGACCTTCGGACCTTAAAGCTGTAATGATTGTTCTCCAGAGGTATGTTTTACCTGAACCTCCATGGCCATACACAAACAATAACGCTTGTAATGAATTCTGCATAGAAGTCAAGACCGCATCATAGACATTTTTTTGTTCAGGATGAAGATTTGCCTTTAAGGAGAGATGTTCATGGTGTAAAGCTTCCCGATTGTAACCTTTTTCCTCAAGTAACAGTACATTTCTAAGCATAGAAAGAGTGGATTCTGTGGGGAGAGGCAATCCAAAATCAGCCAGTGTGCGTGGTGTTGCGTTAGAGTTTAGTAACAACTCAAGCTCATAGAGCACAAACTGTTGTAAATCAGCATTGGTAACACCGGAATTTGAATTTCGTTGACTGGAGTTAAGGTTGTAAGTAATATCATCCCCCATTTTTTCCCAGCTGGCATCCCACAAAGCTGAAGGGTTTGACACATCACAATATAATAGTATATGTACAAAAAGAGATCTAATTTCGGATGCAGTTGCCCATTCAGAGGCTTCTGAAATTGTAGACAACCATTCTTTATCGTCACCAATTAAACCTAGTTTTTCACACGCCTCCCTAAATGTTAGCATTACAACACCTGAAACTGTGCGTATATCCGCAAATGAACAACAACCTTTCTGATAACTCAACAACATCCTCAGATAAAACAATTCCCCACATGAAGGATGCACGTAAGTTAGCCTACCCACAGTAGGAGTTCTCTTGCATGTTCTACGTGTCCAACTTTTTGTCGATAAATCCCATCGATATTTAGAGAGATAGTCTATGTAACGAAGGTTGGCCCCTGAATCCGTAGAGGACATTCCTGCGGAGGACTCAATTGTGTTGTTTGCTAGCCATTCAGTAAGAGTTGTTTTTCCAGCATTCTGATTATTGACAATTTCTTGAAGTTGCTGTGTTTGTCTAAATGTCATGTTTTGTTTGCCTTCCAAATGTACCGCAAGAACTTGAACAGGTGGGTTCCTATTATGTATGGGGAACGAAAGAATTCTCCAAGATGCCTCATGTGGGCATATAAAACGGCCATCAAGGTAGTTTTTGATCTCATCAACAACCTCAACTACATTAGCAGGTATGTTTTCTGAAGTAACATCCTTTTCTGTTAATGTAAAACGAACCCTGTCTGCACCCTTTGATATATACTTAAAAAGATATTTTATAAGCATACTCCACCCACAGTACTCAACATTTATATGCGCATCAAAATGCATGAGCAAGTCCGCATTATACGGAACAACATACCCATTATCCAACGGAATTCCACCTTTGATGCATGGAAAATAATCCTTGGACCTTTTGTAGTGAACGTACCCTCCATTGTCAAATCGTGTGCATGGCTCGTATGCCTTAGGATATTGCTTTGAACATACGCCATCTTTCATACACGGAGAACGCATTCTTGCTATACCGCACGGTCCATGTAGCATCGATTCAGTAACAATCCTATGTAAGACAGGATTTGTTTGATTGTCAGGTAGTTCGGCACTAATATATCTGTTGATATCCTCTGGGGTGCGAATTTTATAAGAATCAGTCACCCATAACAACGTGTGACAATGTGGCACAACCCTCTTTTTTGGAATTCAATTGTGTATAGCTCTGTACAAGCAGAAAGCGTAATACAACATGAGTATTCATAATAAAGTTGTATGATGGCGTAGTTAAAAAGGACAAGCAACATGATTTACACTTACCTGCAACAACATCACCAAAGGGTTTTAATGTTTTCAGATGCTTGATGAAAGACCGTACCTTCATCTGGAATACCCTAGCAATAATATCAGGTCTATCCTGTGGACTTGGTACATGTGCTGCTGCTATTTCCCTTTCAATCTCAGGCCATTTGACATTGCACGTGAATGTTATAAAGTACTGAGGATTCCCGTAGACTCGGCATATAGCGAGGGCATCTTGGTAATGTTTATACATATACCTTGGACCACCGGTGAAAGATGATGGTAATACGACCCGTTTACCCACGCTATGGCCCTCTGTATCACCGCGAGATATTGCATCGTGAAGACCTTCCAAAAACTCACACCTGAATTCTTCTTGATTATTCCGAACATATTCTAACCGACAATGTTCGACGCAGATATAAGAGTCAACAATGTATTGCTGAAACAGCCTACCTGCGTGAAGAAGATGGTTGTACACATTTTCACGATCATGAATCTGATACGAGTAGAACATTGATGGACTAAGCTTGCGATAATCTATTGAATGGTCAGGTCCTAAGCGTAACTCAGGAGACCACCCTTGCTCTGCATGAGGGAATAAAAGTGGATATTGCAATGGCATATAAGATGGATGAAGCTTGCTAACTCTATGTGGAGTATCAGCCTTATCATGGACAATAACATCAAAATCTTCCGATGCAGTACCAGCATCACAAACAATGGCAACGGTATTTGGTAAGGGGTCGTTGTACCTTCTGTCCCTCACCCTACTGTAAAGTTTAATTGAAAACTCAGGAACGTGCTGTTGAGTATATAACTCTCTCGCAGACCGAAAAAGACGCACGTAGGCGTTTGATTCATCAAGCATGGCAGTTAATGCCGAAATGATGTCTATTGATAGATTCGGTAAATTATTTCCATGGAAAAGACGAAGCCTGTTTTCAACCTCATTTTCGGAGTCAAAAATATACATCTGCAAAAACCTCGGCCGATCCCCAGGCAACGGGCAAATCGACCCAAGCCAGTGACATACCTGACCAACAACCTTGAACACGTAAGGACCGCCACCCTGATTAACCGAATTGTCTATGGTAGCCCCGAAGGAAGTCATTGAAAACATGGCGTTGTATGCACGAATATTCCCCATAAATTCACGGTCAGCAAACAAAGACTTCAATAAGTCGGGAGGTTGCAGAGGGAAATTCAACACTACTTTCCCAGCCTTACAGTACTTATGATATCGAGGTCTACGACCAGCTGGAAAAGATGTGAGTCGCTCAGCGTACCAAAAGAGAGACCTGCAGAACTCACACACCTTATTACATCTTCCCAAATCCATGTAGTAAGGAGAAACTGTTGTATGACTGGTTTCGGCAGAAGAAACACCCGTCATAACTTCAACATGAGCATTGGTTGAAGATATACCACCTGTCATTGTCGATCTTAGCATTGATGCACGATGGAATGACTGGCGTTCCGTCTGGGATGATGCCTCAAAAGATGACGTAGAAGAAGAATTTACACCAGAATCAGTGCCACCTAGGCGTGCACGTTTACGTCGGCGGTTCTGATAAAGCGACACACACATTCAAAGACGACATATAAGAGGCTTAAAGAACAGAACAGTATATGTTTCAGGGAAACTACAGAACCTGGAATCTACTTTTAGCATCAAATTAACAATAATAGAATATAGGTTAACCTATTCCGTATAGGTACACTCTTCCTAAAAAAAACCAAAAAAGCAAGCCATTGTTGACGTTAAAATTAAAACAATGAAATCAATAGTAATGTAATAAAGTTTAAAAAGACAGGTAATTGTATAAGCCAAACATAAAAAATCGGAGAAACGAATAATACCTGCATATGAGAACCCCAACTATTAGCTGAGATTATTGCTGAAATAACCTGTACACACAAAAAAAATACGACCACACGGCAACACAGTAAGAAGAAAAAATCACTTAGACATACCATAAGGTAGACAAACACAATTATCATTATAGCAAAGATGTGAGAACATCAATAAAAAAACAAAGACATATCACGACAGAACTAAGGAAACATAAACTAAATTTAGGTCACAAACCTGCAGAATGTAAGTAAGAAAACTTTCAACCCCAAAGCTCGAGTACCCAAGGAAAAAGTATCAGAATATCAGAAACTAAAAAATCATAAAAAAACATCACCATATATAATATATACGATTAAGAGAACGTGTATATAAACATGTCATTGTCTGGATTAAAACACTGATCTAAGCCAGTGAACATTAAGTTAAATTTCAAATGACCTGTGGATTAGTACTTGTAGAATGTATCCTTGTCTTATACCGGAAAATGCTATACCTGAAAGAAAACAGTAATATTTTTGGTTTAAACCCAAACAGTCAAAACTATAATTAGTTATCAATAACCTTTAACTAATAACAAAACATGACTAAAACAAAAGACAATATTTTAAACTCCACATTTCTAACTTAGCTTTAATATGTTATGAATCATGGTAATATTCAGTATTCATTTCGATTGAAAAATAGAAGGCATTTCTAATAACAAACTGTTGTGACCATTTGCCCTTATTCACTTTAACAAAACAATATTCATTTCGATTGAAAAATAGAAGGCATTTCTAATAACAAACTGTTGTGACCATTTGCCCTTATTCACTTTAACAAAACATCATGGCACAAACAACTGTCTAAGACCACATTACATTACAAAAAATAGAACAGTACTATGCACTTTAAAACGGGTGTGCTCGGTAAAAATAAAACTTTCCTCCAATAATAAAAGAAAACGTCCAATTTAAAAAAGATCTCTTATAATGCAACAACATCATAGGTAGCTTTACACAACTAAACTAAATAATCTAAACTTAGATGGAAATACACAAATAGTTTATTTTAATTCTTATTCCAATAATCAGATCGTCAGCCCAAAAGTAATTTTTTAACCTTACGTCATCACTTAATAATATAATCTATAGCTCTTAACATCTATGTATTAAGAAAACCAAGAAACATACGCTAAACAACAATATTTTACACTACAATAGCAAACCATTGAGACCAACACCTGATTATGCATCATGAGTAGCGATCCCTAATTTAATCCATAAATGAATATCATACAAGAGATGTAAATTTAAATTTCTAATAAACAATTTGATTTCAACTTTCGTATATGAGTTAATCATTATAGGAAAATAAGCACCAATTCACCTGGTTAAGTCCAGTTGTAGCTTTACTCGTGTTTGTAATCTACTCGAAGGATTCAACATTACACTTAACAGTGACAAATTTTGTTAATATAACTCCAACTTGTTGGTCTTATAAATAAAGTGTCTATAATCAAAACTTAAAACACCTTGATGCCTATCTTCAACACACATCCTTTAAGTCAATTCCGACCCAACCAATCTCAAATCAAGTACAATCCTCGTATAACATCAAAGTTCAAGTAAAACCGTATTATTCGCAATGTTAAAAGGAATAACGTCGAACTGTATAAGAGATTAATTGCTCCATGGCTCCATGCTAATCAATTATCATACATCAACATGCATTTCAAAAACTAATCTTAAAGGTTAACAGTAATGAAAACACATAATGGTTCTTATCCATAAACAAGTATAGGTGTCAATAGTGAACTAAGTTGTTAATCTATTTCTTTCTTTAGTTCATACAGTATGCATGTAACAATTTGGGTTTTCTTCCAACTAAAAATATAAAAGGAAACAACCCACTCTTAAGAAAATAACAACTTTAGAAACGATTGGCATCAATATTAGCAATATGCATTTTAATGAAACTATCAACACAGTTGACCCACACACCCATACGGTTTGCCCATTTGACACCAAAAACTAAAAAGAATGAAATGAGAAATTATGAAAATAGTTGAGCTTATGAAAAAAATATCATTATGAAGAAAGAATATGTCATAATATATCCAAAAATGTACATGGTGAATCACAAACTTAAAGAAGAAACAGAGTCCGAACAGAATCATTTAACATAACATTTTAATATCCCATTCATAAACAGGATAATCATAACCTTGTATGAGTATAAGATAATCAAACATTCATCTTTTAAGCAATTTAAATAGTATAAAATACAAAATGCACAAGGAAATATAATCAAACTATAGGAAATGAGTCTTAAGGTAATTTGCACAAATCAAAGTTCACCATGATTGAAAACATAATTTTGAGCAATATCTAATTCCCATTCAAAATGAGATAATGACATGAAAAGCAATTGTGCGTATTATGCTAAGATGAAATGGTGTGTTCAAATAAATTTTGAAAACATCTAGACATATTTTGTCGCTATTGGTATTCAACACACGTTTGGAAGGGTTTCTCATCAACAAAAAGTTTACCACTTTACCCTCTGATACAACTTCACAATCAAGAACTAAATAAGAAAATCTAAAATTCTTAATACAATTACAACAAAACCCATATAAAAACCTAAGACTTACCAAGATGAACTGTTTAGAATATCTAATGACAGGTCAAAAAGCAGAGTAGAATTAAAGGTCAAACAAGGGGAGGAATTCTCATTACTCAAAGTGCGGGAAAAACCAAAAGTAACTTTAACCATACCCGAGACTATTACGTAGAATTAAAGCCTCATGCAAATACTACATGTACAACTTGTCATAGTAGACGTACAACATCGTTCATTTCCTTCATCAACCAAGCCATCTGTAACCGCACAATAAAAACTATGAATTGACACAGCAATCAAGCAACCAAAAAACATCTAACCCAAAATCAAGTAAAATCATTCTGCATCTTGACTGAAATCACATCCCAAAAGATATAAAGCATTTCATCAAACACCTGGCGTGCATCGCATTTTGGGTGACTGATCTAAACAAAGATAAAACCCTAAAACCATCGCCAATCACAGAAACACAGAGAGACGGGTTGATTCTAATCAAAACAACCATCAATGCAAGAAAAGGCTGGGGTGAGAAGAGAACTCACCGACGCAAGCAGCCAGTCGAACGAACCGAAGAAACACAGCAGCGAACACAGCAGCGAGAACTGAGACGGAGCATGAAGAATTGTCAACAACCATCAATGCAAGAAAAGGCAGGGGTGAGAAGAGAGCTCAACGACGAACTAACCGATAAAACACAGCAGCCAGTCGAACGAACCGAAGCCACTCGAAGGAACCGAAGAAACACAGCAGCGAACACAGCAGCCAGAACTAAGCGATAAAACGGGGATCTCCATAAGAACAAATCGGAACACGTAACACGCCTGAGAACAACACGTGTATTTGGAGATTGGAGAAGGCAGATGGAGAAGCTACTGTTCATTTCCCATTTTTATTAACATATAGGTTAATTAAGGTTAATTATTATTTACGAGTGTAAGAGTCATACGGTTTCATGTTCATGACTCGGTTCGATGTCGGTTGTCAATACCCACATAATATATACTATATACACATGTACATTATATATTATAAACCACACACATACATAAACAACTCACGCGCCTACTAACACTAACACTCACACACGTTTGTTTAATTCATGCACACACACATATGCAAAAAACAATCTCATGCGCCTAAGGCACATCCATGCACCCCATGCGCCTAAAACAACTCATGCACATACATGCATCTCATGCACCAACATACTTACACATACATGCATTACACAAATATATATATATATATATATATATATATATATATATATATATATATATATATATATAATTCACACATAGTGATGCACATACACCCACTCAACTTGACTTGATTCCTTTGGTCAACACACACCCCATAACCCTACACTTTGTATTTTTCCATACGGCTGCCCCCCTCAAACGTCCACTTAAAAACACCACCATAAACCAACCTCATGCGCCTAATCATACATGCAACACACACCCACCTACGCATACAAAACGCACACGTGCGCCTACCCAGTGGATTCTTGAACCACCTACATATCACGATGGAATGCATATATACACATGCATGGATTCACATGCTATTTAATTACAAGAAGGAACACACACAGTCACACGCATAACACACACACATCACCTAATACACACTCACGGTGCGCAAACATACACCATGATTCACACACCCCACGGTTTACACATAGTCGCAAATAAGTAGCCACTATCAAACACGAACCCGAGTAAATAATTTCTCAAAACCGCACGTAGTAAGCATAAGTAATGATCGAGAAAAGAACGTATGAATCGTACCGAACAACAGCGATGATGGCACTGTCGGAGTTGCGGGGCTGCCGGAGTGCATCGGGGTGGAGGAAGCGGGCTGCCGGTAATGGAGATAAGGGAACCGAGAGGGAAAACAGGAAGTTGGTTACCACTTTCAAGTTTGAGATTATTATATGATTGCATCTACAATTATATAATTTCTATGTATGTTATAATTATATATTTACAACATACATATTTTTGTTATTAGTAATTATACTTGTGTAGTGAAATATAGTTTGTTTAGTAATAGCTAGTAGTTGTTTAGTGATTGTTTATTATGCAGAAATTTAAGTAAACACATATGATCCAAGAATAACTGGATAACAGAGACTATAAGTTAACGGGAAGTTGGGTTGACAGTAATGACTTGGGAATACGAGGTGTCACATCATCCCCTTGTTGAAAGAATTTTCGTCCCGAAAATTTAGAACGTCAGGTTAACACAGGACACCAGATTTAACAGTGGCAAAAGAAGAGTGTTCATAAGTTTACACATTGTAAGTTTTCTGAGGTTTCTGAAATAGATCTAAAACACAGAACGTAAGGTTTCACGAGAGTTATGACACCGTAACCTACGGTCTGTAGGCGTAAGTTACGGTCTAACGTGATATTTGGAGGATTATTTTAAATTTTAAATCCTATCTAACCCCAATCATCAGGGTTTCGAAAGGGACTTCTCTCGGGCGAATTTTGGACGCTTTCAAGGCGTTTTTAGAGTTCTTGTAAAACCTCTGAAATCTCCCAGAAATCAATAACACACGATCTCAATCACGTGAATGCGGAATGTAAACGTGATTGGATAGAAGAGAAGATTTAATTGAACACAAATTGCTTCTTTGATTGAATCAAACAACCTATGAAAGGTCTTGTGCGGTTTTCGCACAGTACAGAATGATAATAAATGAAAAGCTTAATTACAAAACGAAAACAAGCTATTTATACTAAACAGTGTGTTCTCGCGCGACAAGCTTTTCGCGTGGAACAAGCTTTCGCACGGCATTAATCTCTCATGTGGAGACCTTCTTCGCGTGAGATCTGCTTCTCGCGTGACATAAGCTTTCGCATATGCAGTCTGTTTTCGGACTTCGTCTTCGTTCAATCTTCAAATGTTTTGCCGAGCCTTGATTAGTCTTCTACAATCTCCCCCTAGGCTCGGTGAAACATGATCAATCAAAATCAACGTTTGCTTTCTTGTACGTTCCGGCATATGCATACCATTTATTCCTAAGGATTCGGTCAGTCATCCACACATACTGGCAAGACAGAAAATAAACGGACTCATCAGCTGTAATAGGGCAGTGTAAAAGCTTGATTAAGTCGTCTTTGCCAAACTTCATCAAGTCTGCTGGATCAATGATTCGAAATGACTTGTCAGTGCATCTGATCACAGCGTGACCGAAATCCTTCTCACATCTCCATGATAGTAATTGCTTTAAAGAGTTGGGAGGAACTGGAGCATGCACGGGGACTTTCCTGATAAATTTAGGATGTTGATAGACTAGTATTTTCATTGGAGCTTTAGTATTTTCATCTATTCTTGTTGAGTCATCAATCAACTTAGATTTGGCAGTCTTAAAATCTTTGAAATTTATGCGCATCTCCCTACGTATCATAGATCTCATCAGTTCAACTTCACTGTAATTGCTTTCATTAAAGAATGGAGCTTTGCCCATGGAGTAGAGATCAACAGCATGTAGAGTATGGAAGTCTTGTGTGCTTTTCAGATAATCAATTTCTCCATTCTTTCTTTTAATTACATACAGCTTTTTCTCGCCATCGTAACCCCAGCTAATGACATGAGACATTTCACCATACTTCTGCTTAGGCTTAGAAATGAATAGAAATGAGCTTCAGTAGGTGGTGGTGGTGCTTTGAACATCAATCCTCCTCTAGTGAATAAAGCAATCTGACCAGTAGAATCTTTCTTTGTAGCAACAGCAGGAGTTTCACCACTCACAGTCTCAGTTGGGATTTCTCCTTCTTCAAGATTAATGTCTTTAAATAGCTCTTGAAGGTTGTTCCCAAAAATGTCTGTATATTCATTCTGCTCTTCCAGATCATCAAACATATCAAGTTCTTCTTCAACAGCTCCAGATGAAGATTGTTGAAAAGAATACAGTTCCTTTTCATACACACTCTCCATGGCAGGGTCAAGTGGATCATATCCTTCTGGATTACTAACACTTGGTCGATCGACATTATCAGTGTTAGTATCTCCAGTTGGACTCGAAGAGAAACCTGTAGCATTACCTCCATCATTATTATCACCATCATTTCCACCATCATCTCCTCCATCATCATTATCACCATCATTTCCACCATCATCTCCACCATCATCATCATCATTTTCATCATCATCTTCATCGTCATCCTCATCATCATCCTCATCATCATGAGAATCAGCATAATCAACTAACTCTTCATCCTCCTGTTCATGAACAATAGGTAAAGTGAACATGTGCTCTGGTTCAACGAAAGCTGTAGATGTGTAAGCTTCGGTGATATGTACTTCAGATGAAATAGGAACATCCTCAGTAGTGCTAACACTTGGCTGTTCAGTAGAGGTATGAGTTTCGTTGACCACTTCCTTTTCTGGAACATTCTCAGTGGGAGGAGGTGTAAGGCCCCATTCCCGGGCACCTTACGGTTGGTCATTCATCGCACATAAACATTTTAAAACGTACATTTATCTTGCAGCAGAATTTAAATTTTCATTAATAACTAAAACATGTCATTTCATAACTTTACAACATTCGTTTTCTTCTCAAATACAATGACATGTGAAAATATGGATGCCAGCCTTAATAAGTGAGTAGTCGCCCTGTGCCATCCTCAGCAACATACCTTCCAACTGGAAACACATCAAAGTCAGCGTTGCTGAGTGAGTTCTAGTTTTATATTAAAAACATACTTTACTTTTCATCAAAACCGTTCTTACATACATACGATCATACAACATACGTACACGTAGATAATATTATTATTATCTTCATCATTCATTCATTAGCTTTCGTTCGTGTATCATGCATCGTTAACATTCACGTTCTTTCTTAACTCTTTCTTTCGTTCGTACGTTCCTTACTTTCATTCATACATTCGTTACATTCGTTCGTACGTACATTACTTTCATTCTTACGTTCATTTCATTCATTCGTATGTTTATTACTTTCATGCATCCTCTACCTTTCACTTCCATCTAGGTCCGGTCACACTTTACCCTCTTCATGGCACACAACCATGATTACTGAGGTCGAGTGACAGGGACCTCGTTTCATGCGTTATCACTATGTTTCTTCTGTTCATTATCGTCATTCGTTCGTTCTTTAGCTTTCGTTATGTTCATTACCTTTTGTTCGTTTCATACTTTCTTTCTTTCACAGTTATCTCTCTCTCATTCATCAACTCACGCGATACTCCCGACTCATGTCCGAAGACTGATACTGTGCCGGGGCCTGCTCACAAACCCCCGACTCATGTCCGAAGACTGACACAGTACCGGAGCACGCGATACATTCCTCATTCGTCTTATCTCACTCTCACGCACTACTCCCGACTCATGTCCGAAGACTGATACTGTGCCGGGGCTTGCTCACAAACCCCCGACTCATGTCCGAAGACTGACATAGTACCGGAGCATGCAATCCTCTACTCATCCAACTAGATCCTGTCTCATGCAATATCCCCGACTTATGCTCGAAAGCTGATGCTGTGCCGGGGCCTGCTCACAAACCCCCGACTCATGTCCGTAGACTGACACAGCACCGGGATACGCGACAAAGATCCCATACGAGTCAATCACAAAGATTGAACTCCATCCGAGTCTGTTGTGACACAAAGTCGCTCACCTCATACGCACGCTCACTAGCTTTACGTTCGTTCGTTCGTTCATTAGTGCATGCACTCGTTCGTTACATTCCTCTTTCATTATCTTTCACTTTACGTTATTAATACTTTTCATTCGTTCATAAACAATTCACGTAAAGATACGGAAAGATAAACATACATCGAATCAAGGAACATCGACACTTCCAAGTCATCAGTCATTACCATCATATAAGGCTACATCATACTTAACATACACACATCATACATGTACATGCAATTACTATCATCATCGTGTCCCACGTAACTTCTAAGCCTCGATAGATATCACACGTATACCTATGGGAGCTATCATATCATTACCTACACTAGCTCTCTTCCCGAAGGCCAGTAATTACACTATGTCCCTCCTCGTACACAACGGCCCTCCTTGGGCGATTGGGCACCCTTCAGTCGCATAACCTCCATGCGACTGAACACTGTGCGATTGGACCAATGCGGATGAGTATCCATGCGGCTGAACATCCAACCATACGAATGGACTCCCTATCGTGCGACTGAACACTATACGTATGGGCTTCTATGCGACTGAACTCTCAACCGTGCGATTGAACTACTATGCGAATGGGCCCATGCGACTGAATCCCTCAATCGCATGGCCTGTCGGGCGATTGAGCCCCATTCATACGACTGAGCCTCAATCGTACGATTTAACATCAGTTTTCCCTCAGTCGTGCGACTGGCCCTTCAGTCGCATAGCCCTAACTGGGCAGCGACTGGAGTTCATCACGAACAGCAGTCGCGACATTCAGCTTCCAAACTCCTCCAGACCTCGTTTGAGCTCAAATTAGCCCTTCTAATCCATAGGAAAACATACCTCGACCTCATACAAGCCTATCCTAGTCCGAAATCAAGCCCTAAACGTACCATACACATACACATACGTACACACATGGGTTAAACACCCAAAACTCGAAAAATAGGGTTTCAGATGTGTTCCAGCCCCAAAATCATTCAAAATCGTGTAAAAGAGGGGTCTTAGAACTCACCTTAGTAGCCTCCTCGGTTAGGGCTTCAATTTGACCCGCTATACGTTGATCTTGGCTCACGAACCCGCCTGGACCGAACTGTCTCCTTCTTTCTCTCTGGTTTCGTGACTATGGGAAGGAGTGTGGGCTGCCCTCTTCCTTAAATACTACTGTCCAGTCGGCCGAGGTCTCCATGCGACTGGACCTCCAGTCGTCCCGGCTCCATGCGATTGAACACTCCAGTCGCACGATTGAGTTCCAGTCGTGCGGTTGAGCTTCAATCGCATGTATCCCATGCGATTGGACGCTCCAGTCGCATGACACTTCAAGTCGAAATTTCCGGGCGTTACAAGTCCACCCCCTTAAACGGGTTTCGTCCCCGAAACCTATTGTTCCTTAAACCTTCACGGGCAATACTGTCCCATCTAATTTCCAGTCTATCACTTGGAATCCTATCGCTCCACATCGTTTATCGACATTCGACTTCTGGTCTATCTTGGTCTACCGCCATCGGCAACCCATGCATACTGATCAATGTTCATTTGACCAGCATTTGTGACTCCAAACATGCCATGTAGAATATAGTTACTACACCACAATACTCGAGCAAAGGCTCGGCGTTATAATCATTGAGCTTCAGAGCATCACTGGGAACCTTCAGCTTAAGTGTGTGAAGAACAAGGCCTTCAACTTGCGTATAGTTGCTAGCCCTTATTTGATGTTCTTTACGTATGAATAATGACCCTTTGGCAACCCAACACTGACAGGAAAGACAATTCGGCTTATTTGGTGACTCAATCCAAATTTAGCTCTTTCCTTTACTCCCAACCTCACATTCTACTTGTTTGTTACAACGTCGAAACTATCGTACGTTGCCGTTCAGTAAGCCACTCACATGCTAAAATTGTTCCTCAGACAACGGGTGGCATAACTTTCTTAGTTGCATCACGCAATCCACTAGGGCATCAGGTAACCTAGTGAATCCATTAATAGTAATCTCTACATCGAAGGGCTCATCGATGTTCCTTCTCCTTTTGTTTTCGTTCTCTTCCGATCGTCGTACATCCTTCCTGGTGAAGCCTTCATCATAATCCATTGTCGCAGATCGGCACCGAACTTTTATCGGGCACCACCAATCAATTCATTTCTTTTGCAGCACTTGGTGCTTGCCTCATAAGTTACCATTCAATTCTCCCGGAGGTGTACGTCTATCCACATACGTCTATCAGGGATGGTCTAACAGAAAAACATGCGCTCTCTCAATTCTATTGCGGGGTCCCTTAGCGCACTGGGTAATCTAGTAGACTTACCTATAGTAGCTCCTACGTCGAATGACATCGATTCTTTCTATTTCTAACATGCAACTTATCACAAAAAGGCAGCAGGAATGAAACCAGAGCCATAATCAAACTACACAAAGGCTAAAGGTTAATTGACTAGAAACATACCTGACGTAACATCGGGGTTCACCCTAGCCCCTCCCACGTCATCGTGTAGTTGCTGCGTTTTCCCTCCGTCCTTCTCTTCCAGCCTTCTTCACTCCCGAACCTTCCACCTTTGGCTTCTTACAATCCCTGCTCAGATGTCCAGTCTCACCGCAGTTGTAGCACTTAGCCACACGGCAATCCCTTGCCCTATGACCTTCCTTTCCACATTGAAAGCAAACATTCAGTCCCCACTTGCACTCCCCTTCGTGACCTCTACCACACTTCTTACATACCTCATCCTTCCTTCTTATCCTCTCCCAATCATCGATCCTCATCATCTTACCTTCAGCCACCATTCCACCATCACTATCTCGCCTTCCCTTCCCTTTCTTAACATAGGCTCGCTCCTCCACTTCGCCCTTCATTTCCATCGCCTCCCGCTCGTCATATAACCTTCCCGCTAGATCTACCACCGACCTGAACGTGCTTGGTCGGGCAGCGATCAGGTGCCCACGGATATCCACCGGCAAACCCTGAATATACCGCTTTATCTTTCGGGATAGAGGAGTCACCTGATCCGGCACCAGACGTGCCATCTCGTTAAATTTTGTGGTGTATTGTTGATGCGTCATCGTCCCCGCTTCTAACTGCAGGAATTCCCTTTGTACCTTGTCCATCTCACGGTGAGGACAGAACTCCTCAATCACTAACCTCTTCAACTCTGGCCATCTCATCCTTCCGATAGCCCGACTACCCTCAACTTGGACTATGTTGTCCCACCAGCACAAAGCTGAGTCCACGAAAGAATGAGTGACAAACTTAACTTTCTGATCTTCCCGGCACTCACTAATTTCCAGTACCGCTTCCATCTCTCTGACCCAACGATGAGCGGCAGTAGCATTGCCGTTACCATCAAAGGTTGGGGGCTTGCATCGTTGAAACGCTCCATAATTACAGCCTCGTGCCGCCACCGGCGCAGGCTCCTCCCCCTCTTCCTCCTCATCGGAGAAAACCGTTTCAGTCTCCATCCGTCTCCTTCCGCCCGAAGGTCTACCCCTTTCCTGTCTCTCCTCATTCCTAACAGCCTTTATCACTTCAGTCACTATAGACGGTAAGATCGTCTGCATGACTTGGTGTACTTCTTCCACAACTGCCTCTCTCATCGAGGCTCTCAAATTGGCGCTTTCGTCTGCCCCATCCTGATGAGGAGCCTCGTGTTCTTCATGAACCACCTTTTCAACTCTAGGCCTTCCTCTAGTGACCCGTGGTTCAGCACCACGTCCGCCACCACCTCTACCACGTGAAGCCTTAGAAGATCTACCACCGGCCATCCTCTATCACACTGAAAGATTCAAACACTAACACGGTCATTCCAGGGAATAGCTCAGTTCATGTCAAGTATAGTAAGTCCCTAATTATAGCGATCAGTTGTGATTAGCCACTTACCTTACTTTTCATACCCCGAGCATTACCTGTCCTGACTACATTAGCATCTAAATATAACAGTAGCACATAAACACATAACATGCGCACACAATACCGGTTAACTATAAGAAAATACCTGATGGCACGCAGCTACTCAGATTGGCATCCCACCCCTTTCTGTCCCATTTTCAGTTTAAGTTAAGGTTTATTTTGAAAATTTACCCATTTCACTTAAACTATGGCTCTGATACCAACTTGTAAGGCCCCATTCCCGGGCACCTTACGGTTGGTCATTCATCGCACATAAACATTTTAAAACGTACATTTATCTTGCAGCGGAATTTAAATTTTCATTAATAACTAAAACATGTCATTTCATAACTTTACAACATTCGTTTTCTTCTCAAATACAATGACATGTGAAAATATGGATGCCAGCCTTAATAAGTGAGTAGTCGCCCTGTGCCATCCTCAGCAACATACCTGCCAACTGGAAACACATCAAAGTCAGCGTTGCTGAGTGAGTTCTAGTTTTATATTAAAAACATACTTTACTTTTCATCAAAACCGTTCTTACATACATACGATCATACAACATACGTACACGTAGATAATATTATTATTATCTTCATCATTCATTCATTAGCTTTCGTTCGTGTATCATGCATTGTTAACGTTCACGTTCTTTCTTAACTCTTTCTTTCGTTCGTACGTTCCTTACTTTCATTCATACATTCGTTACATTCGTTCGTACGTACATTACTTTCATTCTTACGTTCATTTCATTCATTCGTATGTTCATTACTTTCATGCATCCTCTACCTTTCACTTCCATCTAGGTCCGGTCACACTTTACCCTCTTCATGGCACACAACTATGATTACTGAGGTCGAGTGATAGGGACCTCGTTTCATGCGTTATCACTATGTTTCTTCTGTTCATTATCGTCATTCGTTCGTTCTTTAGCTTTCGTTACGTTCATTACCTTTCGTTCGTTTCATACTTTCTTTCTTTCACAGTTATCTCTCTCTCATTCATCAACTCACGCGATACTCCCGACTCATGTCCGAAGACTGATACTGTGCCGGGGCCTGCTCACAAACCCCCGACTCATGTCCGAAGACTGACACAGTACCGGAGCACGCGATACATTCCTCATTCGTCTTATCTCACTCTCACGCACTACTCCCGACTCATGTCCGAAGACTGATACTGTGCCGGGGCTTGCTCACAAACCCCCGACTCATGTCCGAAGACTGACACAGTACCGGAGCATTCGATCCTCTACTCATCCAACTAGATCCTGTCTCATGCAATATCCCCGACTCATGCTCGAAAGCTGATGCTGTGCCGGGGCCTGCCCACAAACCCCCGACTCATGTCCGTAGACTGACACAGCACCGGGATACACGACAAAGATCCCATACGAGTCAATCACAAAGATTGAACTCCATCCGAGTCTGTTGCGACACAAAGTCGCTCACCTCATACGCACGCTCACTAGCTTTACGTTCGTTCGTTTGTTCATTAGTGCATGCACTCGTTCGTTACATTCCTCTTTCATTATCTTTCACTTTACGTTATTAATACTTTTCATTCGTTCATAAACAATTCACGTAAAGATACGGAAAGATAAACATACATCGAATCAAGGAACATCGACACTTCCAAGTCATCAGTCATTACCATCATATAAGGCTACATCATACTTAACATACATACATCATACATGTACATGCAATTACTATCATCATCGTGTCCCACGTAACTTCTAAGCCTCGATAGATATCACACGTATACCTATGGGAGCTATCATATCATTACCTACACTATCTCTCTTCCCGAAGGCCAGTAATTACACTATGTCCCTCCTCGTACACAACGACCTTACTTGGGCGATTGGGCACCCTTCAGTCGCATAACCTCCATGCGACTGAACACTGTGCGATTGGACCAATGCGGATGAGTATCCATGCGGATGAACATCCAACCGTACGAATGGACTCCCTATCGTGCGACTGAACACTATACGTATGGGCTTCTATGCGACTGAACTCTCAACCATGCGATTGAACTACTATGCGAATGGGCCCATGCGACTGAATCCCTCAATCGCATGGCCTGTCGGGCGATTGAGCCCCATTCGTACGATTGAGCCTCAATCGTACGATTTAACATCAGTTTTCCCTCAGTCGTGCGACTGGCCCTTCAGTCGCATAGCCCTAACTGGGCAGCGACTGGAGTTCATCACGAACAGCAGCCGCGACATTCGGCTTCCAAACTCCTCCAGACCTCGTTTGAGCTCAAATTAGCCCTTCTAATCCATAGGGAAACATACCTCGACCTCATACAAGCCTATCCTAGTCCGGAATCAAGCCCTAAACGTACCATACACATACACATACGTACACACACGGGTTAAACACCCAAAACTCGAAAAATAGGGTTTCAGATGTCTTCCAGCCCCAAAATCATTCAAAATCGTGTAAAAGAGGGGTCTTAGAACTCACCTTAGTAGCCTCCTCGGTTAGGGCTTCAATTTGACCCGCTATACGTTGATCTTGGCTCACGAACCCGCCTGGACCGAACTGTCCCCTTCTTTCTCTCTGGTTTCGCGACTATGGGAAGGAGTGTGGGCTGCCCTCTTCCTTAAATACTACTGTCCAGTCGCCCGAGGTCTCCATGGGACTGGACCTCCAGTCGTCCCGGCTCCATGCGATTGAACACTCCAGTCGCACGATTGAGTTCCAGTCGTGCGGTTGAGCTTCAATCGCATGTATCCCATGCGATTGGACGCTCCAGTCATATGACACTTCAAGACGAAATTTCCGGGCGTTACAGGAGGGCTTGGAGATCTTCTACTAGATTCACCAATCACAGTTGTAGACCTTATGATTGGTGGCTGATGAAAATAAGTCTGTGAAATGAATTCTCTAAGCTCATTCAGTTGTCTTTCCAGCCCTGAAGAATAGTCAAACATGTTCTTCATCTGTTGTTCTAGAGAAGCTATTCTTGTATCTTTGATTGCAAAATCCAGATGAATCATGGTAATCTGACTCGACTTTTCTTCATTTTCTTTCTTCAGCTCAGCAATCATCTTAACATTTTCAAAACTCTCCTTTTTTAAGTTTTTAACTCTTTCTTCTAGAGTTATAGAATGAGGAGTGCTAGTTGATTCCTCTCTCCTTTGAAACTCTGGAGGAGTATTCAAAAACGAGTCAACGTCAAACTCTAAGTTTTCCTGACTTGGAGGTGTAGAAAAACCAGACTCAGAGATATTGGCTGCTCCAGAAACAGGAACTGTTTCTGTCTCAGGAGCAGAAGAAGTCACATTGGTTGTCTGATCTTGCTCAGTCTCAGTGACAACCACATGTGTTCGTGGTCTCCTGGGTATAATACCACGACCTCTCTTTCTAGCTGGAAAATCTCTCCTTCTTGCCATACGTTTTCTTCGTGAGGATGTACTAGGAGAATCTTCAGGAATATAGTCAGTATCCCTGGCTTCATCATTCGGTCTTGAAGATGTTGGAGTAGTAGGAGCTCGATTTGTTTGAAGAACATAAGGAACATTACCAATTTGGTCACTATCAGTCTCGGAACTAGAAGCCGAGTGTACTTCATCTTCCATTCTCCCTTCATGTACAGGCTCATCTTCAAACAATTTCTCAATCTCTTTGTCCAAATTATCTCTAGCGGTAGAAGTAGAAGCACCGGTCTGTGCCTCATCAACAGGAACATCTCCTCCCAAACTTCCAATATTCTCATCAACTTCTGCAAATCGACCAATCTTAGCAAAACTTTCACCAGAGCATTTGTTGCCTCTGGCTCCAGTTAGATGAGTAAAGATGTCTTTCTTGATGACCTGAACAACATACTTTGAAGACTTCAAAGTGGCAAACTCTGGATAAGCATCATTGATGACAAGTTGCACGAATCTCGGGTACATAATAAACTTTCTCCCTAGATTAGCTGTAACGTTCTTCTGCATCTCTTGAAATATAACACCAGAAATACTGAATGGAATATCATCCACCAGAGAAACCAATAAAGATCCAAATACAGCGCTTAGACTATCCATGCCAGCCTTCAAATTACTCAGACAGTGAATTACCACATGAAATAAATATTTCCAGTAAGGTGGTAACCACTTCTTTTCCAAACTTGGATATCTATACTCGTATCCCATCCGAGATAGACAATCCATAACTACATCATCATCTAGTCTTGTTGGTGCACCCTCTTGATCATTAAACAGAAGAACTCTGTTTAGTATAGCTTGAGAAATTGTCACCCTTTTATCCTTTACAGTGGCTGTGATAATTTGATTTCCAGCTTGGTCCTTTTCTAGAGCAGCAGTGCTCCAGAAAGAATCTATCAACTCAGAATAGATGGCTGGATCAGCAGAAATAGCATAGACAATTCGGGAGTTCTTCAATCCTTCAATCATTGACGAAAACAGTTCCTTCCCTTCCGGAACCTCGTCTAAGTAGGCAACACAATTATGATTTTATTAAAATCATTTGTGCCATCTGCATTGTCAAACAAACTGAAGATCAGAACACTTTTAATATAACTTAATTATGCATTTAGAATTTTAGCACTTAGAACAATTTAACTTTTGATGTTTCACACTTAGACAATTTTATCACTTTTATCATTTCAAAGCTTAGTAATATGTGAATACATATACTACACTTAAAGTTTTAGCAACAAAAGATTTATTATTCGAAAACTAATTGTAAGTGATAAGTCCATTTGATACAACACCATCAACACTTAGCAAAATATTTTCAAAATCTTTCTGTCAAGCGAAATTCAACACATGCGAAAATGAACACAGTGCGACATTTGTAATTCAAGCGACAACATTTCTGTTATGCGAAAATGAACAATGTGCGAAAATAACGTTCACGCGAAATCCCTTTGCGAAAACTCGGTTCAAGCAAAATCTGTATTTCATGCGAAACCAAGTCTCACGCGAGAACCAGGTTCACGCGACAACCCCTTTTCGCGTCCGTTCATTCCTTTTGTGCGATTCGCACAATACACATGTCAAATTAACATATCAAAACATGTTTTTAATCCATGAAATCTAGATCATTGCTGTCGCCTAAGTCTATTAGGTGTATTTCATCGTTCAATTTCAACTTTAAAGTCCATTTTGTAAGATTTTATATCAAGATGTTAAGTTCCATTTACACTTAATCTCTAAAGTAACCGTAACAACCATCCTTTACCTTTCAATCTCAGTATGAAAGTATTGTAAGCAGTATGATATTTCAGAAATCCAAACTTAACAAGAAATGAACTCAGATTTGATTTTCTGTGGGAATGCGAAAACTGATTTCGGATGCGAAGCGAGAGTGGTTTTCGGATGTGAGTTTGAGCGAAAAGTGAGTTTGTCTTGAACACTGTGAAATTTATACCCCTGACAAGTCACGCGAAAATCCTTTTCGCAAAACCTACCTTTTCGCGTGAGGTTTCACTTTCACACGCGAAACAGTGTTTTTCAAAAATTTTCAACTTTTAAAATCTTTCTTATTTTTACACAACTTTCAATCCTTTTATTCTCAATGAATTAAGTCAACATGAAATGTTATTTACCAAGTGACCAATTAGTTTAATGAATCTTCACTTGTTATTTATTTGTCCTAAAAGTGAAATAAAAACAAACACTTACATACAAAATAACAAAAGAATGAAAATAATTAAAGAATCAAGATCGGATTTGCTTGTTTTTGTATAAGAATTTTCATAATGAGATCATATAGTTCTTTGTCAAGTTAAGACTCTGTCCGGCTTTGTTTAAAATAACTGGTTAAGTTGATTGTCAATATAATTTATCCTTTTAAACTTATACTTCAGGTTTTACTCAGAAACATAATGAGTGATATATATCATGTTTTGTGTTTATTTAATATAAGTCAGTGGATCCCACAATCAGAACTTCTGTAAAGTAATTATTATCCTTCAAGACACTATCGAGATTTTCAAGTCACCCCAATTTGACTTAAACCATGCGTTGATGATCAGTGATACCATTTATTGTATTCCTAAATATAGCTATTTGAGCATAACTAGCCTGAGAAATATTTCTTAACCCGGAATATTAACAAGTTTAAGGACTTACTGACAGCCATCCGGACTTATGTCTGCCCTCTCAAGATGTTTAGGACTTACAAGCCATCCGGACTTACATGCCCCATCTTTCGATTTTGCCTTCCAAAGTTAAAAACTATTCTCAAAATAGAAAATATATACCATATAGTATGTATGTCTTTTAGACATATCTTTTGATTTGTTGTGCTTCTTGGCATCTTATATCCTATATGGCCTTTTCCTTTTGGCATCTTTTTGCTCAATTATTTTCTTTTTGTGTTTTTCTCTTTTTGTTCCTTTTTGTATTTTATCTTTTATATATATATATATTTATGATAATCACTGAATCAATCATATACAGGCTTGAGTATGACAAGATTATATCTCTCAGTCTGTGTTAGAACATTTTTGGCACAAAATCTTGATATGTTCCCCACTAATTCTTATTTCTTTAATTCAAGTGTAATCACTCAATTATGATCTTTTTATTTCTGAAAGCAAAGCCTATCGACACATCAAACATAATCCAAGTCTATTCGTATTTAAGCCTTTGAAAGTACTTAGACTCTGTAGAACTTTGTAATATCATTTCTCATGTGTTTATGAAAATTTCTTCTTTTGATTTTGGCAATCCTTTGATCTTAACTCCCCCTAAGACCAAAAATATTTTTCAGAACTTGTTTTTCTAATTTTCTCCCCCTAAAATTGTGATTGTCCTTTTAAGAAAAGGAAACAATTGCAATTTTATTCTTTGTAAAAAAAATGAAAAATCTTTATGTGAAGATTCATTAAAGCAATTTATCCAAAGTTAATCATTCCCAATGATTGCACAAGGAAATCAAATCGAGAATGATCAATTGCCTTGGTAAATAAATCAGCGATATTTTCAGTTGACGGCACTTGTTTTAGATGAATAAGTTTACGATCAAAACAGTCGCGGATAAAATGGATGCGGATGTCAATGTGTTTAGTTTTGGAGTGTTGAATGGGATTTTTTACGATGTTCAGAACTGCCGTGTTATCACACCAAATTGGTGTGTCATAAATGTTGAGACCATAATCGAGAAGTTGTTGCTGAATCCAGACAAGCTGGGAACAACAGCTCGAAGCAGCCACATATTCAGCTTCGGCAGTAGATGTGGATACAATGTTCTGCTTCTTACACTGCCAAGAAATGAGTCGGTTACCCAAGAATTGACATCCTCCTGTGGTCGATTTCCTGTCTAAGTTACAACCACCATAATCACTGTCAGTATAAGCAAATAAATTGAAATAGGAATTTCGAGGATACCAAAGACCAAGTTTAGGTTGACCCTTGAGATACTTGAAAATCCGCTTGACAGCTTTCATGTGTGATTCCTTTGGATCACTTTGATAGCGGGCACACTGACAAATAGGGAACATGACATCCGGCCTGCTTGCAGTGAGATACATAAGGGAACCAATCATCGATCTATAAAGATGTTGATCAACTGATTCTCCTAATGGATCTGGAGTAAGAGTAGGACGAGAAGCCATTGGAGTTGGAGCTACTTTGGAATCTTGAAACTTGTATTTCTCAAGAATAGTCTGAACATACTTTTCTTGATGGATGAGAATACCAGTCTCAGATTGAGTAACTTGAATACCCAAGAAAAAGGAAATTTCTCCAAGGGAACTCATCTCAAATTTCTTCTTCATCACTTCTTCAAACTCCGTGCACATACTTTCATTTGTAGAACCAAAAATGATATCATCGACATAGATTTGAACCAAAACAATATCATCGCCTGATTTTTGTATAAATAAGGTTTGATCAATTGCACCTCTTGAATAACCATTTGCAAGCAAATGTTCAGTGAGAGTTGCATACCAAGCACGAGGTGCTTGATGTAAACCATATAGTGCCTTATCCAACTTGTATACATAATCAGGATGATCTGGGTCTTCAAATCCAGGAGGCTGACAAACATAGGTTTCTTCCTTCATTTCTCCGTATAAAAATGCAGTTTTAACATCCATCTGATACACCTTGAAGTTCATGTATGAAGCAAAGGCTAAGAATATGCGTATTGCTTCTAGTCTTGCAACTGGAGCATACACTTCTTCATAATCCAATCCTTCAACTTGATAAAATCCCTGCACCACAAGACGTGCTTTATTCCGAACTATAACACCTTTTTCATCCGTCTTGTTTCGAAAAATCCACTTTGTTCCAATCGGAAGCTTATCCTTTGGAAGTTCAACAAGATGCCAAACATTGAGCTTCTTGAATTGCATCAACTCATCTTGCATTGCTTCTATCCAGCTATTTTCTTTGAGTGCCATTTCCACATTCTTGGGCACTATTTGTGATAGAAAGCAAGCATACAGACATGTGTTGATTGTTCCTGATCGACTTCTGGTAATTAAACCTTCGTGCAACGGACCAATGATTGCTTCAGTTGGATGAGTTTTATGTATTCTTAATTGAGGAATCTCATCTGCAACCATTCCATCTTCCAAATTGGTAATATGTTCAACATTATCAGTAACCTCTTCAGAATGTTGAGATTGATACACAATAGTTTCTTCAAGTGTGTCATCTGAAATAGGAGTTTCAGAAGCAGTAGACACATTTGGAGATTCTTCAAATGGAACTTGAATGATTTCTATCGGTGTATGTATAGTTTCTGAAGAAGATGAAAATAATAGAGAACTCAAAGATTCTTCCAGCTCCTGAGTAGGAATTTGTTCTGAAGGAACATCTAATGACTCAGAACAGGCAGATACTGGTACAGAAGCTGTAGGAATATCTTTGGATGATGAAGCAATAGCAGAATCATCAGATATCAAAGATGGAAGTTCCTCAATTATTTTGTTTTCCAAGGAGATTGCTTGAGAAGCAGAATCTGCAGATGAAGGTTTAGAAATTTTAAAATTTATGAACAAAGATTCATAATCATAAACCCATGAAGGAGCTGAACCTGCATCAGTTATGTTAAGCTCGTGCCAATCAATGTTAAATGACTCGATTATTTGTCTAGTTCTTTTATTATAAACACGATATGCAACTTTATTAGCAGCATATCCCACAAAGTAACATTCATCAGCCTTTTCAGAAAATTTTGAACTAGATTCAGTTGTATGCAATAAAGTGCAACAACAACCAAAGGCTTTAAAATATTTAACTTTGGGTTTGTGTTTATAAAATATTTCATATGGAGTCTTATTTAATCTTTTGTTGATTAAAGCACGATTCTGAACATAACATACAGTATTTACTTCTTCAGCCCAAAAGAACAAAGGTAATTTGGCAGCAGATATCATCGTTCTAGCAGCTTCAATCAATGTTCTATTCCTTCTTTCTGCAACTCCATTCTGTTGTGGAGTGCCAGCAGCACTGAATTGTCTGGCAATTCCCTTGGCTTCACAAAACTCATTCAGAGTTTGATTGCAAAACTCTGTCCCATTGTCACTTCTGATGCATTTTACCTTTTTCTCTGTCTGATTCTCCACCAAAATAATGAACTTGATCAAAAGGTGTGGAGTTTCATCCTTAGATGCTAAGAAAAACACCCAAGTAAATCTAGAAAAGTCATCAGTAACAACCAGACAGTAAGATCTTCGACCCAAACTTAAAACACTTACTGGACCAAAAAGATCCATGTGTAAGAGTTGTAGGATTGATTCGACTGAGTTGTGTGCAACTGGTTTGTGAGGAAGTTTATGTTGTTTACCCTTTGAACATGACAAACAATGTTCATTTAATTGAAATTCTTTTTCAGGTAAACCAATAACATGATTTCCACGTACAAGTTTATTCATGTTTTTAATATTGACATGTCCTAATCGACGATGCCATAACATGGAATCATTCTCCGAGGCTTTGGATAGTAAGCAAGAAGCTGTTACCAAAGAATTAGAACAATGCATATCAAGAAGATATGTGTCATTGTCTCTCGGAGTCCTCATCAAAATCCATTCATCTGGAACAACAAAACCTGGTTTTAAAATTAAGCATTCTTTGTTAGTAAAGTGTGTAGAATATTGTTTGTCACAGATTTGAGACACACTTAACAGGTTATGTTTTAATTCCTCAACAAAATTAACATTTTCAAAACTAAGGACGCCGTTTGTAACTGTACCACGTTTTGTTATACGTCCTCCTTTGTCTCCTGCGAAAATCACTCTCCCTCCATTATATGACTGAACATCTTGTAGTAATGATAGATTACCAGTCATATGTCTTGAACAACCGCTATCTACATGCCATAGACTTTCAATAGCCTTTTGCGGTTGTCCCTGCATAAGTAACAAAATTACTTAGTTTTTGGTACCCAAGTCAAACATGACTTGAGCACATTATGTGTTACAGCAAGACAAAATGATTTGATATTATTATATTTTGTTTGCACATTATTCTTTTCATTTATGCTTTTAAGCTTGACATTTTCCTTTACATCATTAGTCAAATTTTTATCCCGTTTGACCTGAAAATCATTAACAACCTTTGATTTCATATTATTTGAAAATTTTCCACGAGTGAAAAACAGTTTTCTATTATGAGAAATAGAATTATGAAATCTTTGTTTACTTAATGATTTTTGTCGAAAAGGACAATTGTTTGCCAAATGATTTGTGTTTCCACACTGATAGCATCTCTTTTGTTGTGTGTGAAAAACAAACTGTGGATGACAATTATGAAAATTGTCATAAAAACCAAAGTCAGATTGACTAAGTTTAACTTTCTCCACAGTCTCTCGAATCTTTGCCATGTTTGACAATTGCAAATTCATCTTTTGCAGATTCGAGGAAACCGAAGAATTATGACCACTTTGGATTGGAGATTTGGCAGTTTTGACTTTTGGAATTGGTGGTGTTGGAATAGTAACAGTCTTTGATTCTGCTGGAGTAGGACCAGACTTTGAATTTGCTGGATGAGGACCAGGCTTAGATATACGGATTGGTGCTGGAGAAGGACTAGGCTTTTGAATTTTCAGATTGAATGCAGAAGAATCACTCACTTGCAAATCTGGGCTACAAACATCTTGATTCACAAGGTTAGCATTATAATGAAGTTTATTTTTAAAGAATCGAGAATTCGTTTCTTTAAAAATATGTTCTTCATTTTCAATTAAACCTTTTGAAACAAATCTACTTTTAAAATCCTTTTCAATTCTTTCTTTGTGATTTACCCTTTGATTTGCATTCAAATTATATTTACTATTAGATTTAATCTCATTCAAATTAACCAACTTTTCATTTCCATACAAAGTTTGTTTACAATCAGATTGTAAAACTTTTACATTCTTATTTTTCATATTTTCTCTCTCATTTTCTCCTTCACTATCACTCTCCCATTCTTCAACCAACCCATCCACCTTCAATTTATCTGCACAAAAGTTTTCAGTTGATTGTCTAGGTTTGGTTACTATGATAGGATCAACAGATAAATTTACTTTGACTGAAGGTTTTAAGTCTTGAGATGGAGAGAAACCAATCTCATAGACCATATCAGAATCACAAATGTTATCAGATAAAGGTAAACATGAATATTCATGATTAATTGGAGGAGCAATGTTAGAAAACCCAACACCGCATTTTCCTCCTTTGATCTTCTGAGTCATTTGTGACTTGATTATTCCTTCAACCATTGTTGATGAAAGTTCAAATTTCTCAACAGTCAATTTAGCCGTGGCTAATTCACTGTTAAGTCTATTAATTTCTAAAGCGAGTTCATTGTTTCTATTTGTCAAGTCATTATTGGTACATTCTTTATCATGAAGATTTAATTTTAAATTATATATTGTTTTGTTTAAACCTTCAAGTTTTTCTTTAAAAATCTTTTCATTTGACTTGTGTTTGCAAGCTTGATACTGAAGTTTTTCAACTTCCATTATCAGGCTCTCATTGTGAACTCTGTATTTTTGAACTTTCTCAACACATGAATTTTTGCACAAACCATCATATACCTTGGGTTCAGACGTTTCCCCTTCAGCCTCTTCCACCTTCTTGACCATGAATGTTTTCAATTCTTCAGCTGTTTCTTCCACTGGAGCAACATCAACAGTCTTTGGATCAACACATGGGCTTTTGACTGGAGGCTCGACAGTGTACTCATCAATCTCACTCTTTTCTTCAGCAACCTTCTCAACCTGATCTTTCTTCTCAACTGTCTCCTTTTCTTCAACTTTCTCAACCTCTCGTTCAGTATTCACTTTCTCTACTTCAACTTTCTCCCTCTCTTCTTCCACTGTAGCAAACAAACCCTCCAACAAATCATCAGACACGAATTCAGCAAACAGATTTTCTTCTTCTTCTGGTTCTGGAACAATCTTTGCAATAAATGCAGTAGACAAATGTAGATCAAGGGCTTCCATTTGATCCGACCAATCATATTCAGCATTGGTTTGAGAAACTAATGCTTTAGTACCACCAGAAGTACTTGCTTTGTCTTTCTTCGGCTCTATCTCCACAGTTACCATCTTCTTGGGGCCTTCAGTTTGACCAGTCTTTGGTTCAGTACACTCTCTAGCGAAATGACCTGGTTTGTCACAGTTGTAACACCTCAGGTTAGACTTGTCGAAACCGATTTTGCTAGAGTTGTTAACGCCAAACATTTTCTTCCCAGTTCGTCTGGCAAAGTTCTTAGCCCTGTAAACAACCATGACCATTTGATATTTGATGTCATTCTCTTCAACATCATCAGGATTGACTTGTTGAAGATCATCAACCAATACATTTGGAGCAGTAAGTCTTCCGGCCATGAAAGCTTCATAACTTGACATAAAAGTGGTGAAAAGAGCAAGATGCTCCTCAGCAAT
This sequence comes from Flaveria linearis, assembly GCA_024085815.1. NCBI lineage: Eukaryota > Viridiplantae > Streptophyta > Magnoliopsida > Asterales > Asteraceae > Flaveria > Flaveria linearis. The sequence continues at coordinate 16,567,437 of CM044001.1, forward strand.
CTGAACAGTTTGCTTTGATGGAGTAGTGGTAGCAATATAAGCATGTTGACCACTATGAGAATCTTAAGATTGAGAGACTTGTTGATGGATGATGGGGGAATAATATTGAGCAGCTGGAACATGAACTTGATGGTTTACTGCTGGTTGCATGTAAGAAGATGCTGCACTTCCAGATTGTTGTTGCTGACACATTTGTGTATAACTGACATAGTAATTCGGATTACTAGCCATCTTTGCATAGAGAGCAGTTCCTTCAGCACCCAGAGAACTGAGATGATTAGCAGCTTGCTGCTTATCGTCCATAGCATAGGACTTGATAGTTGAAATGAGATCAGTCAACTGAAGAGTATACAAGTCTTTGGTTCTCTTGATCAATGTACAGTTGTTATTCCAACTGTATGGAAGTGAATTGAGCAACTTCTTGTTCACAGTGATGGGTTCCAGAGTAATACCCGTACTCTTCATTTTTGTTACCAGTCTAACAAACCTGGCCATCTGAACTTCCAACTCTTCCCCAACAATATGATTGAACATGTTGAATTCTTGATTCAACATATCCTTTTTGCTCTCTCTCATGTCTTTGTTGCCCATAATCTGAGACTCCAGAGCATCCCATAGTACCTTAGCACCCCTGAACTCTTGAAACTTTTGTGAAATCTCAGTAGTAAGTGCCATAGTGATGGCAGCATAAGCTTTATCATCCAGTTCCAATCTCTTGATGTCATCTTCATCCCACAAGTGTTCAGGTTTCTGAACCATTTCTCCTTTATCATTTTTATACAACGAAATGTAAGGACCATACTGGATTGATCTCCACATCTTCGGTTCCGTGTAAATAACATATCTTTCAAATCGGAAAGCCCAATCAGAATAATCATCTTCACAGAGAAGCCTCGGTGGCTTGTTACCAGTACCAATTTCCATGTCTAGATGAAGTGAAGCAGTAAGATGCTTCAAATTCGGTGTTGTTGAAGCCATAGTGATCAGAAAGGCAAAAAAAGAATTCGTGCGAAAAGAGATTTCGCGCGTCCCAACTTTTCGCGCGAGATAGCAGTGCGTGCGAATTTCCAAGTTACCTTTTCACGCGAAATCGCACAAAAAGGTGATCTAACTGTCTGAGCGAAAACACCCCGTTTTCGCACGCGAAAACTTACAGATCAAGCGAAAATTGTCAATTTCGAGCAGAATCTAATCTCCAACAGTTCGTTCAAGCGAGAACCACTTCCAAATCAATGAATATGTCTGATTTAACCCATTTTAGTCCAAATTTAATGAATTTAGTTCAATTTTATGTATAATTTTGATTAAAATTCAACTATAGTCCACTAATTCAGTTCAAATCGGTCCAAATCAGTCCAAATCCTCCAAAATCGAGCAGAATAACATCTCCATATCAGAATCTAAAGTGATCATTAATGAATTTCTTCAAATTCGAGTAAAACTCAATCCAAATATCTTCCAAATCGTGGTTCTAGAGCCAAATGCTCTGATACCAATTGTAAAACCTCTGAAATCTCCCAGAAATCAATAACACACGATCTCAATCACGTGAATGCGGAATGTAAACGTGATTGGATAGAAGAGAAGATTGAATTGAACACAAATTGCTTCTTTGATTGAATCAAACAACCTATGAAAGGTCTTGTGCGGTTTTCACACGGTACAGAATGATAATGAATGAAAAGCTTAATTACAAAACGAAAACAAGCTATTTATACTAAACAGTGTGTTCTCGCGCGACAAGCTTTTCGCGTGGAACAAGCTTTCGCACGGCATTAATCTCTCGCGTGGAGACCTTCTTCGCGTGAGATCTGCTTCTCGCGTGACATAAGCTTTCGCATATGCAGTCTGTTTTCGAACTTCGTCTTCGTTCAATCTTCAAATGTTTTGCCGAGCCTTGATTAGTCTTCTACAGTTCTTTTCACCACGTTTTCACCCGAATCAAGCATTAACAACATCCAATCAACCATTGAAGATCGAATCATGCCAATGAGCGGCTAATTCGTCCGTAATCTCTTTCAGGAGGAGAGTTCTTGTAAGTGAAGCACTAGGTTTAGTTTGAATTGATGTTTTAGGTTATTTTTTTGACACAAGAATATAATTGTACGTTTGTTTAACGTTAAAAGACTTGTTTATGTTTAAGTATTTGTGTGCTTTTATTCACATTTGGTTTTCTTGCATCGTGAGCAGTTTGTCATGTATGTGAATTCTTTGCATATATGAGTTGGTAATTGTGTGAACGAGCAAGTCTTAAAAGTTTGTTTCATAACTATCACTTTAATCAAACGATTTTGCAAAATCATTTCTATGTGATTCCCAATCAATTCTAATAAAACCAAGTGTGAATCTTTGAACTTGAATCTTGAAAGTGGTTGTCTTTTTCTAGTAAGTTTCAAAACCCATCATCAAGTTTATTACTTTCTTAATTATTTTCATTCAATTCACCTTTTCGCTTAATAAAAACCCAAAAATATTTGCTTCTTAGTATTTTCGTTTCGCGTCTCAAGTTCTTACATATAAAGCTTTACACTTTCCACCAACTCCTATGGAGACGACCTTACTTGCCCATACTAGTTATAGGTAGTTAAGTCTTTAATATTAACTTATTTTTGATCCAACCATGACAACATGATCATAAGTGTTTATGCAAGTGCTCCTAAATCTTTCTCATTTAATAAACTTATTCTAATTAATACATGAGTTAATGCATATGATTAAATTCACTGTATTAAGTATTACTTTATTTATAATAATTTAAATTAACATTATATTTATATTTTTATTTATATTTTTACTATTT
>CM044001.1:16575236-16683890 GCA_024085815.1 Flaveria linearis
ACTACCGATCGACCTCCGCCAACACACCTCCCACCGACCATCCCTAACACACCACCACCACCGCCACAACACCTCCCTTCCAGCATTCTTCCTCCTCAAGATGTGCGAAACCTGCTTTCATATCACCCTAGTTGACCTACACACCACCATCACCGGCTGGATCAGAGGATTACTGGGCAAATAGGTTAATTTTGATCAACTAGGCTACTGGTTGATATTTGAGTATGATTTGGATCATCCGATTGGGTATGGGGTCAGGTTAAGGAAGAGGATACTTCGAATGTTGTGGGGTTGTTTTACTCGAATACGAAAGCCATGGTAATGTTATAATCAAGATCAATTGCATTTTTATTGCATTTTGTTGATAAATTCTCTTGAAAAAGATTTGATGGTGTTTGACAAATGGTTACTGAGATATTTTAACTTTAAAGATTATTATTAATTTAAAGTTAGTTGTATGAAATTTGTTGTATATTATAGAAAGTAGAGTTTGTTGATTGTTTCATCTTTTTCATATTTCATAACTAATAGTAGTTTGACTTTAAGAGTCAAACTACATACTTGTAAATTTGAAATTGGTATGAACATTCTTATGAAATTAGCATGAACTCTATTTGATGACCTTGATGAGGTGGATAATGGTTGGTAATTACAATATGCATTTTTATGCATAGAGTACTACCTGTTAAACTAGATACTAATCAGTAATTATAGTATATATTTTTAAACATACTTCTATCTAAGTTGGATGCTATCTCGTAATATTTTTCATTTTATTAGGTTTTGTTTACGTTGGTTTTTCATATATGTTTCTTCTATGTAATTTACTATAAATAATTTTTAATATGATGTGACTCACCGTAAGTAATTACAAATATGATGTAATTCACTGTAAGTATTTATGATTTACATTCAAATATTCATGTAGTTTCTAACTGAAATTTTATATTTTTGAAAACTTGTAGTTTTTTTAAATTTTTTGGAAAGAAAATTGTAATAAATAGTCATGTAGTTTATGATCATAGATTTATTATTTTTGGATGTTAAATGCATGATCATACATTTATTATTTATGGATGCTAAATGCATGTATGTGACAACCCGAATTTTTTTTATTTATTTATAATGTTTACGAGAATTTACAATTTATTTTTTTATATTTTTGTTATTATTTAATAATAATAAATAATAATAAAAATAATGAAAACAATAATAATAATAACAAATGATATTATTAAAAATAATAATATTAATAATAATAACAATAATAATAATAATGATATTATTAATAAAAATAATTTATAAAAATTATTAAACTTAATTTAATAAGTTCAGGGTTAGTTTTGTAAATTTTGAAACTTGTTTTAAAAGATTAAAACATGAAATAAAAATGCTTTAAAACTCCAGGGACCATTCTGTAAATATCCCAAACCAACCCCCCTTCCCCGTCGATCCCACCTCCGGCCAACATCCGGCCAAAATCCGGCGACCATCAAACCACCAAAACACACCATTTCAACCCGAATTAAACATACCAACCGGTTCTAGAACAAGATTCGAACACCACACCACAAAAATTGCACCAATTAAGTGCAATCCACTACCAAAATCCACTCGACCGAATATCGGCCAAATAATGGGTCACTAAACGCACTAAATGGTATTAATAATCAAAAGTAATCGCACATTCATTATCCATTTGTCGTTTCTAAACTACCACTACAATCAAATTGGTATAAATCAAGCTCTAACACCCCTGTCGATTAACACCTCTGTCATCGACCTGCAACACAGTCAAATTCTACCTTCTGAGTTCTATTCCACCAAATCAACATAGGTTTTTTCATCATTAGAACAATTAGAAGCTTCCTGTAAGAGGAATTCGATTATGATTACCATTTACACCCTGAACCGATCTCATGACAGTCGAGACCAGTTCTTCGATTGTTCTTGATATATCGAGCATCCAAACAGGTAATTGAAACTACCTAAATACTCGATTTTGATTGGGGAACAAAAGCCCTAACATTAATTCGGTTATACACATCGAATTGTTGCTCAATTTGATGATTTTCGAATTAGGGTTCTTAGGTGAAATGGGATTTTTGGAGTTTCAGTTTAAAAGTAATAAAGGTGGAGATTTACCGCGGCTTAGAGCCTTTGGTTTACTGGTTTGTGTGTGAGATTATGAACAGGAGGTCAGGGGTTCGAACCCTACCCCCAACATTTATTTTTTTAAGCCTTTTTGAGCCTTCTAAAAATACAGAAAAATTACCAAAAATTATAAAGATAATTTTTAAAAACTTCTTCTATTTTAAAAGCCTTTAAATAATTTTCTGTAATTTATTTATTTAAAAACACCTTAAATAAAATTTATAAAATAATATTTAAAAATATTATAAATAACCATTTTTATAAAAATAGACTTTAAATAATGATTTAAAGTATTAATCCATTAATTGGACACCATATTATTTTTAATTATGGATAAAACATAATAATGGTGGGAATTTAATTCTTTGAAAATCTTATTTATTTATTTAAATAATTATTACATGTGTTATAAATTATTATCCATATAAAAATGGATTTTTAATAATAAATTAAACCATCAAATTATTAATGGATATTATATTATTTATGGATTAAACTTGATAATATAAATACAAATTAGATTTTATAAGTTTAAATATTTATAAAATCTTCCAAAAATTAAATATAAACTTACGTGTTTAAATAACGTCTACAATTTAATTAGAATATAATGATATGTTAAAAATCATTATTAAACTAATTAAATTTTATAAATCTTTAAATGATTCAATGTTTATAACAAATCCCAGAAAACCAAACCCTAGATCAATTGAACACCAGGTTCAAGATCTAACCTATTTTGGTTTTGGATTTGTATCTGTTTACTTATGTGAATTATAATTCCTTAGCAGCAATTTACTAGCTTGTCAACAACACAAAGGACTGAGGTGAGTTCGTAATTGTCCCCCCTTTTTAATTATTTAAATATTTTGGGGCTGGAATACATGTCGTGATTGAAATTTCAGATTATTTTGTGAGTTCTCGTGTTTCCCTTTTTACTTTGGTTTTGGAATGAAGCATGCTCTTTTAAGCTGGAACTTTTATTTGTGATATTACTTACTGTTCTTGGGATGAAACATGCCCGTTTGTTTCATGAACTATGATGGTGCTTTACTTGATGCTTGTGTGTGGGATAGTGAGTTCACCTTATAAAAGGGTTCCGACAGGCTATTCATATACAAATAAACTATGATACATGGGCAAATCCTATGTGAAGGATTTGTTGGGCTTGTACTTAGTAAGTATGTGGGATAGCGGGTTCACCTTATAAAAGGGTTCCGTATCTTCAAAAAGTAAATCTTTCTTTGGATGATAATTGACGATTTATCATTATGTTTTATTTATGAACTCACCAACCCTGTGTTGACACTTGATTTTACATGTATTCTCAGGTATCTATTAGGAGCTTATGGACATGCACGTAGGATCATATAAGAGCTCCAGATACATATCGGTTATTGATAAGACATGATTAGACGTATTGTTAAGAAACAATATATATATTTATTTCCGCTGCGTATAATATCTAATGCTCTGAATAATAATGGATTGATTATCTAAAACTTATCATATAGATAACTGCATCTCATGTGTAACTATTGTGTTCGGTCCTGTTTGCTCACCCCTCCGTGATAGATTCCAGACCCGGAATTTAAGGGTGTGACAGATTGGTATCAGAGCCATTGGTTATAGTGAGTTAGGAATTGCATCTAGCCTATAGCCACACACAATAGTTGTACAAAGTAAATTGCCTTAGTTAGAGATTGACTAAGATTAAGAAGTTATATGCTTAAACTTAGATACTTGTTTCCTTAGTACTCGTGTCTTGCTAAATTTAATCGAAAAACCCAGTTTTCTTAAATTCAGAGCAAGATTCCGGTTGTCAAAGTTCGATGGAACTCCCGACGTGGTCCTGAGTTCATTTGGGAATGAGAGGACGAAATGATGTGCAAGTATTCTAACTTGTTCAAAAAAAAAATGTTGCGAGTACATCTTAATTTTCGGGACGAAAATTCCTCTAACAGGGGGATGATGTGACAACCCGAAATTTTTTTTTTATTTATTTATAATGTTTACGAGAATTTACAATTTATTTTTTTATATTTTTGTTATTATTTAATAATAATAAATAATAATAAAAATAATGAAAACAATAATAATAATAACAAATGATATTATTAAAAATAATAATATTAATAATAATAACAATAATAATAATAATGATATTATTAAAAATAATTTATATAAATTATTAAACTTAATTTAATAAGTTCAGGGTTAGTTTTGTAAATTTTGAAACTTGTTTTAAAAGATTAAAACATGAAATAAAAATGTTTTAAAACTCCAGGGACCATTCTGTAAATATCCCAAACCAACCCCCCTTCCCCGTCGATCCCACCTCCGGCCAACATCCGGCCAAAATCCGGCGACCATCAAACCACAAAAACACACCATTTCAACCCGAATTAAACATACCAACCGGTTCTAGAACAAGATTCGAACACCACACAACAAAAATTGCACCAATTAAGTGCAATCCACTACCAAAATCCACTCGACCGAATGTCGGCCAAATAATGGGTCACTAAACGCACTAAATGGTATTAATAATCAAAAGTAATCGCACATTCATTATCCATTTGTCGTTTCTAAACTACCACTACAATCAAATTGGTATAAATCAAGCTCTAACACCCTTGTCGATTAACACCTCTGTCATCGACCTACAACACAGTCAAATTCTACCTTCTGAATTCTATTCCACCAAATCAACATAGGTTTTTTCATCATTAGAACAATTAGAAGCTTCCTGTAAGAGGAATTCGATTATGATTACCATTTACACCCTGAACCGATCTCATGACAGTCGCGACCAGTTCTTCGATTGTTCTTGATATATCGAGCATCCAAACAGGTAATTGAAACTACCTAAATACTCGATTTTGATTGGGGAACAAAAGCCCTAACATTAATTCGGTTACAAACATCGAATTGTTGCTCAATTTGATGATTTTTGAATTAGGGTTCTTAGGTGAAATGGGATTTTTGGAGTTTGAGTTTAAAAGTAATAAAGGTGGAGATTTACCGCGGCTTAGAGCCTTTGGTTTACTGGTTTGTGTGTGAGATTATGAACAGGAGGTCAGGGGTTCGAACCCTGCCCCCAACATTTATTTTTTTTAAGCCTTTTTGAGCCTTCTAAAAATACAGAAAAATTACCAAAAATTATAAAGATAATTTTTAAAAACTTCTTCTATTTTAAAAGCCTTTAAATAATTTTCTGTAATTTATTTATTTAAAAACACCTTAAATAAAATTTATAAAATAATATTTAAAAATATTATAAATAACCATTTTTATAAAAATAGACTTTAAATAATGATTTAAAGTATTAATCCATTAATTGGACACCATATTATTTTTAATTATGGATAAAACATAATAATGGTGGGAATTTAATTCTTTGAAAATCTTATTTATTTATTTAAATAATTATTACATGTGTTATAAATTATTATCCATATAAAAATGGATTTTTAATAATAAATTAAACCATCAAATTATTAATGAATATTATATTATTTATGGATTAAACTTGATAATATAAATACAAATTAGATTTTATAAGTTTAAATATTTATAAAATCTTCCAAAAATTAAATATAAACTTACGTGTTTAAATAACGTCTACAATTTAATTAGAATATAATGATATGTTAAAAATCATTATTAAACTAATTAAATTTTATAAATCTTTAAATGATTCAATGTTTATAACAAATCCCAGAAAACCAAACCCTAGATCAATTGAACACCAGGTTCAAGATCTAACCTATTTTGGTTTTGGATTTGTATCTGTTTACTTATGTGAATTATAATTCCTTAGCAGGAATTTACTAGCTTGTCAACAATACAAAGGACTGAGGTGAGTTCGTAATTGTCCTCCCTTTTTAATTATTTAAATATTTTGGGGCTGGAATACATGTCGTGATTGAAATTTCAGATTATTTTGTGAGTTCTCGTGTTTCCCTTTTTACTTTGGTTTTGGAATGAAGCATGCTCTTTTAAGCTGGAACTTTTATTTGTGATATTACTTACTGTTCTTGGGATGAAACATGCCCGTTTGTTTCATGAACTATGATGGTGCTTTACTTGATGCTTGTGTGTGGGATAGTGAGTTCACCTTATAAAAGGGTTCCGACAGGCTATTCATATACAAATAAACTATGATACATGGGCAAATCCTATGTGAAGGATTTGTTGGGCTTGTACTTAGTAAGTATGTGGGATAGCGGGTTCACCTTATAAAGGGTTCCGTATCTTCACAAAGTAAATCTTTCTTTGGATGATAATTGACGATTTATCATTATGTTTTATTTATGAACTCACCAACCCTGTGTTGACACTTGATTTTACATGTATTCTCAGGTATCTATTAGGAGCTTATGGACATGCACGTAGGATCATATAAGAGCTCCAGATACATATCGGTTATTGATAAGACATGATTAGACGTATTGTTAAGAAACAATATATATATTTATTTCCGCTGCGTATAATATCTAATGCTCTGAATAATAATGGATTGATTATCTAAAACTTATCATATAGATAATTGCATCTCATGTGTAACTACTGTGTTCGATCCTGTTTGCTCACCCCTCCGTGATAGATTCCAGACCCGGAATTTGAGGGTGTGACAATGTAGCTGTGAGTATTTTCTCAAATAAATATTGTATAACCATAAATTTTGGTTGATAAGTGTATGTAACTAATGCTTCTCTAATAAATATTGTATAAATGTAAATTGCTTTTTAAATTAGTATAAGTGATTTATTGAAACGTGATATACATTTTTTCAAAGAATTAATTTTTGTTGGTTTTTATATATGTTTCTTCTATTTAATTTACTGTAACTAACTATAAATACGATGTAATCTACTGCAAATATTAGGATTTTACATTTGTGTTGGCTTTTAAATATATTTTTATCGATGTAATTCATCGTAAGGAATTATAATATGATGTAATTTACTATAAGTATTAGGAGTTTGTACTTAAATAAACATGATGTATTGTAACTAAGCATTGCATTATATTGCATCATATAACCCTGATAAATCGACATCCTATTTTAATTGTTGAATTGTTATGTGTTAATGCACATGCTTTTAGTTTACAGTAGTGTTAGGTCTTGTTAGTCTATATGTTCTTAGTTTATATAGGTTTAAACATTGGTTTACATTGATTTACACTAAAAAAACATTAGTATTAAGTGGTGTAGTTTCGTTATAATGATGTAACATTTAGTTTAAAATGTTTTTTAGGTGTTACATATATTAGTTACAATAATGCAATTTGGTTATGGTTCTAATGAGATTTGAACCCATTTTATTAAGTATTATCTTTGTTGTTTTTTTATATATGTATTTCAATGTGATGCACTATAAGTAATTACATTATGATGTAATTCACTGTAATTATTTTTGTTCGTATTTTTTTTTAAAAATTTGCAAAACTATACGGGTATTAAAGAGAAAAATGTTTCGAGTTTAATGGTGTAATTTTTTAAAAAAGACAAATTAATATTAAAAAGTTATTAAGGTATAAAAATCTAAAGGGTAAAAAAAAGAAATTAAGGTAGATTGAAAAAAGGTAGGTGAAGACATTTGTCATCATCCTATTAAATCTAATTTTTTGTGGTCTTACAAAATGTCAAAAATACCTTTTTGATAATAAAAAAAATAGAAGATGATCTTGACCGCTTAATTTTTGATCAATGGTTGACATGGGGTTAACAAGTTCTCATAAAAAGGAAGGGTTCTCATTAGAACCATATCCTATATATACACACACATAATATATATACATATATATATATATATATATATATATATATATATATATATATATATATATATATATATATATATATATGGTAAGGTTCAAATGAGAACCCTGTGTTATTGCGAGAACTTTTGAGAACCCGTCAACATCAATAGAAATCATAATTTTTTTTATTGTAATAATAATATTACACATATACAAGATTATGATATTTTATATATATGTGTGAATTCATAAATGTAAAAAAATTACATTGGTGTAAGTTTTACTTACAACTTTAAATATGTGTTTTTTACAAAACTTACACAAATGTAAACTCTTTTACACTTACGAATTTACATATATATATATATATATATATATATATATATATATATATATATATAAGATCACAATCTTCTATATGTGTAATAATATTATATAAGTAAAAATAATAATATATTGATCTTGATGAGTTTTCGCAAGTTTTCGTAATAAAAGAGGGTTCTCGCTTGAACCTTTTCCCCTCTCTCTCTATATATATATATACACACACATTTATATAATATATATATATTATATATACACACATTATGTGTGCGTATATAATGTTTTTTACTTTGAAATACATATGGTTAATCGTTAAAGAGAGAGGCTACATATTAACAATTGAGAGGAGTAGTTTCTAGACTTTTCACATACTCAAATGCCTACACATATTTATGAATATGTCAATAGTAGAGAATATATTATAAAGGTGATCACTATCTTAGTTAGAGAAAAATAAAAACTCATAGTTACCCATGTTGAAGAGTGTCCAGAGAGAAGTTATTGATGATCAATAACATGTTTAGTGAGAAGAGAAAGAGGTATTTATTACTTTGATAATGAGAAGTACAAAGGTGATCACTATCTTATTAGTGAATATTTTTAGTTGTGATATGCACCTTCTTAGAGAGAACTTATTAGTGAAACAAATTTTTTAGATACCAAAAGAGTGTATGTAAGGTGAGTTAACAAACACTTGAACCATTATGAATCTTAGTTTCTTGTTTAGGTTTTTCTTTCACTTTAAACTATTTTATAATCGTTTAACATATTGCCTTAATAAATTCTTAAGTTCATGATTCATATTTTTACTGTCTTTAGCATATCTCATTTACTATATTACTAGTTTGAAGCCCGCGTGATGCAGCATAGAATACAACGCATGAGCTGGTTTGGATCAGTTTTGAGGTAAAACCATAGGGAACCCAGAACAAAATTAAACACTGTATATGTTTTCTAAAAAGTTCTTAATATACAAACAATATACTTTTTGTAGTTGAATTCTGTGATGTATTTGTAAATTTGATTTTAATAATTATCTATACTAACAAAAGTGTAATTTAGTAAATAATATGTCATTATATAACAAAGTAAATTGAATTATAACAATTATATAAGAGTTAATATGTCATTTATGTAGAAAACAAATTATGTTATAAATAATAGGATATTTAATTAAATATAAAAAATGTCTTTATTAGATGTTTTAAATTTAAGTGAAATATTAACTTTGTTCGCTTTAAATCTTCCTACTCTAATAAAAAGGTATCTGGGATAATACGTGTCAACACCACAATCATTCTCACCAAAATTTTCTCGCCTCTCTCTCCTATTAAATAATTACCTTAATTACTAATAATATCATTTAACACTTTTTTAGATTTAATAAATTAATAAAGAGATCTATTTATTAATATTATTTCTAAATAAACATTGTTTTATAAAATAATAAATTTATTTAAAGCATAAGACTTTTTTAAAAATACAAAATATTTAAAATTGGTATTTTTAAAAAGTTATTTTTTAAACCAAAAATAATTAAATTTAAGGGTTATAATAAGAAAATTTTTAAAAATGACATTTTTATATGGTTTGTTTTAGAACAAAACGTTTATTTTTTTTTGAAAAAAAATAAAGTTTTAAAAAGTTGATATCACTATTTTATAACTTACAGCCATTTCTAATACATAATTTCAATGATATTATATCTTAAATATTATTTTATAATTAATAAATTTTGTTATATTAATTTTTTATTTATTCAACTCGTGTAACACACGGGTTACTATAGCTAGTCTATTATAATAAAAGAGTAACTTGGTATGACACGTGTCACCACCACAATTCTAACCAAACAAACAAACAAACATACCCAGTGTCTCCCGCTGAAGAGCAGGGTCTGGGAGGGGTATATGGTGGCAAGTCTTTCCTCTATCTAGAAAGATAGAGAGACCGCTTCCGAAGAGACCCCCGACTCGTTAACAAAGGCAATAACAATAACAATCATAATACAATGCATATACAAAGCATATAACAAAGCATAACAAAGGCAATAACAATCATAATACAAAGCATATAACACAAAGATAGATATCACATGAAGAATTAGATAATGCGCTCATAAAAAACGGCATGTAGCACCCAAAAAGGATAGATGAGGAAAACTACACCTAACGTGTGGGGTAGGCCATATGTCACCGTATACCCTTCCCACCCACAAAACCCACTAAAAGTCCTTAATTTTAATTCTACGCCTCCACTCACTTCTATCCTCGATCATGTTCTCAGAGAGATGCAAGTCCATCATATCTCTCCTAATAACCTCGTCCCAAGTCAACCTAGGTCTAGCTCTGCTCCTCCTACCCTCTAAGCTCATGTTCTCTACTGCTTGGACAGGTGCTACCATCGTTCTCCTCTTCACGTGCCCAAACCATCTTAATCTTCCCTCTCTTATTTTTTCTGTAATACACGCCACCTCTAGCCTCTGGCGAAAGACGTCGTTTCTTATCCGATCCAATCTTGTGTGTCCACACATCCACCTCAGCATTCGCATTTCTGCGACCTCTATTTGTCTCTCGTGCGATTTCTTTATGGCCCAACAGTCTGTGCCGTATAACATAGCTGGACGTACTGCCACTCTGTATAGTTTTCCCTTTAGTTTTGCTGGGAACCTCTTAGCACACAAAATCCCTGATGCTGCTCTCCACTTGCACCATCCTGATTGTACACGGTGTGCTACATCGCTGTGTATCTCTCCATCTTCCTGTACGTACGAGCCAAGGTATTCGAACCTAGACGTCCGGGGGATCGCCATGCCCTGGATACTGATTTGGGAGTCCTCTTCGGCCTCACCACTAAAGTTACAATGCATGTATTCTGTCTTAGAGCGACTTATCCTTAAGCCCCTGCGTTCTATTGCTGCTCTCCACTGTTCTAATCTCTCGTTAAGCACCGTCTTAGATTCTGATATTAAGACAATATCATCCGCAAACAGCATACACCATGGGACTGGCTCTTGTATAGACTTGGTCATCTCGTCCAACACTACTGTGAAGAGGAATGGGCTCAATGCCGATCCTTGGTGGAGTCCTACTTCCACCGGGAAGTAGTCTGTGTCTCCGACAGGTGCTCGTACACACGTTTTTGCCCCGTCATACATATCCTTTATTATTTTGATATACCTTTCTGGTACCTTTCTAAGTTGTAGACTTTCCCAGATGAGTTTCCGCGGCACACTGTCATAGGCTTTTTCTAGGTCAATGAATACCATATGCAGGTCTCTTTTCTTTTCTCTATATTTCTCCATTATCCTCCTTATGACGTGTATAGCTTCTGTTGTAGAGCGGCCTGGCATAAATCCAAATTGGTTTACCGCTATCTGAGTTTCTCGTCTAATTCTCGTGTCAACAATTCTTTCCCATAGCTTCATCGTGTGACTCAATAGCTTTATTCCCCTGTAATTTGCGCAACATTGGACATCTCCTTTTTTCTTATATATGGGGACTATGACACTGCTTCTTCACTGCTCTGGCATGTTTCCTGTCTTAAAGATAGTGTTGAATAAGTCCGTTAGCCATTGTAGGCCCTCATCTCCCAGGCACTTCCACACTTCAATCGGGATGTTGTCTGGCCCCATCGCCTTAGCCCTTCCCATTTTCTTCAAAGCTCTCTTAACTTCATCGACTGTGATGCTTCTACAATAACACTTGTTTTGTTGCGTCGTTTGAGTTGTTTCATCGATCTCCGTTTGTTGATTACGGTTCGTTATGTTGAAAAGGTTATCGAAGTAAGTTTTCCATCTCCCCTTGATGTCTTTCTCCCTCACCAAGACCTTTCCATCCGCGGCCTTTATAAACTTCACCAATCTCAAGTCCTGTCTACTACGTTCCCTTGCCTTGGCAATCTTAAACATGTCATGTTGACCCTATTTCGTCTCTAATCGCTTATACATCCTCTCGTATGCTGTGTTCTTTGCCTCTGACACAGACTTTTTCGCCTCTCGTTTTGCCTCTTTGTATTTATCTTTTAGCTCTGTTCGTTCTTTCTCATTATTACAGCGTAAAAGCTCTCTAAAACTTTATTGTTTAATTCTTATCCTCTCCTGTACATCTTCGTTCGACCACCAGGATTCCTTATGACCGATTTTCCTATTTGTTGTAGTCCCAAGCGTTTCTTTAGCTGCTTGAATGACTATAGTTGCCATTGTCACACCCTTAAATTCCAGGTCTGGAATCTATCACGGAGGGGTGAGCAAACAGGATCGAACACAGTAGTTACAAATCCATAACCTAAATAAGTTAGATCTTGAACCTGGCGTTTAATTGATTTATGGTTTGGTTTTCAGGGATTTGTTATAAACATATAAATAAATCATTTAATTATCTTTGTTAATTCTTTAATAATTAAAGATTTGTATTTCATGATATTTGATCAAATTAATAATGATTTCAATATATCATTATGTCTTAAATAAATTTTCGACATTACTTAAATATGTAAGTTGATATTTAATTTAATAAGATTTTATAATTTAATTTATAAAATCTAATTTGTATTTATCATGTTTAAAACACAAATAGGATACTTTAGTATTTTATAATTTAATTTATAAAACCTAATAGTAAGATTTATAAATAGACACAAATTATCTAAACATTATATTTATATGATAATGTTATTATAATTGAACATATAAATAGTAGATAATAACATATTGTTAACATATTTATATGGTAAAACATAATATAAATTATCTAATTATTATGTTATCCACAATTACAGATGATATAATGTTCTATAATAAATTAATAATTTAAATTATTATTTAAAGTCCATTTTTATAAAAAATGGCTATTTATAAATAATATTTTATAAATATTTTTAAGGTGTTTTTAACAAATAAATTTTATAGAAAATTACTTAAATACTTTTAAAATACAGGAAGTTTTTAAAAGTTATTTTTATAATTTTTAGGTATTTTTGTATATTTTTAAAGAGCTTAAAAAGGCATTTAAAAAAAAATAATAGGAGGTGCGGGTCGAACCCGTGACCTCATGAATGGGATGAAAACTTTGAACCGGTGAACCAAAGGCTTACAGCCGCATTAGGAGTTGGTTCCAAATGGTTTTAAGCACAATCTCAATCAAACCCCAATTCACCAAGAACCCTAATTTGATCCGAATCAAATTGAGCATCAAATCGATGTTTATAACCGAATTGATGTTAGGGCTTTTGTTCCCCTACCAAAATCGAGTGTGTGTGTATGATTAATTACCTGTTTTTGTTTGAATTGAAGGTATAGACTATGATGAACAGGTCGCGGCAGAGGGTTTGATGGTTCGGGGTGTAAATGGTGATCACAATCGAATTCCTCTTACAGGAAGCTTCTAAGGGCCTCACTAATGAAAAGCCCTCTATTATTTCCATGTTAGAAAGCTCGGAACATAGCCTTCGAATAGGTTGCAGGTCGATGATGTAGATGATGATCGATGATGGTGATTTGTGGATTGTAAGTGTAAATTGAAAGTGTAGAACGATTAGGAATACTTATATAATTGTTTAGGTAAGATTAATTCGATTAAAATAGAGTGTTAATGCGATTCATGATCTGTAAAGCGACCGACAGTGAACGATCGATCGCACTCGAATTTTTTTAAGTTTCAGTGGACACTAGTTCGAATCCAGCATATGATGCTGTCGGGATGTTGGTTTTGGTCAAAAGCCGAGTGAGTTTGGTGTTTTCGGCTGCCGGAGTTCGGCCGGAAAGGTAGCCGGAGGGGGATCGACGCGGGACGGGCGGCGGGTTGGGTGTTTTTTAAAAAATTTCACATATGGTCCCTGAACTTTCCAGAGCTTATTATTTCATGTTAAAAGTTTTAAAACAAGTTTTAAAATTAACATTTTTAACCCAAAACTTTTGAGGTTTAATTAATAATAATAAATCTTATTATTAGTATTATTATTATTATTAATGTTATTATTAATAATAGTGATAATAATATCATTATTATTATTATAATATCAAATATATATATATATATATATATATATATTTCATAAATTAACGAATTTTTTTCCAGGTTGTCACATCCATAGCCTCCCACTTTTGGTTTACGTCTTCCTGTGGCCCACTCGGGTTCATTGGTATGATTTTATCTCTAAAGATGGTAATCTTTTCGTCTTAGAGTTGTCCCCATCTGATCGTAGGTCTACTTCTCTTAGTTGGTTGGACACTTGCTCTCTTCAGTCGTATATCTGCCACCAACATGTGATGTTGAGTGACTACTGTCTGTCCCGGTATTGTCTTGCAGTCCTTCCACGAGCTACGATCTTTTCTCCTCATCAGCAAATAATCTATCTGTGTGTGTCTCCCGTCGCTGCTAAACGTAATTAGATGCGATTCTCTTTTCTTGAAAAACGAATTTATGATGCTTAGTTCATGCGCTAATGCAAAGTCAAGAAGCTCCCTACCGACGTCATTCCTCAGACCATACCCAAAGCCTCCATGCACCAACGGGAAATGATCGTTGTCCTTACCGATATGCCCATTAAAATCTCCTCCTATGAATATTTTTCTTCTCGTGGTATGTCTCCCATAACGTGATCTAAACTCTCCCAGAACTTCTTTCTTTCCGTATCCCCTAATCCAACTTGCGGTGCATACGCACTAACTACAGCCACTACCTCGTCTCCTATTACTATCCTTAACAACATAAGTCTATCATCGATTCTTCTAACCTCCACTACGTTATCCTGAAGTTCTTTAGCGACTAAAAACCTACTCCATTTTTTGTTCCATCTGACCCTGAGTACCATAGTTTATACCCATTACACTCCTTTGCCCTCCCACCTTGCCATCTAGTCTCCTGGAGGCACGCTATCTGAACCTTACGACTCCTTAACACATCTATTATCTCTAATAACTTACTAGTAAGTGTTCCTACATTCCACGATGCCACTCGTAATTTATAACCCTTATTCCCTGTAGTTGCATCTCTCGTCACCGTACATGATCTCGGGACAACATAATGTCTCCTGTTATCTATTATACCTCACTCACCCAGCGTGACAAGAAACACTATTACAAGCAGCAACATAAATATATCAAAACCCAGACGAACACAATTACAACCACTAATATACCAAATCACAAGACAATGTGACTGGCACAATCAAATCCCTATTTAAAAGCAGAGTGCTGGTACCCCTAACCCAGCCAATCAGTCCAATCTAAACTATTTAAAAATCAGAACAAGTAGCTATTTAAAATCAGAAGCAGAGATATGAACTAACAATCAGACTAGAAGCAGGGATATAAACTAACAATCAGACTAGAAGCAGAGATATAACCTAACAATCAGAACAATCAGTCCAAACGAAAAAATATAAATAGAGCAGACTAGAAGCAGAGATAAAACCTGATACGAAACGATCTCACCCAAATTACACGAACAAGTAGCTATTTAAAATCAGAATGCTGGTACCCCTAACCCAGCCAAACAATCTAAACTAACAGATATAAACTAAAGGTATAGTTAAAGATATAAATGAAAGACGAGTAAAAACAGATATGTAAA
This sequence comes from Flaveria linearis, assembly GCA_024085815.1. Lineage (NCBI taxonomy): Eukaryota > Viridiplantae > Streptophyta > Magnoliopsida > Asterales > Asteraceae > Flaveria > Flaveria linearis. Next base: position 16,591,058 of record CM044001.1, read on the forward strand.
CCCGAGATAGATCGATCTCACCAAATGTACACCCAACTTTATAATTGTTCGATTTTGATGCTGGTACGGGCTATGAAGTTTCTGTGATGGTGTTAGGGGTGGTGGTGATGGCCAGTGGTGAGGTAGGGGGCAGGGGGCAGGGGAGCAGGGGAGCAGTGAGGGTGTGGGGGTGTGAGGGTGGTGGTGGGTAGAGGTAATGTGGTGACCGGTGGAGGGCAGGCGGTGGTGGCGGTGGGCGTTGGTTCCGGGGTGGGTGGTGGTGACTGGGTAGGCGGTGGGGTTGGTGGTTGCCGGTGAGGAGGTCGGCGGTGTGGGCGGTGGGTCTTTGGGGTGGGTTACTTACCTGAGCGGGAGAGCGAGTCGGTCGCTGGGGTTTTGGGGTTTTGGTCGCCGGTCGTTGAGGTGGCCGGCGAGGTGTGTGTCCGGCGAGGTGTCGTTGAGGTTGGTTACTTACCTGAGCGGGAGAGAGAGTTGAGGTCGCCGGTCGTTGGGGTTTTGGGGTTTTGGCGAGGTGTGTGTCCGGCGAGGTGAGGGCGGTGGGTCTTAGGGTTGGTCACTTACCTGAGCGGGAGAGTGTGTTGAGGTCGCCGGTCGTTGAGGTCGCCGGTGGGGTTTCGTCGGCTGAGGTGGCCGGCGAGGTGTGTGTCGGCGGAGGTCGCCGGTGATAAATTGATGATTTGATGAACGTTGGAAGAGCGGGAGAGAGAGAGAACTTTGGAGAGAGAGAACTAGCCCTCAAGTAGAGGTGTGTGTCACCACCACAATTCTGTTCACCAAAATTTTTCCGCCTCTCTCTCCTATTAAATAATTACCTTAATTACTAATAATATTATTTAATATTTTTTAGTTCAAAATATTTTTTTATAAATTAAGAAAAATATTTGAAATAAATAAATTTTTATAAGTGATATTTTTTTCTAAAATATCATACTTTGTTAAAAATATGATATATTATAAAAATACTATTCTTAAAAAGTAAATTATTTAAAAACCAAAAATAATTTAATTTAGGAGTTATGATAATAAAATATTTTAAAAAATGATATTTTATACGATTTGTTTTAGAACAAAATATTATTTTAAAAAAAATTAAAAACAAAGTTATAAAATGTTTAATATCACTGTTTTATTACTTATAGTACTTACTTATACGTAATTTTAGTCATATCATATTTTAAAATATCATTTTATTTTCCATAAGTTTTATTATATTAATATTTTATTTATTCAACCCGTGTAATACACGGGTTTTTTAAAACTAGTATATTATATAACGGTATAAATAACTTCTTACAAGTCCTAACATATAAATAAATAAAGAATATGAATCTTAGCTTCATTTTGAATAGATTTGACGAAAAATTTTACCTAAAATGTATTGTTCATGTACGCTAACCTTTTATTGGTCAAAACACACCTAATACTTTCACTTGTAATAGTTAATTATGTATTAAAAAGCGGATATGATATCAAATAGACCGCGTATAAGACTTGTGTTTGCGAAATCAACAAATATTTCACAAACACTTAGGTGATTTGAAACCATAAATCGCGAATCAAGACAAGCGTTTAGGAATCAATCTTCATTTAAATCAATCATTATAGGTTGCCCTGATAAATCTCTGTTATGACTTAATCGTATTAGAGAGATGGATATTATCCAAAAGACCAAAAGTGTATTTGCTTTAACTACTTAACTGTATATTGAAAAAAAAAGTCATACCTGGTTGCATGCTTTGTTACAAGACCTTTTCTACACACAAATCACTAAACAACCTCAAAGGCTCACCTACGTGTTGATTAAAGCTACCGATAAAGACCCATCTTTTTCAAGATTGAGATTAGTTAGTTGTAAAAAAGATTGTATTGGTTTATTTGATTAGAAATTACATGTATATTTTTAAGAGCTCAATCGCATTTGTTGTCTCTAAACAAATAAGTAATAATTAGGGCTGTTCATGAGCCGAGCCGAGCCAGGATGAGCTCGGACTCGGCTCGAATTATAAACCGAGCCAGCTCGGCTCGGCTCGGATTTACAACCGAGCTAAAAAGTAGAGCTCGAACTCGGCTTGGTTTTAAACCGAGCTGGCTCGGCTCGGTTTTGTTTGGCTCGGTTTTAAAAGAAAATTTAATACACATCTCTCAAACTTCAAAAGTCCAAATATAAACGCATAGTTCAAAAAACATACTAAAAATCAGTTCAACATCATAGATTACAAGCCCCAATCTAATTCAACCAACGATACACAAAAATAATTTAACAATTCAACGTTCATTAGCATATGAATTAACCCGCATAAACATTCTCTTGCACTTCTAAATACCTGCAAAAAATAATCAATGAAATAAATCAATATCAATTACTGGATGTGGTATTTTCATGAGAGCATTGGCTAAGGTAGAACAAACGGGAAAAAAAACATCTTGGTATTTTATGTAATTTGTTCACATCATAATTATGTGTGAAGATTGATTGTGACTATTAACATAATGATACCATAGAGTTGAATAATGAGTAGTAAAGAAGATAGTAATGAAAAGAAAGTAACTTCTCCAGGCTGCACAACAATGATATGTGGAGTGAAACCAAATCCAGATCCTACAAAAATTAAGCTTTGCCTTGTAATAAAAGGAATTATAGGAAAAACTGTTGCAAAATAAAGACTTTGTCATGATGGATTAAACCAAACACAGAAGTCAGACCCGTCATAAATTAAACACGTAAGTTCAACATGTTCTACTCTGTATGCAAAAATAGATGAAGTCACAAAAACACCATGATCTCGCATCCTAGGTTTCAGCATACAGATCTAAACCGCAATCCATATCACAAAAGTCAACTAAACTGAGGTCCAAACACATATTGGAATCATTCAATGGTAGACACTATAAATAGTCAACTCAAACAAAAACACTAACAGAAAGCAGAGCCCACCAGACATAATCCTAAAACATAGAATACAAATGTAAAATAGGAACATAGAATACAAATGTAAAATAGGAACATACCAAACATATCAATTATTTATTTGTAGCATCATTCACCATTATTAGTACATAAAAAGAATGTAAATATTAGTACATAAAAGTAGAAATAGAAAGAACAACAAAAAATAAGAATATAACTCACTTCTAATGTTTGTAGAGTGATTTTTGATGCTCACTTTATCCAATCACTTCCACAAACAAGTAATTCAACCATATCTTTTGAAAGAGAGCTTCTATAGTCGTCCAATATACGCCCCCCAGCACTAAAGGCTGATTCCGAAGTAACAGTGGTGATTGGAATGCAAAATATGTCACGAGCCATTTTGCTTAAAATAGGAAACTTGGAAGAAGCATATTTCTAAATACCCAAATCGCAGATTCGTAGGTAGAAGGAGAGGGAAACATAACTATCTCAAGATATACCTGACCCAAATCGCAGATTCGTAGGTAGGCAAGCACCGAACGGGACTCGGGAGAGTGCGCAGCAGCCGTAGTGGTGGTAGGCGGGCAGGCGGCGGAGGCGACCGAGGGGAGGGACGATGGAGTGACGGAGGGCATGGGTGAGTGGTAGGCGGGAGGGAGTGACGGACTCGGGAGAGTGGGAGAGGGAGACGCCGAGATGGGACTCGGGAGAGTGCGCAACAGCCGAGTGGAGGTGGAGGACTGGGGTTTGGGGAGTGGCGAGTGGGGACTTAGGGTTTTCAAACTTGGGTGTGAAATTGTGAATGCAGACTTGCAGCCAACGAGCCAACCTAAAACATTTGATTTTTTAATGTTAGTGTTATTATAATATTATATATAAATATTATATATAAATATTATATATAAATAATATATATATATTACATATTTAGTCGAGCCAGTAAACGAGCCAACGAGCGAGCCAACGAGCGAGCCGCCCTTGGCTCGGACTCGGCTTGGTTTTAAACCGAGCCGGCTCGGCTCGGCTCGTTTTTAAACCGAGCCGATTCGAGCGAGCTTTTTTCGAGCGAGCTCCGAGCGAGCCACGAGCCGCGAGCTATTTGAACAGCCCTAGTAATAATCTATGTGTGTTTTGTGACGTAATGTAAGGCTGATTTGATATGATTCAGTGTTTTGTAAGGTAATGAAAGCCTGATTTGATGTGATGAAATCAGAGATTACAATACATATTGTTTAAAAGTATGACTATTATTAACGAGATCCCCTTCGAAGCATCAATCTAGTATGTGTTTAAAGCTTTGAAGGGTTAGAGTGCAAGGAAGCTAAAGTGCAGGGACTCGGGTGCACAAGTGTCAAGGGTTGTAGTTGGGTTACTTGAATCCTAATTTACATTTCCCTATATGTTTAAAAACAAATGTGAAGAAGCAGTTAATTTTCACGTGTTTAGGTTTTGACCATTTGATTTAACATCTTTTACACTTTTGATTCTCAATTGTGAGATAGAAATAGGCAGATTGGAGATACAGACAGAGAAAGAGTGCTGTCGTGTTTGATGTTGCTGGAGACAGCGGAGGCATGGGGCCCTCCGACCGTGCCACCGCCGTCGCACGATCATCTCCGGCTTCCTTTGGGGTTGCTCTCCGATGATGGCCAGTGGCGAGAGGGGTTGGGAGGTTGAGGGGAGGTGCTTGATTTGGGACGTCGCAGGCGCGCAGGCGTGCCACCGTCGTAGCGCCACCGCCTCCAGCTTCCTTTTGGGTTGCGCTCTGACGATTAATAGTGACAAAGGGGTATTTCCATCATTTTGGGTTTTCCTGAGAGCGTCAGGAGATGGTTGTCGACCTTCGTGATGGCGGCGGTGACCTTGGAGATGGCCGCCGCTCAGCCTCCTGTTTTCGGTCGAGGTAGGGCCAGCGGTCGTTTTCTTGCCGGTCAGGTGTCAATGGTGAACGTTGAACGACCGTGGTGGCCCCTATTTCACCGTCTTTCTCTCTCTGATTCCCTTTTTTCAGATTGAAACATTAGGGTTTTCTGATTCAAGGGTTTTGAATTTGCTTTCATCTGCTGTTCTTATTTGTTGAGTGGATTTATGTTGAATTTTTTTCTTTGATTAATGGATGGTTAAGAATCACAGCTGCACATTTGATGTTTGGTTTTACCATGTTGTTGAGTTAACACTGTTCTTATGAAGATCAGTATGTTGACATGGTGTTGTTGTCATGCTTCTGTCGGTAACATTGTTGTCTTATCGGTGATGCCACTTCGATTTCAAGTCGATGATGATGATAAACTCATGTTCATCTGAGACGTTTATAGGTTTTATGATATTAGTTTCATTACTCAATTGACATCTAATACAATGACGGGCTGTGATGATAACTAGCAATGGTCTCGGTTGTTTTGGCATGGCAGACAAATATGGTCAGCAGCCACAACTGAAAGCTTAATCTGAGCCCAATCCATCACACGTGCAACGTGCATAATCGCCGGACGTCTCTGATGACGGCCTGTCCGATCTGATATGTTATTTGTGGTTACTTTTCGAGTGTTTCAGATCTAAATCGTATGTTTTGTTTTGTGATGATGCTGATGGTTGTTGTCGTCGCTGGTTTCCGTCTGACCTTTGGTTTCTAAAAAGAGGTGGTCTGTCTAACGGTGGCAGCATGGTGGCGGTGGCCAATCCGGCTTCGCCGCCTTGCCCTCCGATTAGAGGATGCCCGTGTTTGATGTTACCGTAGGTAGCCTTTGGCACGTCTGTGTTATCGTCCTCTAGGGCTACGCTCTCAGGTTCTTTGATCAATATTGTTTCATGTCTTCCATTGTTTAGATCTGGTGTGATGTCGGTGATGACGAAAATGTGTTCCTCTGAGACAGCCTTGGGTTTCTACGCGCAACGCGCTTGCTGGGAAAACTGCTAGTTTATATTAATTGATAGGTGAATGAATAGTTATAATTTAGGTACTACTGGTGATGCTCATGGTACAACCTCTATTGCCTTTAAATCTCTCTATCCAATGTCTTTACCGCTAGTCTCACCCTCTGTCTCCGTTTCACCTTCGGACTTCGGGTGTTTCCTTCGCTAATTGGTGTCTGTCGTCGACCTTTTTACTGGTTGTTGGTCTTCGACAGGTTTGGCGGTGGCCTGGTGCATCCGGGTTTGCGATCTGAGGCCTTTAATTTGGGGCTTTGGCTTTGGTGGTCATCAATCTCCGCTTTATGGGTGGTCGCCGCTGGTAATCGTCGATCTCCCGCTCTAGTTGTTGATCTCCGATGATTTTGGTGGTGGCCTAGTGCATCCATGTTTGTGATCTGTCTCTATTAATTGAGGCCTTTGATTTGGGGTTTTTGGCTTCGGGTGGTTGGTGGCTAGGCTTCCCTATCTGTTCTTCAGTGACATGTTGTGTCGTTCACATTGGGGATTTTATTTTTGGCAAGGACGGTTTTTGCATGTCTGGGGATTTGCTCGCTCTCTAGCTTCGACCGCTACAGGCTTTCACCGACACTCACCGTTGTGGTTCGGCTAGTGCCTGGATGGTGGCGTGCCTCAATGTGCTTCCACCTCCGGCTACTTGTTGGCTGGCAGTGGAGTTCATTGGTGCATATTGCATTACAGCCTTGATGTGACCAATCGATGGTGATCGTATTTGTTTTATATGAATTTTTTTCTATGATGATCAGAGAGACCCGATCTGAGACAGTTATGTCGACAATTTCCTTCTTCAATGATGCTTGTACACACATCTGAGACCACTCAATGTTACTGTTTTTGTCCGATTTCATTATTCTGGCAGCTTCATGCTCGCTTATGTTTGCTTTGGCGTGGTGATGATGTTCGTTTCATTTGAAATTTTTTGTCTATGATGATCGGAGAGACATGAATTTTTTGTCTATGATAATCGGAGAGACACGATTTGAGACGATATATGTCAATGATTGTGTTAGTCGACGATGATGATTATACACACATCTGAGAGCACTCAATATTACAGTTTCATCTGATTTCATTGTTCTTAAAGTAGACCCGTGTCAATGACGATGAACTGCCTCATCCGAGACCGATTGTGGTTTGGTATATCATTATTGCAATGTTAGAGGGTGGATGAGTGGCCGCGTATTTGTGATGAAAGTTGGTTCATTGGGTATGTTGTTTGACAGGCCATGATGATGTGACTAGTGTTTTGTCGGTTGCTTCGGTGTGGTTGCCGTTCATGACTAGTAGCCGCAATCAAATGTCGTTTCTGCGCCCCATCGTGACGATTATTGTGATGTCCATCACACGCACAATGCGCGTTATCGATGCACACTAGTTTAAGTATATAAATCTTTACTCTCCTTTATATATGTGAGGCATCAAGAAATATTCAGAGCATCACAAAAGCCCTTGATGGTCATCTTCATCACAAACTGATTAGGTTTGATATACTGCAAAAATGGCATTAAGCCCCGAATACCTCGTTTGAAGAACATTTATTGAGTCGAGTGGCACTCATGACTACTTTGGCACATACTTGATGCACGCCTTGATGATCATATATTTCTTCTTTTCAATTTATCAAGGGTTTTAACCTTTGTATTATGTCAAGAACTTGTATATCCGTCTACCCTAATTCATCCTCTTTTTCGGTTTGTTTCTTTTTGTTTATCGTATGCATTAGTCAGATTGTTGATCTTGTTATGATTCAGATTATGGTTGAGTTTTTTCTTATTTGTTTTGTTCTCTTGTTAGGTCAAGTTCATATTCAGATTTTATAGGTGTAAACATTATGGCTTTGGTTGAATAATATTTGGATTTACAATTTGTGACGCATATATATAAAAACAGGAATCTTATATAATTAATTTGATCCGATGGCTCAATACTAATAAAACCCTAATAATATTATGTGTTCCAATACTCCCGTGTAGTTGGAGTTGTGAAAGGAAATCAGACGCTCAGGCTGAAAAACACAAAAATGATAATAATAAACATTGTATATAGCTTGATCTCTTTGATAGAAAACATGTATGTTGCTTACACTGAACACATATTAAAAGCTTTCATAGTTTTTGTAAGCCATTGCAGGTCATCGTCCGTTCTAAGGGTTTGTTCGTTTGATCACCTTGTGTTTCAGACTCGGTTTGTTGTTAAGTCATTTGTTTTGTCATACAGACATTAATTCTTTGATTATTATATCAACATAGAATTAACATTAGAAAACAGATGTGCCTCTTTGTTTCATAGTCATGACCACGCAAATATCTAAATTACTTTGCTACACATTTTAAACGCACTGTGTCTCACTCAAACTTCGAAAACCCGCCCGGGACCAACATGAAATAACATCACGAACTTCCTTTGAATGTAGGATGTGACACTTTACGGACTTCATGAGAATTATATGAGAATAATACAAGCAGTTGTTGTGCAAGTTCTTAACATATTGTTGTCAAGTTCCCACCATACTGGTGTCTAGTAGACAATCCATTGAAACATAGAATTTGATAGAAGAATTAAAGTCACCTAAGTTTGCAATTCGACCAAATAATTTGTATACTATTAATATATTAGCGTGTTTGATAGCGAATTAATTTAAGACACATACTATGCATATCAATGGTGGAAAGAGAGAGAAAAACAAATATGTGGTTAGATAACGCACAAATGTTTATACAACTTTTGTATATCTCTATTTAGTATTGGTTCTGGCTATGTATTTGTGTATAATAGTATCAATCAAATAGGTTATTCAATGAATACTATTTTAAGAACTTATGGAACTCTTTAATAAACATGTACTAACCGACAAACAAGGTGAGTAAGTAAATTTAATTTACATTTTCTCACTTCAAAGTTTTGGTTGAGTCTTAAGCTTTTCTAAAAACATTTAGGTTCATAGTCAAATCCAATTATTAGCAATGTTTTCAAAACCGGACCGGAAAACGAACCGGACAGCCTAGAGGTTCACTGGTCGGACCGGTCGGACCGGATTACGAACCGGATGACGTCATAAATATTTAAAAAATATAAAAGTTCCAAATATTTATATTAACGAACCGGTGTTCCTTAATCCAAAACAACATCCAAAATACATACCATTCAAGTAAACATAGTCCAAATTAACGAACCGGTGTTCCTTAATCCATATCCAATAATATTTTTCTATTAAAATTAAAAAAAATCCAAAAACCGGTTCAACCCGGTTCGCCGGTTCTGGCCGGACCGGTCGACCGCACGAACCGGCCGGTTCAACCGAAAACGGTCCAAAACCACCGAACCGAACCGGCTTCATCACCGGTTCCCGGTCGAACCGGTCGGACCGGCCGGTCCGGCCGGTCCGGTCCGGTTTCGAAATCATTGGTTATTAGCATCATAAAATAATGAAAACGAAATTAGAAAATTAGAAAGTTATAATTTTTTTTCACATCTAATTTTGAAAGTTAATAAATTCATAAACTTTAGTTTTAGTATATTTCATTGAAATATTTCATAACTAGTATTTTTTTCTTATCTATACTATATTATAATACAATTAATCAACAGGACAAAATTTTTGTCCTAAGTAAGTTAATTTATAAGAGTTAAAGTAGGTAAAATTACTTTTTTATGAATTTGAGTATCTAAATTATCTTTTACGCATATGTCAATTATGTGATTACGATTGTTGACTTATAAACCAATTTTTCTCATAATTTGTAAATGATTATAACTTTTTCATATGTTAATATTGCTTTTAAAAATAATTACACAACAGAAATAAACATTTTAATCTTTAATTTAGTACGGTATTGTTATAATTTTTTTAATCTAACGAAAAAATTCATGTTGTGTCATGCATCGCAAGATCACCCTTCTACTATCTTTTAAAATATAATTCTTTATAGAATTCTAAATATGTCATTGTGACATAATTTATCTATATATTATTGGCGTAAATTGAATTCAAATCGAAGATGTGCGTAATAATGTACAAGACATCAAAGAACAAACGTACAAGCCATCAAAATTGTTTTAAGGTTTTGATTTTTTTAATTAGGTTATTTTTCCTTTTACAACTTCTATAATATGATGTTCTATAAAATCTATATTTGTTGTTGCGACGTGTTTATTTTTATCAACGTTTAGACGTAAATGTATTCAAAACTAAGCTGTTGATATAAATTTAGCTAAAATCACGGGCCGAGTCTTACAAATTTCAATATCCTCACCGCAATGCACGGCTCACCCCCTGTCCACAACACTTGGAAATGCATCATGGGTTTTTACATAATATTCATAATATTATTAACGCCTTCGTCACAACACACATGCTTAAGTATACTAGTTTTTCAGACATTTTTCATTGTATGATTTCACAAGTTTATAATTGCATATGTGCGACCTATATATATTTTTTACATATCTCTTAAAAAATTTTAAAAAATTTTCAAACTCTTTATTATTGATAATAAGTAACAAAGTATTATCAGAGTTCAAAACTCCTATTGATTTTTAAAGATTTTTGAATTTATTTTCGTAAAGACATCCTGATAGTAAATGATTTAATACACTCATCAACCAGTGACTAAGGAGGATTTAATTTCTAAATTGTATATGTTTGTTAGTGTTAAGAGTAGTTAACACTAAGATCCGTAAAAAAGGTTTTTAATATATTTAGGTTCAATGATATCACTAAACTTAGTTCTTTTCTTGTTTTTCTGAAAGAAAAGAATTTGTTAGTTGATGCCTACTGCATGTGTATGTGATAATTAGGATGAAGAATTTTTAAATGGGCCACACGACAACTGTTATATCAGCAAATAAACCATAAAAAGCCTTGATATATAGAGTAAGATGTGTCTGTTTTCTAGTCACTCACTTAGCATCATTCATAATTATTTATTGCTAATTATTTATCAGATATCCAGACACATTATTAACTATTTTCTGATTTGGCAAATAATAATTATCATTAAGTAAGTGATTATGTATGTATTTCACTTTTGATTGATTAAATACATATATATTTACTTTTTTAGTCTTTACTTCATATTTTACTATATGATTGAAAATTTTCTCTTACGTCGATCACTCTATGATCATCATGATAATTTTCTCTGTTTATCAAAAGCTAAATTGAGTTTATCCGATTCCTAACCATATAGTTGTTCTCACAAGAACCCTGTTACACACCTACATATGTAAGAGAAATATAAATAAAAAAACGTTATAGTTGATGGAATCACTACCATGCATTCATCAAGATGGTTGAACATATAGTGATATAGATCTTAGTTACCTACCCATGTAGCTAAAAATACAAATAAGCAAAGCATAAGAAATGAAATAAACATTAAACATGTGAACGTTCAAAACAAACTACATAAATATAAAAGCAGCTAGCAGGTGGTGTGGAACATGGGGCTGTACTCCATCAATACGAAATAAACCGGATTTGATCTTTCTAGTCGTTGGAAGGATAACAACGTACTATGGGTTTTGAATGAAAGGGTCTTCATGGCTATCAATATATCTAAGCAATTGTGTGACTTTTTTGAAACATATTTGTAAACATGTTATTACACATACTTGAACATTAGTCTCCATCTTCTTTCATTCCCTTTTGTTGATAGTTGTATGTAAACCAAGCAAGGTTACACATATGTAACCAGCAAGTTATATACATGTTACGAGTGGTTTCGTTCATGTATGCTCTTTAACTTGTAACCAACAAGGTTACATCTACCTCTTAACCCTTTAAAGTTACCACTCACCAAATAGGTCTAATTCATGTATGTTCTTTAATTATCTTGTGTTTCCAATATGAATGAACTCTCAAATTAACTTTACAAAAACTTGCTTCAGTAAGTGCTTTACAAAATATTGTTTTGGTAAGTACATATTTGGAATCTAGACTTTTAGATGTTACATATATGTACGCTAAAGTTCTCCATCTTTTGCTAAGTTAAACATGTGTTTACATATACCGTATACGCAAACACAAGCTTACGTATATATAACTATGATTTTGGTTAATGGTTTTGTTTGTTTTTTTTTTAATTTGTGGCTCAATGATTATGGTTAAATGTTTGATGTTTTACAAACGTTTTACACAAATGTGAACATCTTTTCTGATTTAGACATGTTTAATTAAACATAAACAAAGCTTCCATTGATTACATGTATGTAACCCACGAACATCGATGGTAAAAGTCAAACCAAGGTGCCATCGCTTGTTCCTCTCCCTTTTTTAATTCCTTACGCTTCTACAAATGGCCATACAAAGATGGTAGAATCGATCATTAACTTTTGAAATAACTAACGATGTTTTGGCAAAGGTGCGTATTTTACTCCTAAACACCATTAATGAACCAATCAATTTAAATCATTTTACAAAAATACCACTAATTAATCTCAATAAAAAAAATCAATGGTTATAAAATGGTAATCTTATAAAACATGGTTTTACCCGATCTCATTGATTGAAATTAACAGCGTCCCAAAAGTATTCCAATAACAAATTCTCATACTTAAAAAGAAACATTTGCTAACTTTTACACCAAAAAAAACATGTGCTAACTTTTACACCAATGACCCGTCTTCCTTTCCATTAGGATTTCCTCATTGAATAAATACTTAAACATAATCATTATGTTGTATTAATGTTTCATAATCCTTCAATTAACCGACATAATAATGCTTCAAGACTTAAAAGTCAATACACAATCAAGTACTTAATACAACAATCTAATCATGTAATTAAGCATCCCTCTAACACATACACCACAAAATCCATACAATGGCTCATTTCTTCACCATAATCTGAGCGTAACGCGATGCTTAACAAGTATATAATCATCTAAATTAACATGAACCATACCTCAAATCTAGAGAAAACGTTCAAGAAAATCTTTGATTGTATCGATATATGGTGATCTTGTAGGAATAATATGACCATAATCATGTTCGATTATGACCGAAGAACCTTCTTCAAACAATGACACAAGCCTTCTGCTAGCATCGAATGCTATCTGTGTGTCTTTTCCATGATCACTACCATATATATGAAGTGAAGGGCAATTGATCACATTCTTCTCATTTTCTGCTAAGTTAACACAAAATCCAGAACACAATATCACAAATCTGAAATCAATCTCACCCTTCAAACTCAATTGCTGAGAAGCAACACAAGCAGCCATGGCTGCACCTTGAGAAAATCCCAAGATTCCATCAAACGGTCCACTTTTAGTCATGAATTCTTTCAGATACGCGAGTGATTCATCATAACCAGAAGTTTGTTTCTGGTACTGCAGAGAATCAAAAGGATTTTGAGCTATTTCCCAGTTTAAACTCGTGTTTTTCTCGGTACTGGGATCAATAAACCACGCAAACTTTCTATTGCATACTTTATTTGGAGGAAACTTTGTTTCACCAGTGTCTTTGTTTTGGTAAATAAACTGAAGCTGATGTGGAGCGTCGATATAAACAAACTCAACCATATTTTTTAACTTTTTAGCTAAAGATGCAGTTCTTCCTTTAAAACTAGATGCATTCTGCCTAAACCCATGTAAGCACAGAATTCTCAGCTTTTTCGAACCCTTTGAACTAAGTGCTGGTTTGGGTTCAGTTTCAGGTTCAGGTTCAACAAGCTTACCATATTTCTGGCATAACTCACAAACATAAAACAAATTATTACCCTTGCAGAAGTCGCAGACCAACACCAGCATTCTACAATACCTGCATCTGATTCTTGAAGAATAATCATCAAATGTGAAGTTACAATTAAGACAGTTACCAATGACATTTGCATTGGAGGATCCCACTGAAACCCTGTGGTCAAAAACAAAATTCTTTCCCTTAAAAAAACCACCATCGGGGAACTGTTCCATATACCGTTGAATCCCGCCATATAACTGAAAAACATTTTCAAAACCGGGACCTTTGGATTTGATATACGCTGATGCCATCTCACACCTAATTCCACCGTACAATACATTAAAATATTATTTCCACGTAATTTTTCAGAATGATTATCCAACCAGGAAGGAAGATCGCTGTATTGTCGGATTTCTGGATCCAAGGTCTCGACATTTGGGACATGAAATTTCCCAATTCTTGTTTCATATAAATTTCTTGCATCCAAAAGCACTAGTTTTTTTGAAGTTTTAGAGGTTTCTGAAGTTTCTGAAGCAGTAGCATTCTGAAGTAGTGAATGGAATTCAATAGCAGATAGATGTTGTCCTGCATTTGATATTTCGGGTGGTTTTAAAAGAGGGTGGGAACTAAAAGTAACTAATTCTTTAACTATTCGAATGGAAAGGGTAGTGAAACCACATTCTTCTGCTATTTTGTCATTTATGGGCTCACTGCATGTTGCTAGCTTAAAATCTGTTCCCTCAAATAACTGATTTTTAGACATAAATGCAATGTGTTTGTTTAAAGATGATAACTTTCCACCAATGGTGACATTGACACCGTGTGGGGCTAGGCGTACACGACCAAGAAGGGAGAGTGAAGTGCAGTTGGAATTGTAAGTGGTGAAGAGGTCATCAAGATCAGGGATTTTGGTGTATTTGTAGTACAACAGAACTCCATATTTGTCATCATTACTGTTCTTATTATCCGTCATGCTTTCTGCAACACAAATCATCATATTATGTTTCAAAAGCTCAAAATTTAATGTGTGTCTAAGTATTGTTTTGTTCATTTCTTACTTATGTGGTTGCTTATTGGTCAGGAGGTAGTTATGATCCAGTCCTTCAAAACATAAGTTACAGAGGAAAGAAACATACAGAAACATAATACATTACTAACCTTACTTAAGTGGTAAAGTAGTGGGGTAAATAGACGTCCACATGTATAGCCAAAAATTAACCTACATAAACACTATCCAACTACTCTAGAAGAACTCTCAAAGAAGTTATCTGCCAATCTAATTGTGTAGTTATCAATCCTATAAATTAGTTTATCATATCCTTAAAACCAGCAAATGTATTATCAATCTTAAAGTTACATTTATATCCTGTTGTGTAATTAACTTCTCTGAACTTAAAGATCTAAAGTATACTTCATCTGTCACAAAGATGCATTTGTGTGATCTTCGCTAATGCCATTATAGAAAGCATTTGAGCTAACCTATTTCATTGATATCGAATTCCTTTGCAAGAAAATCTTTTTTAATTTCTTGTCTTCTACTACATTTCTTAGTTTCATCAACTTCAAAACCATGAAAAACGAAAAAGAACAATCATGTGTTTGTGCATTACATTATATTGTTAATTTGTAATCCTTTTCATCTCCCATATAAGTTGAGAGAAACTTAACAGAATACGTTGCTAACCTTACTTAAGTGGTAAAGTAACGGATCAATAGACGTCTACATTATGCCAATATAATTGCTTAGTTATCAAGCTAATAACTTATAACTGGTCATATCCTTAAAAACCAGGAGATGCATTCGTGTGATCTGACTATTTCCATTCACAGGAAGCAATTGAGCTAACCTAGTTCTTGGATCACAAATTTCTTTTCAAGAACATCTTAATTTTTTGTCTTCTTCTACATCTTCTTACTTTCATCCACAACTTCAAAAACATGAAAAAACCAAAAGAGCAATCCACGCTTTGTGAATTACAACAATATCATTATCCTTTTCATCTCCCATATTACACATCTTCCGTTATCTCTTATTCTCTCTTGTTTCCACTTATCATCATTAAACTTCATCTACACTACCCAACTCAGAAAAATCATCTATGAGATTGCCAATGCACTTCTCAACCAATTAAATGTATAACCCTGTCCAAATTCACTAAGGTTTACATCAGTGGAAAACCCTAAATTCACCTTCATTATCTCCATGTCCTTGTTACTTTCTCGTTGTGTAAACTTTCTGCAAATCGTTTGGTATACTACACACTTTTTTCCTAATTTTCATATCATTAAGTTATATGATTTTGTATATTATTAGCATACTTCTGTTTTGCTCAAGATTCTAAGAATAATTAGTATTCAAAATACCAAATCTTGTAAATGTTTTAATCCCATGGCTCCAAATTGTAGTTCAGTCAACTGAATGAAGGATTAACATTCATTTTGATCATAAATTTGATTAATATTCATTTACGAGTTTGTGCTATATGATCAATGCTTCAATATCCATCTACATTTAATTTATAAGACATTACTCAAAGCCAACTTTAGAAATCAAGGGCAAAACACAACTTTATAAAGAGAAAAAACAATCACTTCACCATTTGTTGCTAAAATCTAGTCAAAGTGTAAGACTTGGAAGAAACCGACTAAATACAATTTGATGTGGATGTTCATAAGGTTCATATGCCTATTTGCACACTCTAAAGTCCATATTCTTGTTTCCAGTTTCACCCATGATTATGGGGCCTAATAGCTATGTTCAACTTCATTTCCCAAAAAGAAGTTAATGAAGTCCCTAAAAACAATACACTGCCAATTAAACATTCAATCAGACAATGAAGAAACAGATATTCACATAACAACACTCACCAACAAGAACCTATAACAAGAGCAATAGTGCAATACATTGTAGGTGAAGCAGCAATACCAGTGTAACAACAAAGGTTGGGAATATTCACGCACCTTATTCGGCAACCAACACCAAAAGCATGATTTGATTACACAAACAATGAAAAAAAAAAAAAAAAGTCCATCCACTCATTGAAGCATTTCAACAAACACCTTGCATGCAAAAACCAACATAACAAATTCAAGCTCCAAAGAAAGGGAACATAACACAATATACAGATAAGATTAAAATGGGTTTATAGCAAAACTAACTGAGATCAAAGAAAGCGAAATTTTTAAGAACTTGTACTCCTTAATAACGAATGGAAGTGAATACAGTACCTAAATGGTTCAAATTCCGGTGGGTGTAATGGGTGGAATATGAATTAGCTTCCGGTGGTTCAAAACTGATATCGTGGCTTCATCGTCTTCTCCGGTAGGTTAGGTTTTTCGAAACCTGCAATATGAATTAGCTTCCGGTACTCCTTACTTTCGTTTGGGCAAGCGAGCCCAGACCGTCAAAACTCATACACACATCAAGCCGTGCGGTTCGGTTCTGTGATGGTTCGGTCCGGTATGCTCCGGTTTAGAATAAATTGATTAAGTTGTTTTTGGTGTTGGGCCGAACAAAATTGAAATACACAACTGCACAACTGCACAAGTATATTAAAGTTTGATTTTTTTTTATTATCAAATTAAACGAAAAAATTGTGTATTAAAAAATATTAAGTTAAATATTTAATGGTAACAAGGAGAAGCGTAAAACACACTTATTTATTAGGTTAAGAAATAGTAACGGGAATAATAAAATTAACATTTTTTAACGACCAACAGATACTTTAAGTCTGACCGTGTTGATAAAGCCATTGACGAAAGGTCATCCACGTCCTATAAACACAAACAGTACTAATGACTTGGACTGCCCACTATTGGAGGGGTAACCCACTACCAGAAAGCGCACTTTGGTGAACTCATGACCAACCTCCAACATATTATATCAAGTGAGACTTAGACTCACGGCTTTTATATCTAGTAATTTAAGAAAAGAAGTATAAAACAAACGTATTTATTAGGTGAAGAAAGATATATAAGAAGAGTAAATAAGGACTTATAGAATTTTGAGAAGTTGAGTCATCATTTACTCATTTATTATATACTAGTTTTAGAGAACCCGTGTATTACACGGGATGAAAAATAAAATATTAATATAATAAAATTTTATTAATTATAAAACGATATTTTAAAATATTACATGTCTGAAATTACGTATGAGTAATCACCATAAGTAATAAAAAATAATATTTTATAATAAATATTTTGTTCTAAAACAAACCGTATAAAAATGAAATTTTTTAAATATTTCATTACTATAACTCTCAAATTTAATAACTTTTGGTTTTTAAAACAATTACTTTTTAAAAGCACTAATTTTACAATATTTCATATTTTTAAAAAAGTTGGATGTTTTAGAAAAAATTATTATTTTATAATTTTTTCTTAGAAATAACATTAATAAAAAGATCTGTTTTTTAATTTATTAAAACTATTTTAATCTAAAAAAGTGTAAAATAAATATTATTATCATTTAAGATAATTAAGGTAATTATTTATTAGAAGAGAGAAGCGAAAAAATTTGATGAGAATGATTGTGGTCCTGACACGTGTCATCTCAAGTTACTCTTTTATTAGAATAGAAAGATAGATAGAGTTTAAATTTGTTTAAATCAAGACCAATTCAAGCACTTCTTAGAATAACATAGAACATAAGTCCATCGTTACTAAATCAGCAACAATAATACAGCAACAAACATAAACTAACGTCAGTATAACCACAACATCCCAAAATTCTCTAAACATGAGAAAAGTGAAAACCACAACATCCCAAAAATCCTCAATAAAAAGACAAAATACAAAATCATATAAGAAAAGATAAAATAAAGCCAGATTAAGGTGATGTTTGTTTTTTAAAAGCAGAGCTTCTTAGGTTCTTTTGTCTTCACCAAGAATAGGACGGGCTGACATGTTAGATTGTAGACTAATTGTTTTTTGAAAGATATTTCATTAAAAATGTCTTACCGTCCTCTTCTTGGAGAAGACCTGGCCCCACCTCTTCTTACATCTTTCAACCTCTTCATTATGAAGAAAACCTAACAGCACCCTCCACTCCATCGCCCTCCACCCATCAGCTCCTACACCATCGACTACCCCCCCTGCGACCTCCTACACACTGCCGCCCTCATCCATTGCCCTTTCCCCCATCACCTCCTAGATCATCGACCCCCCCCCCCCCGCGCTATGACCTCCTACTCACCGTCGGCCTCCTCTATCGCCACCTCCCCCATCGTCGTCCTCATACACCATCGACCGGCCCCTTGTGACCTCCTACTCACCACCGGCCTTCTCCATCATCACTTCCGCTCCCGCTGCCCGCCGCCCCCTACGACCTCACTACTCACCATCGGACATCACCAGCGGGACATAACCATCACCACCGCTCACGCTGCCCCTCCCCCCCTACGACCTCACTGCTCACCACCGCCGCCCTCCTCCCATCGGCCTCACGGTTAGGTAAAGTTCCATAATCCATGTTTAGGTTTATTTAATGTTTAGGTTTATGTATGTTTGATTGATTTGTCATATGGATTATGTTTAGGTTTGTTTATGTTTTTGATTTGTCATATGGATTATGTTTAGGTTTGATAATGTTTAGGTTTATTTGATTTGTCACATAGATTATGTTTAGGTTTGATAATGTTTAATTTTGTTTGATTTGTCATAATGAATTATTTTTATGTTTGATTTTGATTAGGTTTGTTTATGTTTGTTTGATTTGTTGCATGGATTATTGTAAGGCCCGGTTCCTGGAGACCTCACAGTTGGTCATTCACAGCAATAATTACATAAGACATTGCATATTATAAATTTAAGCAGCGGAATTTGTTTAGCAAAAACCATTCATTTCATTAATAACACTGTTGTTAAGCAATACATTGTAGTTCATGAGTTATAAAAAGATTAGTTGAATGAATTACAAAACAATAGTATTGTCAAAACATGAATGGATGTCAGTCTTGTCCCGCCGAGTAGCCATCCCAGTGTGCCATCCTCAGCATCGTTTACCTGCCAACTGGAAAATACATAAAAGTCAGCGATGCTGAGTGAGTTCTAGTTTTGTAATTAAAATACTTTACTTTACTTTTTCAAATCATGCTATACTTTCGTACATGCCCACACAATATACGTACACGTAGATAATATTTTTATTATCTTTCATTTCATTCGTTAGCTTTCGTTCATTCATCACAATTCATCATCATTCATTTATCATCTAGATCCCGTCAGGCTTTACCCTCTTCATGGCACACAGCCACGATTACTGAGGTCGAATGACGAGGATCCCATTCTGTTTTTTATTATGATATTCCATTCGTGAGCATACATCCTTCATACTTACAGATAATAATTATTATTATTATCCTCATCATTCGTTCAATTCGTATCCTTTCCATTACTCTTTCGGTCTTTACATTCTTTCTTACGAGTCTGTTGCGACAACAAAGCCGCTCACCTCAATATCGATCTTTCACGATCGTATGTTAGCCAATTCTGTTGCAACACATGGTTGCTCACCTCAGTGGCAATCTCACGGATTGCCTGCTAACCGAGTCTGTTGCAACACAAAGTTGCTCACCTCATTGTCAACCTCAAAGATTGACCTGTGTGCATCCTTCGGGGTAGCTAACCCGCATCACAGTTGAGCTAACACCTGCCAGGGGTGTGCACCTCCATACATTTGCTTGCAAGCCTTTACTTATTCATTTACGTTCCATTTTCTTCATCATTAATATTTTACTTATTAATGATTATACTCTTCGTTAAATTTTAATCATCCTTCATCATACCATTTCATACTTAACAATATTAAAATAATAATAATAATATTGCTAATAATAATAAACTACTGATAATAATATCAATAATAATAACAAGGGTTAATCATTAATCATCATTGCATGCATAAAATATCATTATAAAATAGCCCTTGGTCAACCTCGGTCAAAACCCTAAAACCCAGATTCCCAGAAAAATCCTGTGAAAATTTCTAAGTATAAAAATTCTGGGCACATGAGGACCATTTGGGTGCATGAGCACTGTTCAGACTTTTCATCACTATGTAGGCTCACCAGCCTACACTTAGAAATATTTTCACTTTGGGCGTATAAGCTATTTGGGCGCATGAGCACTGTTCAGACTCATGACCCTACACTTAGTCATCCGGCTAACTTTTCTAGGCATATGACCACTGTTCAGACTCATAAGGCCACTGTTCAGACTCATAAGCCCTGTTTGGGCATATCACCTTACACTTAACTTTTTCTAAGTCATTTTCAAGCATATGAGCACTGTTGAGGCTTATGAGCCTTAGGCGTATTAGGTACTGTTTGGGCATATGAGAACTATTTGGACTTATGATCCTGTACTTAATTTTCTAAGTTCTAAATTCCAGACTCATGAGCACTGTTTGGAAGCATAAGCCCTAACACTTAAAATTTCTGTCATAATTTTGGGAGTATGAGGACTGTTCAGACTTATGAGCCTTGTATAGGCGTATTAGCAGCCTGTTCATGTTTCTAAGTCGTTTTCCAGTCCCAAGCATCATATCACTTAATTCTAAACATTCACATACGGTTCTAAGCATGAACTTAACATATTCATAACCATACATCTTCCCAAAATATACCCGACCCACATACACATGCATATGAACATACGGGTATAATACCCAACCTTATAAAAACATAAATACATGTATTTTCCAGCCCCAAAATCATTTGAAAACATGTAAAAAAGGGATCTAGAAACTCACCTTAGCAGTCTCTCGGGTATGACTTCTTCAAAAACCCGTTTGCTACAAATTTAACACCTATAAAACCCAGTAACACACCCGATCACACAAACACACACATAAGAACACATAACCGAGGCTAATTTAGCCGAGAACAACTTAAAAACACTAAACTTTACCTTAAATCCGAATTTTTTCTTCTTGTTCTTCAAATGACCGAGAGCTTCTGCTCTCTCTCTCTAAAATGTCGAATAAAAGTGTTTTGGCAGACCATAATGGGTGGCCATACCACCTTTTTCACCAACTTTATTACCTTTTTTGTCCATTTGACACTTTTAACCCCTCATCTTTGGATTGATTTTCATTTCCATCCTTTTTATTTCTCTTTATTTTCTTATTCATTTCTTTAGAAATGTCCGGGTGTTACAAGTCCACCCCCCTTATATAGGTTTCGTCCCCGAAACCTGTTATTCCTCAAACAGATGAGGATAATGCTGCCTCATCTCTTCCTCAGTCTCCCATGTGGATTCGGATCCCTTCCTGTGCTTCCACTGTACACGCACAAGAGGAACCACTTTATTTGTTAATTTCTTTTCCTAACGATTAATGATTACCACTGGTTCCTCAACGTAATTGAGCCTTTCATCAACTTCAATATCCTCCAGTGGTACAATCATATCCTCATCAGTTAAGCACTTTCTCAGATGAGATACATGGAATGTGGGATGAATTCCACTTAACTCATCTGGCAATTCAAGTCTATAGGCTACCTCTCCTACTCGTGCGATGATTCGGAAAGGTCCTATATATCTCGGGCTTAGCTTACCTCGTTTCCTGAATCGGATAATTCCTTTCCAAGGTGAGACCTTCAACATAACCCGGTCGCCCACCTGGAACTCAATTGGTCTACGTCGCTTGTCAGCATACGACTTTTGTCTATCCTTCGCCGCCTTCTTGAAGGCTTTGATCTTTTCCAACTTCTCAGTCGTAGCTTCGATCACCTCAATACCTCCTAACTCTTTCTGCCCAATGTCTCCCCAACACACGGGCGTCCTACATCTCCTACTGTATAGCATCTCGTAGGGTGGCATGCCAATACTGGCATGATAACTGTTGTTGTACGAGAATTCTGCTAATGGCAGGTGGTCGTCCCAACTTCCTCCAAAATCGATCACGCACGCCCGAAGCATATCCTCGAGCGTCTGTATCATCCTCTCAGACTGACCGTCCGTCTGAGGATGATATGCGGTACTAATGTGTAGCCTCGTCCCCATTGCATCATGGAATCTCCTCCAAAACTTTGATGTGAACCGGGTGTCACGATCCGACACGATAGACACCGGCACGCCATGACGAGCTACGATTTCCTTGATGAACAGATCCGCCAATCTTTCGGATGAATACGTCTCGTGGATCGGTAGAAAGTGGGCACTCTTCGTTAGTCGGTCGATAATCACCCAAATAGTATCGCATCCCCTCGATGTGCGGGGTAGCTTAGTAATGAAGTCCATGGTGATATGCTCCCACTTCCATTCGGGTATATCCAACGGTTGGATCTTCCCGTACGGTTTCTGGTGTTCCGCCTTCACTTGGAGACAAGTAAGGCACTTACTCACGTACTCCACTATATCGCGTTTCATACCCGGCCACCAATAATCTTTCTTCATATCGTGATACATCTTGGTAACACCGGGATGAATGGAGTATCGAGTCTTATGAGCTTCGTCCATAATCTTCCCACGTAGATCCCTGTATTGAGGAATCCACATTCGCCTGAATCGGTTCTTAACACCAAGAGTGTTCTCGCCCAATTCCGTGACTAGACCTCTCATCCTTTCGGAGTTAAGACGATCTTCTTTTGAAGCCTCGTCTTGGAACTCCTTAATCTGTGTCATCACATCAGAGGTCATAATCAGCTGATAAGCCTTCACCCGGATTGGCTCGGGCCTTTCTTTCCGGCTAAGGTCATCTGCCACCACGTTGGCCTTGCCCGGATGGTAATGGATTTCGCAATCATAATCCTTTATGAGCTCCGACCATCGCCTCTGCCTCATGTTTAGATCTTTCTGCTCGAAGAAGTACTTCAAGCTTTTGTGGTCTGTGAAGATGGTGCAGTTCGTCCCGTATAGATAGTGCCGCCAAATCTTCAACGCAAAAACCACCGCGGCTAATTCTAGATCGTGTGTGGGGTAGTTGGCTTCGTGGGTTTTCAGTTGTCGAGATGCATAAGCTATTACCCTTCCACGTTGCATCAACGCGCAACCTAGCCCAGAATAAGATGCATCCGAATAAACCACTAAGTCGTCATTTCCTTCGGCAATGTCAAGACATGAGCTTGCGTTAGTCTCGTCTTCAACTCCTCAAAGGCAGTCTCCTGCTCTCGACCCCACACAAATTTCACGTCCTTGCGGGTCAATTTTGTCAAAGGTGAGGCTATCTTGGAGAAGTCTTGAATAAATCTTCTGCAGTAGCCCGCCAATCCCAAGAAGCTATGAATTTCGGATGGCGTCTTAGGAGACTTCCATTGCATCACGGCCTCAACCTTTGTTGGGTCCACCATGATTCCCTCTGCATTTACCACGTGACACAGAAATTGCACCTCGCGTAGCCAGAAAGCACACTTGGAGAACTTAGCATACAGTTTCTCCCTTCTCAGAGTTTCCAACACTTCCCGAATATGACCGGCATGCTCTTCTTCACTCCTTGAATAAATCAGGATATCATCAATGAACACAATCACTGATTTATCTAACATTGGCCAACACACTCGATTCATCAGATCCATAAAAGCAGCTGGCGCGTTGGTTAAACCAAAGGACATAACAAGAAACTCATAGTGTCCATAACGCGTACGAAAAGCTGTTTTAGGAATGTCTTGCTCCCTCACTTTCAGCTGATGGTAACCAGATCGAAGATCTATCCTCGAGAACCAGCTGGCACCTTGGAGCTGATCAAACAAGTCGTCAATCCTCGGTAACAGATACAGATTTTTGTCGTCAACTTATTCAACTTACGGTAGTCGATACACATCCTCATACTACCGTCCTTCTTCTTCACAAATAAGACCGTGGCACCCCAAGGAGAGATACTCGGCCTGATGAAGCCCTTATCGAGCAATTCTTGCAGTTGCTCCATTAACTCCTTCATCTCAGTCGGAGCTAATCGATACGGTGCCTTGGCGACAGGTTGGGCACCGGGTATCAAGTCGATTTGAAATTCGATTTCGTGATCCGGTGGCACACCCGATAGGTCCTCTGGAAACACATCGGGAAAGTCACACACAACTGGCACATCGGACAATTGTGGTGTTGACGTGTCCACATCCTTCACGTAGGCTAGATAAGCGCTACATCCACGTCTCATGCACCTTCCCGCCACCGCCATCGAAATTACTTTTGGAATCGTCATAACCCGATCGCCATATATTGTCACCGGACTTCCGTCAGGCGCCGTCAGTTTAATCATTTTCTTACGACATACGATATTCGCTTCATGGGTTGCTAACCAATCCATCCCTAGTACTACATCAAATCCACCTAGGGGCATCACATGTAACTTAGCAGCAAACCTATGACCTTCTAACTCTATGGCACAGTCCTCTATCATATTTGTAACCCTAGTGGACTTACTAATAGCAGTCTCTACGTTGAAGGGCTCATTAATGCATTTACTACTAAGGGGCAGTTTAGCACAAAAATTGGCAGAAATAAAACTCCTACTAGCACCGGAATCAAATAACACAGAAGCAAGAGTTTGATTAACTAGAAACGTACCTGACACAACATCGGGGTCCGTCCTAGCCTCCTCCCTGGTCATGGTGAAAGCTCTGGCACTCGCCTTCTGCCCTTCAGTCCCGATCGTCTTCTTTGCCCCAGAACTCTCCACCCTCTGCTTCTTGCAATCCCTACTCATATGGCCACTTTCCCCGCAGTTGAAACACCTCGCAGCCTTACAGTCTCTAGCCATATGACAGGATTTCCCGCACTTGAAGCAGACGTTTAACCCCCATCTACATTCACTGCCATGCTCCTTCCCACACTTGTCATACCTTTTAGGTCCCGAGCTTGATGACCCCACCCTACGGTCATCCCTCCTCATCTTCTTGTTATTCGGGGTAAAACCACCACGCCCGAGCCGCTTCCCATTCCAATTCCGGTCAGCACCACCGGATTTCTTTGCCTCTACCACCATCACTTCCCTCTCATCATAAAGTCTTCCAGCCAAATCCACTGCCGACCTAAAGGTGCTCGGTCGAGCAGCGATCAGGTGCCTGCGAATGTCAGCTGGCAGTCCCTGAATATACCGGTTGATCTTCCGAGACACCGGAGTCACCTGATCCGGCACCAGCCTCGCCATCTCATTAAACTTGGTAGTGTACTGTTGGTGGGTCATGGTTCCCGCCTCGAGTTGTAGGAACTCCCTCTCGACCTTATCAAGTTCCCTATGAGAACAGAATTCCTCAATTACCAGCTTCTTCAATTCTGTCCACCGCATTTTCTCGATGGCCCTGGAACCCTCCGCTTGTACGATGTTGTCCCACCAGCATAGTGCGGAGTCAGTAAAGGAGTGGGTGGCAAACTTCACCTTCTGATCCTCCCGGCACTCGTTGATCTTGAGTACTGCTTCCATCTCCCTTACCTAATGGTGGGCAGCGGTAGCATTGCCATTTCCATCAAAAGTCGGGGGCTTGCACCTCTGGAATGCCCCGTAACTGCATCCCTTGGTCGTCACCCCTACTACTCATCCTCTTCCTCATCAGATACTACTACCCCAGGATCCGTCTCTCCTCTCCTCCTTTACTTTCCTCCCCAGTCGACTCTCTCCTGTCCTCCTTCTCCTTTCTCTCCTCATTCCTCACAGCTCGAATAACATCGGTCACTACAGATGGCATAACTGCCTGCAGGACCTGGTGTACCTCATCAGCAATCGCCTCCCTAGCTGAGGCATTCAGGCTGGCATTCTCATTTCCCTCAGTCCGGTCAGGAACCTCAAGGTTCTCATGGGTCGTCTCAGCAGCCTTGGCACTATTCCTGGTCATACGCAGTCTACCTCTACTTCTAGAAGCTTTGGTAGGTTTTTTCCCAGCCATTTCCTAAGCACTATAAGATTCAAACACCAAAACAGTCATTCAAGGTAATAGCTCAGTTTATGTCAAGTATAGTAAGTCCCTAATTACAGTGGCCAGTTGTGATTAGCCATTTACTTTACTCAAGCATTTCCTATCCTGACTACATCAGTATCTAAATCTACTAAGAACACATAAGCCATATAGCACACGCACATAATTCTGGTTGACTTTAACAAAAGAAATACCTGATGGCACGTAGCTACTCGGGCTGACATCCCTCCTTCTGTCCTATTTTCATTTTAAGTTTAGGTTTATTTTGAAAAGATTTACTCATTTTACTTAAACTTTTGCTCTGATACCAACTTGTAAGGCCCGGTTCCCGGGGACCTCACAGTTGGTCATTCACAGCAATAATTACATAAGACATTGCATATTATAAATTCAAGCAACGGAATTTGTTTAGCAAAAACCATTCATTTCATTAGTAACACTGTTGTTAAGCAATACATTGTAGTTCATGAGTTACAAAAAGATTAGTTGAATGAATTACAAAACAACAGTATTGTCAAAACATGAATGGATGTCAATCTTGTCCCGCCGAGTAGCCATCCCAGTGTGCCATCCTCAGCATCGTTTACCTGCCAACTGGAAAATACATAAAAGTCAGCGATGCTGAGTGAGTTCTAGTTTTGTAATTAAAATACTTTACTTTACTTTTTCAAATCATGCTATACTTTCGTACATGCCCACACATTATACGTACACGTAGATAATATTTTTATTATCTTTCATTTCATTCGTTAGCTTTCGTTCATTCATCACAATTCATCATCATTCATTTATCATCTAGATCCCGTCAGGCTTTACCCTCTTCATGGCACACAGCCACGATTACTGAGGTCGAATGACGAGGATCCCATTCTGTTCTTTATTATGATATTCCATTCGTGAGCATACATCCTTCATACTTACAGATAATAATTATTATTATTATCCTCATCATTCGTTCAATTCGTATCCTTTCCATTACTCTTTCGGTCTTTACATTCTTTCTTACGAGTCTGTTGCGACAACAAAGCCGCTCACCTCAATATCGATCTTTCACGATCGTATGTTAGCTAAGTCTGTTGCAACACATGGTTGCTCACCTCAGTGGCAATCTCACGGATTGCCTGCTAACCGAGTCTGTTGCAACACAAAGTTGCTCACCTCATTGTCAATCTCAAAGATTGACCCTGTATGCATCCTTCGGGGTAGTTAACCCGCATCACAGTTGAGCTAACACCTGCCAGGGGTGTGCACCTCCATACATTTGCTTGCAAGCCTTTACTTATTCATTTACGTTCCATTTTCTTCATCATTAATATTTTACTTATTAATGATTATACTCTTCGTTAAATTTTAATCATCCTTCATCATGCCATTTCATACTTAACAATATTAAAATAATAATAATAATATTGCTAATAATAATAAACTACTGATAATAATATCAGTAATAACAAGGGTCAATCATTAATCATCATTGCATGCATAAAACATCATCATTAAATAGCCCTTGGTCAACCTCGGTCAAAACCCTAAAACCCAGATTCCTAGAAAAATCCTGTGAAAATTTCTAAGTATAAAAATTCTGGGCACATGAGGACTATTTGGGTGCATGAGCACTGTTGGGACTCATGAGCACTGTTCAGACTTTTCATCACTATGTAGGCTCACTAGCCACACTTAGAAATATTTTCACTTTGGGCGTATAAGCTATTTGGGCGCATGAGCACTGTTCAGACTCATGACCCTACACTTAGTCATCCGGCTAACTTTTCTAGGCATATGATCACTGTTCAGACTCATAAGGCCACTGTTCAGACTCATAAGCCCTGTTTGGGCATATCACCT
The DNA here is from genome assembly GCA_024085815.1 of Flaveria linearis. NCBI lineage: Eukaryota > Viridiplantae > Streptophyta > Magnoliopsida > Asterales > Asteraceae > Flaveria > Flaveria linearis. The sequence goes on from CM044001.1 coordinate 16,619,276, forward strand.
TACACTTAATTTTTTCTAAGTCATTTTCAAGCATATGAGCACTGTTGAGGCTTATGAGCCTTAGGCGTATTAAGTACTGTTTGGCATATGAGAACTATTTGGACTTATGACCCTGTACTTAATTTTCTAAGTTCTAAATTCCAGACTCATGAGCACTGGTTGGAAGCATAAGCCCCAACACTTAAAATTTCTGTCATAATTTTGGGAGTATGAGGACTGTTCAGACTTATGAGCCTTGTATAGGCGTATTAGCGGCCTGTTCATGTTTCTAAGTCGTTTTCCAGTCCCAAGCATCATATCACTTAATTCTAAACATTCACATACGGTTCTAAACATGAACTTAACATATTCATAACCATACATCTTCCCAAAATATACCCGACCCACATACACATGCATATGAACATACGGGTATAATACCCAACCTTATAAAAACATAAATACATGTATTTTCCAGCCCCAAAATCATTTAAAAACATGTAAAAAAAGGATCTAGAAACTCACCTTAGCAGTCTCTCGGGTATGACTTCTTCAAAAACCCGTTTGCTACAATTTTAACACCTATAAAACCCAGTAACACACCCGATCACACAAACACACACATAAGAACACATAACCGAGGCTAATTTAGCCAAGAACAACTTAAAAACACTAAACTTTACCTTAAATCCGAATTTTTTTTCTTCTTGTTCTTCAAATGTCCGAGAGCTTCTGCTCTCTCTCTCTAAAATGTCGAATGAAAGTGTTTTGGCAGACCATAATGGGTGGCCATACCACCTTTTTCACCAACTTTATTACCTTTTTTGTCCATTTGACACTTTTGACCCCTCATCTTTGGATTGACTTTCATTTCCATCCTTTTTTATTTCTCTTTTATTTTCTTATTCATTTCTTTAGAAATATCCGGGTGTTACAATTATGCTTAGGTTTGATAACGTTTAGGTTTGTTTGATATGTCATAATGGATTATGTTTATGTTTGATTTTGATTAGGTTTGTTTATATTGTTTGATTTGTCTCATGGATTATGTTTAGGTTGTTTATGTGTGTTTGATTTGTCACATTGATTATATTTAGGTTTGTTTATGTTTGATTGTGTTTTTATTGTTGTTTGTTTGTTGGTTAATAGAAATGGGCGAGAAATATCAATGGTCAAATGAGCATATACAATACTTATTAGAGATTTGTGTTGAAAAATAAATAAGGTGGGTAGGAAAGATTTAAGTATGCAAAAAGACTCTTGGAATAGGTTATGTAAAGTTCTTAAAGAAAAGTTTGGCATTGAGTTGAATCTTTTGGATCTTTTTGTTTATGATGTTTAATGGTTGTGTTTTTGATTCTAACATTGTTTATGTTTAATGGTTGTGTTTTTTATTATGACATTGTTTATGTTTAATGGTTGTGTTTTTATTCTGACTTTGTTTATGTTTAATGGTTGTGTTTTTTATTATGACATTATTTATGTTTAATGGTTGTGTTTTTGATTACGATATTGTTTATGTTTAATGGTTGTGTTTATGTTATTAACATAGGATCATATGGATTATAATAAGCAATTACTTCTAGTAATTCTTATGTACTTATATGTTTGTTTTTTTGGAAGAGAGGCTTGAAACGAATGTGAGACGATGATTCGAAAATAACGGGAGATAAATACACGTTAGAGTTATTACAAGGAAATCCCAAACAATACATTGAATTACTACGCATGTCTCGTGAATCCTTGATCCGACTATGTACACATTTTAGAGTAAATTATTCGCTAAAGGATAGTAAACATGTATCGGTTGAGGAGAATATAACTATGTTTTTTATGATAATCGGTCATAATCAACGTTACGTGGTTATTAAGCGTATATTTCAACACTCAAAGCAAACAATTCATGATTTTTTTATGAAGTGTTGGATAAAATGATTCGGCTTATGCACACATACGAGGATTTATGGGTCCATATCATAATGTTAGGTATTGGATTGGAGATTTTCGTAGGAGTCGTGCATTGATCAATAGAGAAAAATTTAACCATTCACATGCAAAACTACGAAACGTTATTGAGCATTCGTTTGGTGTCTTGAAAGCACCGTTCCTTATATTGAAGAGGATGGCACCATTTTCGTTGGTTACACAAATGAACATTACCATTACATGTTTTGCGCTACATAATTTTATAAGAAAAGAGGGTCTGAGCTATGACTTTTTTACATAATACGATCCCCAATATGTTGTTTGGAAATCGTAATGTGCACGTTAATGCCGTTGAAAATGAGGTTGAAGCACATGGTACATCAAATCGAGAATATATGACTCAATTACGAGATGAAATTGCTGAGCAGTTAATGCAAAATGTGGAATAAAAGATTTAAATAAAAAGTACTTTTATGGTTTTATGAATACTATTGCGGTGTTGTATGACTTTTATTTAAATTTAATGTTGAAGTATTTTTTAAGTTTAAAAAATAGGTTTACTTTAATTACAGAATGTTTTACTAGCCTGCAGATGTTAAAAACAGTCTTCTTTTTACAGATTGCAGACGTTTGGTCCACCTCTTCTCCTGTAGATGTCTGCAGATGTGGTACGCAGACTGCAGATATTTTTTCACAGAGTGCAGATATATTTCTTGCAGAAAAAACAAACAGCATCTAAGGAGCTGTTTGGTAGTATCTAAATGATTAAGTGCTGAACCAATAAGAGGTCTGAACCATTAAGAGATCTGAACAATTAAGAGCTGGTATATCACTTAACTATTCAAAGGCAATGTCTGATCAATTCAGATAAGAGATCTTAACCATTCAGCATTAGACCTAGCATTAGACCTCTTAACCATTCAGCATTTGTATAATGCTTAACCATTCAGAGGCAAATGTCTTAACCATTCAGACATGTGCTCGTGAAACAAACAGTCTGAACCATTAAGTGCTGAACCATTCAGTATATGAACCATTAAGAGGCTGATTAAGAGGCTGCCAAACAGCCCCTAAGTGTTGAAAAGGCCAACGGGAGTTGAAAAAAAAAATTGGTTGACCTTCTATTTCTCTCGCTCTATCTCCATGTTTCTTGAGCCATCAGGACGTCTAAAAGAGAATATCAAAGAGATCAGTGAGAAGTAAGGAAGATGTGTAGCCACGACACCAGAGTGGGCCAAAAATTGGTGCCCGTCCCTTGAGGTCTGTCTCTCTAACAAACCAGTAAAATGGAAAAGTGAGCAAATGAAAGGTGTTAAAGCGGAGCACATGAGCCGATGGTGTGATGGAGAGAGGCCAAAAATCACGACATCCGGCAAACCAAGCACACATTTGGAATTGGAATAAACCTTCCATATATAATCTTTTTAAGGGTGCTCAAATCACATGAAGTCAAATATTAGGGTGTTCTATCAGACAACAAAACTATTTATCAATGTTCTTAAATCATATATAGGGTTAATTGTTGAACTTTTGCCTTTTTCACAATCTTAAATTGATAAGCCTTGTTTTTCTTTGTTAGCCCAACTCATCCTATTAAAGTTGCCACATTTTATATAAAGTCCAAAAGAAATAATACAGTTATGGATTCAGTTGCCTTCCAAAAAAAAAAAAAGTTATGGATTCAGTTTAATTAAATAAGTTATATGCAATAATTTTAGGATACTTGGGCATTTTCAACGGCAATTATTGTCCGATATCGTCATCGTGGTCCCAAAGTCTAGAAATTCCAAGATACCCATTATTTAACAAAAATAAATAACATAAAAATAATGCTATATAAATATTCTACGTTAAGACCAATAAAAAATAGTTGGTACCGATGAGGCGATGGGTGATGGTGGTAGAATCATCAACTTAGATTCCATCAATCTTAATAAAAGTAATACAATTTGACATTAATAATGAATTTAATATGTTTAAACATTTTAAAATATAATATATATTAAATAATGTTTAATGCCGTTGAAATTAAAACAATGCTTCGGTTATGACGTCTGATTGCTAATATTTATTTCATAATCTGTAGTTCCCTTTTATCTTTTTGTTAGTTATAGATTCGTATTATATTGGTCTTAAATTTTGGACTGAGTTATTTCATGATTTCAATTTCAATTAGAAAGAATAACTTACATTCTAATTTGTTCTATTTTCTAATTTGTTCTACTTTTTATGATTGCTGCCCTAAAATGGGCCAAATATCATAAAGAAATATGTATAAATAATTAAATATCATCTTCGTTTTCTTTTTTTCCTCCTAGCATTTTTTGACAAGATCGTTCACTATGCTAAAGCAAAGATACAACCACCGACACATGCGTCTTCTGTTGGATTTTGTCATCCCCTTCTAGCTATCGACTTGACAACTAATCCTACAAAACATTTTTTTTTCTTCTCTTCACTTTAACTGTTTTACGTGTAAAGATCTTGAGACTCTACCTATAATTACATGATTTTAAGTACACCGTTAAGATAAGTCGGTTAGGCTATAAAAGCACTCATATTGAAGTCTTTAATTACAATTTGTTCTATCTTTAAAATACAAACAAACAAACAAACAAACAAACATACCCAGTGAGTCCCGCTCGCTCAGGAGCAGGGTCTGGGAGGGGTAGGTGGCGGCGAGTCTTTCCTCTATCTTGGGAGATAGAGAGACTGCTTCCGAAGAGACCCCCGACTCGGTAATGTGTGTAATGAGCTAAAGAACAAAATTTAATCAAACACTATCAAACAAGATTACATCAAAAAACCTTGAATCAAAACTAAAACAAATCACACCTTAAACATCTAAACATCAAAACAAACACAACCATGGATATAGTCTCGGTTCATTAGGAAGATAACAACCAAATTAGTAACCTAAACCATTAGCTAACCTTGTCTTAATGATTAAGCATGTAATTAGCAATCCATCCGCCACCTAGCCACAACATGACACCAATCTTTCTCCTAAAACTACCACCTTGCAACTAAGACACTAAACCTATCTAAAAACTTGACACCTCTTACCCTAATGGCCAACTAAACACCCTATAATGACCACCTCACAAGTCTAAGACTTAGAGGCAATCATGACCTCTCCACTACTTCAATCTCGGCCGCACGAGGGCCACCACATCCCCACCACCGCAAGCCAACACCAACACCAACACCTCCTTTCTCTCGGTCTCCATACACCCACAACCATCACCACCTCAACTCTTGTAACACTCTCGGTTCTAACCTCAAACCAAGCTAACCACCATCACCACATTTTCTCTCTCTCGGTTTGCTACCATCCCGAAACCACCACCTCAACATCACCTTCCCTCTCTTTTCTCTCGGTTATTATACCACCAAAACCATCATCAAATCATCAAAATCCTTGGAGAAGTATTGTCCAAGCTCAAGAACATCTTTTTCCAAGTTTAGGACTCAAGAAATTAGAAGCTTTCATCAACCATCTTCTACACTTTTCTTACATAATGAAAAATCTCTTCATTAAGAAGTTATAAGTTATGTATGTAATAAACATACATAAAGCTTTAACCCTTTTATGTTACTTAGAACAAGAAATAAGTCTTATGAAACTTTGAATTAAAAAAAAATCAATAATTAAGTTCACAAAACAGAAAGTTTTGAAAGTTTTATAAAAACAAAAGAATTAAATAAAAATAAAGGGTTTAAGAGTGTTAAAATATATGTTATTTCACAATTGACTTGATTAATATATTAGACATTTAAATAACTTTGATTGTGGGAACAAATCCAGAAATATATTTAAAAATATTAGTAATATAAATCTGTAGAATTTGGTATATTAAAATTGAGTAAATTAATTTATGTGATTTAATTAAGGAAAAATAAGGAAAAATACTTTGTGGAAGAACTGAACCTGGTCAAAATATGGAAAAATTATATAATAACCCTTGTATATTATAGAAGTTCAAGAAAAAGTTTCGTGATTAAATTTCCTTTATATGTCTGAGATTTGTATTTTTATATGATCTGTAATAATAAAATCGAAAGAAATATCTAAACAGTGAGATAGATTATGAAAAATTCACATAAATAATGATATTTTGGATTTGACAGTATGTGTAAATTTAGTGATTTGTGGAGATATATAACTATTTTTCTTGAATTTTTGAAAATTTGGAAAATTTTTAGTATTTTTACTGTGACTCATAAACTAGAAAATTTATGGGATGGAATAGACTTCAAAATAATCATTCTGTAAAATTTTGGAAATTTTATAAAAATAGTAGCTATTTTTTCCTATTTATGTTAAGATTTTATTAATTCTAGAAAATTATCTGACTTTAGTTAATAGCTAAAAATTTATATGTTTATTGGTATTTTTAGGTGATGTTGCTATTAAAATTTTGGAAATATAAGTGACCGTATTACTGTTTTGGAAATTTTAACTGAGATGCTGAAAATTTTAAAGAAATATATTTCTGACTTATAATTATTTTATAGGTTTGCGCTTGAATTGAGGTAAGATTCATAGCCCCGTTTTTACATTATGAGTTTGAGGAAAAAGCATATTGTTTTGTGTTTGATGCAAAAAAATAAGGCTTTTTGAGATAAATTGTCATGTTGTCGTAAGTTACAACTATTAATTCGGATGAGAACCGTCTGATAATATAGGTAGCGCTACTTAGGAAAATATTTTCTGCACCAACAGGATGAGTGTTGTGATGCTATATTATCTGATTTTTGTGATTTATATTTGTGACAGTTATGAATCACCTAACATATAAGTAGGTTTTGTTATAATCTTATTTATGTTGTATCAATATGTTTTGTTTGGTTATTAAACCTATGTTTCTCACCAATATTATGTTGATAGTTTTACATATGCTTTTTCAAGTAACCAGAATAACTAACAATATTATGTTTTCGTTTGACGTGTACAACGGATGAGGTGGAATAATAAGGAAGACATGTGTAAAGATAACTGTAAATGTGTTTGATCTTAGTATGACAGTGGATGCACACATCCATATCTACTGAAGAAATATGAAGCAGTTAAAGATTATGTAATTAGGTTACATGTATTAGTATTTAATTAGATAAATTTTGTAAACCTTATGTAACCTAAGGACTCCCAATATTATATATGATATTATGTTGTTATGTTTTAATTGTTGTTATGATTATTGATTATAATCAATGTGTTTTGAGCCAAAAGTCACATCCAAGTATCTCACGCTTCCGTCGGGATGTGACATGTTTTCCATCTCACCTCTATAATTTACAAAATAAAACACTATATTATATAATTTATCTATCTTTTTTAAAGCATACCACATCTCATTTTTCTATCTCAATTAAATAATACTTATTTCAATATAATTTCTCTTTCTTTCGCACACATCCACTTAAAAAAGTATTAAAAATGAGATGAATATGAACCTCTATATTTGTGGCATGAAGTTGTTTCCCATAAAAAGATGGGTATGGGTTATAGAGATGTCGAATGATATAAAATGTGTATTTTGTTGATTTTTGCTAAGTTTGAAAATAGGGATAGGAATAAGGAATGGGGAATGGGGAATGGGGAATGGGGAATGGGGAATGAGGAATGGGGAATGGGGAATGGGGAATGGGGAATGGGGAATGGGGAATGGGGAATGGGGAATGGGGAATGGGGAATGGGGAATGGGGAATGGGGAATGGGGAATGGGGAATGGGGAATGGGAATGGGGATCGGGGATTGAGTTGAGAATTCTCTTATAGCTATTATTTAAAAAGCCATAACCTACAAACTCAATTTACTATTATTAAATTAATTAGCTTTAGTAAATTCGTTTATTATACGAGTTAAATAAATAAAATGTTAATTATAATAAATACTTATTAAGTATAAAACGATTCTAAGATAAGATATTATTGAAATAACATGTGACTAATAACTATAATTAATAAAAAAACAATATTTTGAACTTTTTTTAATAAAATAAATATTTTGTTTCAAAACAAACTGTATTAAAAATGTTATTTTTTAAAGATTTCCTTATAATAACTCCTAATTTTAATTATTTTTTGTCAATAAAAATTTTACTTTTTAAAAACATCAATTTTAAAATATATTTTATTTTTAAAAAATGATGTTTTAGAAAAATATCTTATTTTATAAAAATTGCTTTTTAGAAATAATATTAATAAAAGGATCTTGTTCATAGTTTATTAAAAGTTAAATAATGTTATTAGCAATAAGGTAATTATTTAATAGGAGAGAGAAGCGGAAAAATTTTGGTGAGAATAAATGTGATGCTGACACGTGTGATTTTTAGTTACCATTTTATTAAAGTAGAAAATTTTCTATTTTCTTATGCCATTTCTTTTATTTCCTCTTTATTTTCAATTCTTTGTACTTTCCATTGTTTATTATTTATTTTGTAAATCTTATATTGTTTTGTCTATATGTTTGTCTATTACCCGATGTATGTCATGATTATGTGTAACATGGCTTTTAATTTTAACGATGAGAGCTTAGATTAAAGGTTTATTCATTCACCATGTGAGTTAGAACATTGATATTGCGAGTATATTCGGAAAAGGGTACCTTTTGGCGTCACCAAGTAGGCAGGACTTCCTTGGCTGAAAGCATTAAGGAAACCTTCTTTTCTTTATAATAACATAAAAAACCACTTCATCTCATTCTTTATAGTTTTTCTTATTTATATTTTATAATGATTATATATATGGATTTAACAGTACCAACTCACTATCTATCCCTTTATAATTCTTATGTATGTGAAATGGAGATAAAAAAATAGTAAAATTAATTAAAAGAGTATTATTTAATTTAATTAATAGATATAAAAAATGGAATGAGATGTATGAGGTTTGTAAGAGATTAATAAACTTTATGGTTTTAGAAGATTTTTGATATGATTATAAAGATAATGATAAAATTTCTACCGTGAATGCTCTAAGGGTTAATGCACACCCGTATCCTCATGTACTTTTGATAATTTGTTAATAATGATCAATGATAAAAAAAACTGTGGTTTTTGTTAAAAGTTTATGGTTTTCATTATTCAAAAGTTTACCATAACTATATATACGATTAAATCAATCATGTTGCTAATATTTATGTCTAATTCAAAGTCAACATGTAACGTCGGGTGATGTGCATAATTAGGTTATAAATATGATTAGATTGGATGTAGCGATATCTCTGGGAGGCATCAAATTTATTGATTTGGATACAAATAAAACGGTCAAGTCATCACATCCTAGTTACAGTGGACTTCAAACTTATGTTTAGTCAAACATTTTATTTGGACCAAGACGTTTTATCGTCCGGGCCCGTACAAATAGTGATAACTTATCATCGCAATGAGTGAAAGTGAAAGCTACAACGGGGTTTTTGAGAAATCATGACCACATAAAAGTAATGAGCTGTTAATGTAAAAAGTAATTAACCAAACTTAATTAATTAATACTTATTTTTTTAAAAGTAAAATGAAGTTTCATTGATTTTAACTATACAAACCCTCTCTACATACTAGCTTCATACAGTATAATAACTTTATCCGGATATGATACTGTGAAAAGTGTTTATTTCTAAGAACAATGGAATATTGCAATTAACAACATCAAACGAATCTACATGATCAACCAATCATTGTTTATATATAGTAATATACCAAAATCAGTACTTCCTCGATTGTTTTCCATATGTTTAATCCAGTCTTATGTATTTGAACACGGACTATTTTTGCGAAAAACTATCACCGTATTAGGGTTACAAGGTCATAAGAGTGTATTCTTGTTTATATATATTACTTGTTAACTAGCGAAAAAATATTTTTTAAAACAACAACTCATACACAATCTAATATACTCTTAATATCAAATATATATATATATATATATATATATATATAGATATATATATATATATATATATATATATATAGAGGAGGGATCAAATGAAAACCACATTTATAATTGAAAACCATGAAAACCACTTTCAACCAATCATAGATTTTTAATATATTTTTTTATTTTATTAAAAAAGAGTATTTTTGTAATATTGCAATTAACATATTTATGGTATTTATATATTTGACTAAATCCCTTCCTTTTCTCACTCTCAATTTCAGTTTGTTATATCAAACCATCATATTTTCTACAAAATATCTCAACAACACACACAACTTCTTATTCTTCATCTTCATCTTCATCTTCATCTTCATTTCATCTTCATCTTCATCTCCGATCACCACCAACACACCTCCGATCAACCAGAAACCAACATGACGAACCACATCGTCGTAGTACCCTACCCCGGCAGAGGCCACATTAACCCTCTCTTACACCTCTGCACCTCCCTCAAATCCCGATTCAACCACCGCAACCTCACCACCCTCTTCACCATCGTCGTCACCGAGGAGTGGCTAGGGTTTCTCCATCCAGATCTGGACCACGGTGACGTCACGTTCGCCACCATCCCAACGTCATCCCCTCGGAGCTCCACCGTGGCTCCGACATGGTGACGTTCCTCACCGCCGTACAGACGAAGATGGAAGCTCCGTTTGTGGAGGTGCTTGATCGGATTGAAGGTCCGGTGAAGCTGATTGTGGCGGATGAAACTATGATGTGGCCGTTTGTGGTGGCGAATCGGAGGAATATTTCGGTGGCGGCGTATTCGCCGATGAGTGGTGTGATGTCTCTGCTTTTGCATTGTGTTGATCTGCTTGAGTCGCGTGATCATCTCGAGTGATCTGCTTGAGTCCGTTTGTGGAGGTGCTTGGTCGCTGGCTGCAGATCGAGAGGCGAGAGATCGAGAGGTCCTTCGCAGACCGAGAGGCGAGAGATCGAGAGGTCCTTCGCAGACCAAGGTATTGGATTTTGTTAGGGTTCTTTCAAAGTTGATTGATTGATTGATTGATTTCGGTTGTTATGAGAATTGATTATGAGTTCTTTTGATTGACAGAAAAAGAAGGAAGAAGAGAAAGCTAGAGAGAAGGAATTGAATGATTTGTGTTAAGATCGCTGTTGTTCAACCTAAAGTACATATATGTACCTTAGTATTAGTTGTTGATGAATGATTTGTTTAACTGTTACGTATATGTACCTTAGTATTAGTTGTTTGATGAATGATTTACGTATGTTTATTAACTGTTACATATATGTACCAAAGCTTCTTTAGCATATAACCAAAATCCTAATCGCACCATTACACAAACAAAGACTTATTAAATGTTACATATATGTACCAAAGCTTCTTTAGCATATTAACTGTTACATATATGTACCAAAGCCTCTTTAGCATATTAACTGTTACATATATGTACCAAAGCTTTTTAGCATATTAACTGGTATGTATCATTGAAGTTTTAAAACATTTTAATATTTTTGAACAATTATCCTATGTACACATATGTACCGTCGTTGTATTATCCAAATTTTTCAACTTAATTAAGTCTTTAGACTCTTAATAAACTTCTATTACTGTAAAAAAATGTTCATCATACATCACTCAACCGTTCACATTATTTGGTACACATATGTACCATCGTTGTATTAGGAGAGAAGAGAGAGAAATAAAAATTAGGAAAGTAAAGAGTAATTAAGAGAGAGGAAAGAGAAACGAAAATTATGGAAAGTTAAATATATTTATTTTTTGTTTTTCCTAAAATGCCCTTTTATATTAAAACTTGTCTTAAAAACTTCACAATAATTACAATCTTGCCACTAGTAATTAATGACCATTGATCTACATAATCAATGGTTAAGATTTAGTTTGTAAGGTTTTCATTTATAACTAGGTTTTCATTGGATCCCCCCATATATATATATATATATATATATATATATATATATATATATATATATATATATATATATATATATAGATATATATATATATATATATATTATATATATATATATATATATATATATATTTCTTGAACGGTCAACTAATAAAGCCCGGTTACGTACCAAGGGTATCACAATGGCGAAAATGCATCCAATACGATATGCCCGCGAGCATAGACAACGCTGGATAGTCCAAGCCACAAACCATCAATTCCGGGAAAAACCGTCACCCAAAGGCCTATTGTCATAAAACCTGGCTCACCAACAACATTTTGATGTCAGTAAGACTCGAAATCAAAACATCTCGTAGAGAAAATCATAAGGCTACCTCCACCAAGTGATTGATTGTTAAAATTAAAAAAAAAAAGTACTACCACTCTAACTCTAATGACCTTATTATCATACCAAAACCCAACCAGATTAAAAGAAATATAAATACGTGTCTTAATTGAAGAGGTTTTATTGAAATTTGAAAATTATAAAGTCAAAAACGCGGCGCGGACATGAATCTAAAGATGCATCTGATAGGGCTGACGTCTTCCTTGAAGATACCTGCGAGACTTTATCATCCAATCACATGAGGCCACGTGGCAGCCGATCACAGAATATAGGGATCAGATGCAGCGAAGAGTGGATGAAAGCACGTGTGCTTCGAGGTTGGGTGTCGGTCACTCGAGGAAGTTAATCAGCTTGAGCCGCTGCATCGGTTGCATGCCACGTGGATAATAATTAAATGTTATGAGCGAGATATTTTTTCCACCACTTTCATTTTAGGTATGATAATTGATTATTGTGTTGATACAAATTTAATGAAGATTTAAAAGATGAAACCTTGTGATCTCTTAAAATAAGGATGTAAAACATTTATTAACTAAAAAGGGTTTTGTGGTTTCTGATCGAAATCTACTAGACAAATACAAACATGTGTTTATGATCGGGTTGAAATATCGATGAAAGGGTAAGGAGGTGTTAATTTCATAAGGAAGTGGGTTGCTAGCTAAGTTAAGTTGATATTGAATGAAATGTGAATATAAAAATGTTGAGTTGTTGATAATTATATCCAATTTTTAAAATCTCATCTGAAATTGAAATGCTCGTCACGGTCTGATCTTCAATGATGTTATAAATAATTTGAAATAGAAACGAAGGAAATATAACAAAAAAATTCAGATGTTTAGATACATTAAAAGTATAATAATTATAATATAAACAAGTTTAAAAACATCAAATTATCAAATTAGATCCTGAATTCTAGTCGTGTAGCATCACTAACTGGTTTTTTATTTTATTTTCACATCTCAGTTGTCTAGCATCGACTACTTGTAAAATTCCTTATTTTATATAGTCAGACCTGAATTGGTTCTGTTAGTTTTGTCTCGGTATGTGGTTGAACATGGTTTCTAAAAAATCAATTGGTTTAATGTTTAGGTAATCTTGTAAAACGAATCGAAGTTGTTTGTCTTGGTATGTGGTTGAACATGGTTTCTAAAAAATCAATTGGTTTAATGTTTAGGTTAATCTTGTAAAATGAATCGAAGTTGATGTTGGCTTCTAGTTTAACTGTGCCAGTCGGTCTTAAAAACACTAATTAGATCTAAAGTTTACATTAATATAATTAAACAGAAAGTTGTCACATATAAATGAAGATATAATCATGTCTGGAGTTGGGAGTTAATCACTCACTTAACATACGAATTTACTAGTATGTTTGATAAATCACATAGACATAACATTGTTACGAAGTAACCAACAGCCCATCATACAACTCTATGCGGGTCTCTTCATATTGAAGTGACATCTAGGTGATACAACAATAACCTCTAACAATTCAAGTCAAATTAATCATGTAGGTACACAATCAAATCTATATTTAAAATTAAAGAAAAAATAGCAATGAAAACACAATCGTCAAATTTACTTGTTCATGAACCACGATTATTAAAATTCGAAGATACCAACAAAGCAAAGTCTTACGGGTGATGATAAAAAAGCCTTAACACAATTAGATGTTGCTTGCTGTTAAAAAAATAATAAAAAGATTAGATGTTGCTTAGCTACTCTTGTGCAGGGTGATTGATACGAGTAATTGTTATGAAATATAATCCAAAACTGTTTAAAAGATGATAACAATCAATTTCTTGTGAGTTTCTTCACAATATTTTCATCCTAAAATCGCCTAAAGTTATTCTCCAATTGTAAAATGATGTGAAATCTACCAAAAGCTCTTTAAAAACGGACGAGGGTTGTTAAAATGTGAAGCACAGTTGTTGATCAATGCCTTGTTACGTTGACCAACATCTCAACTTACTGTCCAATGCCTCTTGGATCATGCATACACATCTTAACCGCTTGCTGATAGCAACTTTGACCATTGTTGTTTAGTGTTGGCCAACGCTATGTCATGTTCTTTCATGTTTTGCCCCATTTCTCTATCTAACCTACAAGGACATGAACCAATCAAAGCACCATGATTCACTACACTTTATAAGTTAAATATACAATTTATATACCTATTACCGACTCGATTAGTTTCATACGGTGATAGAGACACATTAGTTATGAACTATGATAATCATAAATCACGTATATATAGGATTAATAAAAATAGTAAAATTAAAAGGCAATGGTTTGCTTATCTCTTCCCATTATTTATTTGATTTTATCTTCCTCATATTGAATCTTCGTACTTTAATAAAATAATAAATGTGAGTGTCACATGTCAGTACCATATTCATTCTTATCAAACTTTTTTCTCTTCTCTCTCATATTAAATAACGACATTAACTATTAATAATATTATTTATTTATTTTTAAGTTATAATTAGTTTTTTAATATATTAAAAAAGATATGTTTTTATTATTGTTATTTCTATAGGAATAGTTTTTTAAAAAGATTTTTTTCTAAAAAATCAAACTATTTTTACGTAATATTTTAAATTGGTTTTTTAAAGTAAATTTTTTTTATAAAAAAATTAAAATAGGAAGTTATAGTAAAGGAAATGTTTAAAAATGAAAATTCTTTAAAACTTTATTTGAAGCAAAATGTTTACTTTATCTTTGAAAAAAAAATAAATTTATAAAGTTTATATTATCATTTTATTACTTGTAGTTATTACTTATACGTGTTTCCAATCATATCATATTTTAGTATATCGTTTTATGATTAATAGTTTTTATTGTATTTAATATTTTATTTATTCAACTCGTGTAATACACGAGTTTATTAAAGCTAGTTTCTTTTATTAAGTATAAAAATGTGCACATATACACTCTGAATATCCATACGTGCATTCAAGTGAATGTTTATTGATGCCTACTAAATCTTAAACACATTGAAACTAACATGTATTCTAGTTAATTTATATAATAAATAGTGAAAGGTTAATGGAGCTGTTGTACAAAATTTTTAACTATATAAAGAAAATAAATATATTTATAGTTCTATAAATTCATATTATAGATATATTAACTTTTGTTTTTAAAAATCACAATAAACAGTTTTTTTATGCGTAACTAAAAATATTTCTTCTCTTTTACCAATGGTAATTTCATATATAAATTATCGAAAAAAAAACTAACAAGGAGTTAAGTACGTATAGCATAACTAAGAATTAAAAGTTAAAACTACACCGATCGCTTCAAATTAAGTTCTTTTTTGCATTTAAAGATAAATCATTACTTTAATTTCCTCAATAACTTGTTCCATCTTTTGATTCACCTTGTTGAATTTTTTTTAAAAAACAATACTCCATAGAAACCATGCTAGCAAGGAGCCAAGTATGAAAAAATACAGCAAGTTTATACAACAATAGAAACAACAATAAGCAAAACAACAATAAACAAAGCAAACTACAAATTAAAACGAACCCAAGAGTCCCAATCAAACTTTACTAATTTGCTACGGTTCTTAGCCCAAAGAAAGCCCACGGTCTTGATATCCTCAACCAACTTCTTGACCGAAGGAGACTGGTTTTGAAATATGACGCCATTCCTCATTTTCCAAATGCACCATAGGGTGGTGATCACCACCGTATGTAGCAGATTACTTTTTGGAGGATTAGCTGACTTGTAAAGGGATAGCAGGTCCTTGATCTGGAAGGCAAAGATGGGGGGGACCTTGCACCATGTAGAGATAAAAGCCCAAGCCATTGTTGCGAAATAACAAGAGATGAATATATGATCCACGGTTTCCGGAAGTTCGCCACAAAGTGGGTAAAGGGTAGAGTTGATCGTAACGTTTCTCCTGCTAAGGGCTGTTCTTGTTGGAATTCTGTTCATCTCCGTTCTCCAAGCCAAGATATTAGCTTTCTTGGGAACCCACGAGGACCATTCAAAGATAAAGTCTAGGTGGGAAGAAGATTCACGATGAAACAGGAGACGCATTGATTTGGCCGAGAAGGGGTACAAATTATCACCCAACCAAACCCATTCCCCGTTTGAGAAAGACATTAATTGATCCATGCAAATGTTTTTTGATGATAAGAAAGGTTTAATGTTCACGATATTTTTCCAAACACCCGGGAACATTTTTCCGACGGTAATGGTCATGGATCGCCAGCAGCGTTACGAAGACAGGCAATGACCCGCTGCCAAATCGCCGCTGCCTCTGTTTTAAACCGCCACCACCATTTACCAAGGAGGCAAACGTTCATCCTTTAACGAACCTACACCCAAACCCCCATTTTCTTTTCTCTCACAAATTTTATTCCAGTTTATCCAGGTGATTTTTGATGAGTGATCCGATCCCCCTCCTCCCCAAAGAAATCTCCTTCTTATGCTTTCCAGTTTATATGACCTTGCCGGGAGCTTTGAATAAGGAGAAGAAATATATAGGAAGGCTTTCTAAAAATGCCTTGATAAGCACCACCCTACCTGCGATTGATAGGAGCCTGGATTTCCAAGATGAGAGTCTGGCTTCAAAAGTATCAATAACCAATCTCCAATTCTTTGCTAAGTTCATATTTGCACCTACAGTTAGGCCAAGATAATTGAGAGGAAGGCTGCCCGACTTACAGTTAATCAAGGAGGCAAAGATATCCACCTCGTCCATTTGAACGTTTAGACCGAGGAGATTACTTTTCCTGGTGTTTATTTCAAGACCAGAAACTAGATGAAAACATCTTAAGATTCGCATTAAGTTCATGATATTTGTCCTAGACCACTCACCTAAGACCATGATGTCATCAGCGAATAAGAAATGCGAAATACATGGTCCCCCACTTGGAAGCTTAAGGCCCGAAAAAACCCCCAGTAAGCATGCCTTCTGCAACATCCAGTTAAGAGCTTCCATCCCGATTATAAAGAGAAAAGGTGATAGGGGATCGCCTTGCCTGACACCCCTCGTGCATCAGAATTCAGATGAGGGAGAACCATTGATTAGAACTGATGCCTTGGCCGATTGCAAGATGCCACGAATCCACAGCCTCCATAAAGGAGGGAAACGCATATGCTCAAGGACCGAGTCGATGAAATGCCAGGAGATAGAGTCGAATGCCTTGTTTAAATCAATTTTAAATAATAACCCCGGTCTCTTTGATTTCTTCAACCATGAAATGATCTCATTTACGACCAAAGGCCCATCCAAGATGCTGCGCTTGGCGAGGAAAGCCGTTTGGGAATCTGAAATAATGGAAGGCAGAACCACCTTGAGCCTATTTGCCAAAGTTTTTGAAATGATTTTGGAAATGCACCCCACAAGGGAAATAGGTCGGAAGTCATCCAAACCCATCGGATCTTGAGACTTCGGAATCAAAGCGATAAAGGAAGAAGAGCATGAATTGCTGATTTTGCCCGATTTGAAGAACTCTTCCATGAAGCTAAAGATATCATCTTTGATGGTGTCCCAAAATCTTTGAATGAAAGCAAAGTTGAACCCGTCCGGGCCCGAGGCTTTATCTTTGCCACAGTCCCATACTGCCCGCTTGATTTCAGTAATATCAAAGAGCTTGATCAATGTGTCCGCCTCCAAGGGTGAGAGGCCATTGATGTCGTGGCAGTTTAAGACCGGCCTATTAGTAATTTTTTCCTTAAATCTTTCCCCAAAGTGCTTGTACGCCTCATTCTTTAAATCACACAGATTGGAAACCCATTTGTTGTCAATGAGAAGCCTGTTGATTCTATTATTGGATAATCTAGAATTAAAGATCCCATGAAGGAAGCCGGAATTCTCATCCCCATCTACAGCCCAGCGTACACGTGACTTCTGTTTCATGTCCGAAAGTCTTGCTTGATCAATGTCAAATAGAGAATGTTTAACATCGATTCGTTCCTTTCCTTCATCCTCGGATAACCCAAAGAGTTCGGCAATTGCATCAAGCTCTTTGAGTCTTTCGGTAAAACGTATGGAGTCGGCTACATCTTTGATTTTCCTGGTCGAGATCCAATCTTTAATAGCGTCTTTAGAACATCCATAAACAGGTATATTATAAGCCGTTGATACCACACCCTCCACACCTTCGAAGTTTAGCCAAGATGAAAAGAATTTAAAAGGCTTGGGACCCGAATCAACACCCGATCTGGTGAGAGTCAAGGGACGGCGATCAGAGTATTTTCTATCCCAAGCCATAAGGACCGCATCCGGCCAGCAGTGATGGTATTGTTCATTTACCAGGATTCTATCAATTTTGCTAGCTTTAGACCCATTATCACTGAGGTAAGTGTATTATGCAACCCCCATGTTATACTCCATGAGATTACACTGATCTATAAACTCATTAAATAGCAATGCATTCGATCGGAGAATTCCAAGTTAAGTCGATCATCGGGACATCTTACCTCATTAAAATCCCCGAAGACAATCCACAACCCAGGGTTATCATCTATTAGAACAGAGAGCCTGTCCCAAAGATCTTTCTTGAGAGAGCGCGCCTCAGGGGCATATACATTAGCAATATTTAGCTAAGAGTTGGAGCCCTTCAATCTGCCAAAGGTGATAATAAAATGCCTTTCCTTAATGCAAGATGACATGCTATAAACACCCGGGTCCTATATACTTATCAAGCCACCAGATCTTCCTACTGCTGGAATTGACTCTAACTCAACCTTCTGAGCACCCCAAATATTAGTATAAGGAATAGAAGAATTTTAGACATCATTGTTTCTTGAAGGCCAACGAACTTAATTCTGTTCTTGTAAAGAAGAGTTTTAATCCAGTTACATTTCCTCGGATCCCCCAACCCCTGGATGTTGATACTCAACAAATCCATTAAGAGTCTTTGGTTACAGCCCCCATTTCTACCATCTCTCTGACCAAATCAATGTGCTGAGAGAGATCAATTCCAAGAAGAGAGCCAACTTTGATAGTGTTCTGAACCTCCTCCCTAGTCGATTCATCCGCACTTTTGTCATTCTCCAGCATTTTGTTCAGATCAACCTGGTTATCCGGAGATTGCGAGTTGCCCATCGCTAATTGATTGTTTTCAGGAGTGGCCTCAGCACTTGGGGAAAACAACTCAGAGCTCATGGTTGGTGAATTAAGGGGGTCAGGCGGAGGAGATTTATTAGCCCTTGAGGGATACTCCAGCTTCCTTCGAGTATTCCTTGGGGGTTCACAATTCACGGTTGAAGCCTTATTTTTGCAAAGGGGGGATCTGATTTTATTTTTCCTTTTCTTCGAATGGAAGGCGCCCATATTAAAAATCAAATCATTAATACCAAATGGGTCGGGCCCAAGAGAATCTTGGCTCGTGGGGGAATTATGACATGACAAGTTATGCAGTTTGTCCAACACGTTTGCATCCTGGCCCACTGGACCCGAATGAGGCCGAGGACATTCCACGCGTGTGGACATATCACAGACACCATTTAATGCTATATCCTCATCATCACTGTGTTCGTCTGATGTGGCAGATCTATTGCCTTCCCTAGAATCTAGGGGACCCGAAAATTTTTCTTTTGTCTTTACATTGTTCGAAACAACAGGCGGCGATCTCATCAGAGATGACGGCTTAGACGTCGAGGAAGACCTTGCCAGAGATGAAATCAGGACTCCAGCAACGTTCGAATTCAGAGATAAAAACATGGAATGAGATGTTCCTGGAAGTAATTTTTAGAGATGAGGCAATGGGATGAAGATCATTAACAAGGACGCCAATTTGTTCATAAGAAAGATTCCCATCTTTGGCTGAGGCTTGAGAGGGTGCGACGATTTTCCTAAAATGACTACCAATAACATTGAACGTAACTGGATCCCAAAGCTTAGTGGGAACCCCTTTAATATGTAACCATGCGATGCGGTCCTGATGAACATGTTGACCATCCCAGAGGACCAAAGTGGAGAACCATTGATTCCACTCCGCCGATTTGGTTTGAAGGAACTGTTTAGCTTCTATTGAAGACTTGAATGAGATTAGCACCCTTAGTCCCCACAGATATCTCAGATCAAAATGAGACGAACATACTTTACTAAGGAGGTCCATTAAATTTTCCAATATCTAAAGGTCCAAAGCTTCACCAACCAGCGAGTAACCCTTTCCCCAGTTTATCTCCTCAATGTCGTTCGGGATCCTTATCTTCGGCATGTCAGCATCCATGGATTTTAGCAAGGCATTTTAAATGAAACCAGGGCGTTTTGGGGGCGATGGGCTTGATGGGGATGACGGGTTTGAAGGGGGTGGTGTGTTTGGTGAAAGGCTGAAGAAGGGTAAGAAGGAGGAGGGTTACCAAGCCGATTTGAGTAGTCTATTTGATTCCCGGCTTTATCATATTTTGCCAAATTTGCATATATCTTGAGATTACCCACCATGATGCCATTGAGTGCATGTAAAATAGAATGAACGTTGGAGACATTGATGAACCTGACAAACCCGAAACAACCACCATCACTTTTTAACTTCTTCTTTGGGATGAAGGCGTCAACAAGTTGACCATGATTTTTGCACGCAAGCCAGAGGTCTTTACTAGAGAATTGTGTTGGAAGATTGGATAAAAAGAACGTGATCGCGCTTGAGTTGATGTTGTCTTGCTTCTTCCTTCGTCTCTCCACGGTTGTCAACTCGCCATCTTTGTTGTTGGTATTTGCCTGTTGGTGTTCTTCTCCCGCCGGTCTGCTTCCAGGCGTCTCCATGATCTCTCCTCACACCCCTCCTTACTCGATTTTGATCCCCCACCTTGTTGAATAACTATTTTTTTTACTTCTATTGGAACCACAACTTTGCTATAGGATTCCTAGAATCAGATTTTATAACATTTATTACCAATCATCCAACTATTGCTTGAAACACATACAAAAGTGAGCTTATCTTCTTGCGTAACTTTTTAAAATATAACGTTTTGTGAAATTTTAAATATAAATTTTATTTAAAATTGAGATGGGTAAAATATAGAATATTTTTTAACTTTTTGTATTTTAAATACGATTTGGTTACTTTTGATATAAAATGTTTAATGTAATGTTGAATATATCATTATAAAGTATTTATTTTTAATATATATTTCAATAAAAATTTATTTGTAACTAGGTATTGTCAACGCCCACCAAGCTCATTAGATACATACTCAAAAGTTTGCATACAAATAGTTTTTAATAAATAAGCAACAACGCAAATCATTCAACCACAAATCAAGACAGTGACGAAGCTTGAATCACATTATAAGAAGGAGGGACGAAAGCAAATTATTTTAAGAAGACGAACGTTATATATTAAAAAAAATATACTATCAAACCAAAAATTTACATTACAGAGGGGAGGCGGGGGCCCTCCCAGCCCTAAATAAGATTCACCCATGGATGAAGACTACACAAAGATAAAAAAAAACCTGCATTCTATCTAAAACTCAATGATCATCTTCATGACAACTTAATGTCATCACTATTACAGATGTTAACTTTTTGTTCGTCTAGCTATCGAAGAAGACCGCACAAAGAAAAAAACTCACTTTCCTTCACAACAACACAATTTCATAAGGGAGGAGGGGGCTTTCGCGGGTACCCTCTCGGGCATGAGGGTACCCGCTCAGTTACACCGCCGCCACCCGTTGCGGATACCCGGCGGGTAGTTTTGGTCGGGTACTAGTCGCCGAGTGTTGCCGAATAAAATAACGGCTTTATAGCCGTTAATTTGAACGTTATACATATAAAAAATTTACCCTATAAATACTCACACAGATACACACTATTATCTACACAAACACACATGTATTTACACAAACACAAAAATATAGCTATGGATCCCCGAATGTCAAAAACTGTTAGTTGCAAAAAATCCCGAGGTGGTGGTTCGAGTACGAGAGGTTATACACCGTAACCTTATATACCACAACCATCCCCACCACATTACTGATACCCACCACAAGGGTATTTACCGCAACTTCAACCAATATTTGATCCATTTGCATACCAAAATCTAAATTTTGGTCTACCCGATTTCCGTTTAATGATCCATTTGCATACCGAACCCAAAACGAAGAAGAACAAGAAGAATTTGTTCCAGACACTCAACAAGAATATAGAGATGATGACGAAGATAAAGGCCCGATCAAGCAACAACCGCAACAAAGATTTCAAGGACAAGCCGAACGCTAACAATAAACCGAATTACAAGAAGAAGCTTTGTTTAAAGCTTAGGTTCATTGTTCTGAAAACAAAATGGTCGAAAATCAACAAAAACGATCTAGTTTTTTAATGCGGTTCTTAATCATTATTATCAACTCGGGGGAGGATGTCACACCCTCAATTTCCACAAACGGGGTTTTACCGTTAGGCGTGTGACATACCAGGATCTCAGATAGCACCAGTTACACCAGACACAGTAATTACAAAACATCACGTTAAGTATTTAGACTTTTAGATCAATCATAAGTGTTTCATACTTGCGGAAGCATTTCGAAAAAAGAAATCAACAGTAAATTGTTTCAACATGCGTTTCAACCATAAGAATCAATAACGTTTAACAAAATACATCAGTGAGTTGTAATGTATGCCATGAATGCATCCTAGTTGAGTTCTTAACCTTGTGCGTTTCTGTGACCTGAGAAAACATGCTAAAATGTGTCAACATAAAGTTGGTGAGTCCACAGGTTTAATCAACAAGAAATGTGTCAGAAAACGTTTCATATGGTTTAGTATATAAAGCATATCGATAGGTAGCGAGCCTATAAACAAGTTATTTAGTGTTTCAAACGAAGCTGACTGTGTGTGTTCAGTGCCTTTCCACCACGTCTTCACCGACCGTGGCAATCGTTAGGTCAATTTAGCACCCGTTCGACCTCCAATCAAGCTAGCGCGACTAGCCCGGGTGGGGTTTGTCAAACCCAGTAGTACTACTCAGAATTACCTCGCTAATCCATTACTAACGGCTTGATACTGTAAGGACTTTCAAATGCGTTTCCACTAACATAACAGACGATATCAATAATACTGGCAACCATAACAAAAATAGTATTTGCATGTTTTCTCCCCCGAAAAGGAAAGAATGTAAAATGGGGCCGTGAAAACTCACCTTGAGGTGTAGAGCAACAAGTAAATGTAAACACAAAAGATCGGGTTTCCAGTTAACTTGTGTTTTATTCAGTATATATAATTAATATTAATTATTAATTACAAAATAAGAGTCGTATGGTTTTGCGTTTCACATCTCGGTTACGGTTCGATGTCGATTGTCGATGATTTTCATTCATACACAAACGCACTCAAATGCATTAACACCACAGAATGTACACTTTCACATGACACATGTATTTTATGAAAAAAATATATATTACAAGCCTATTTTTGTAAATAATAGATGTTACGTCACAATATATATTTTTATTTATTAGTTTCTCAATTTTGTAGTTTCCAAAATATCCAGTCTCGTATATATATATATATTTTTTTCAAAAGATAATAATAAAATAAATAAATAATTAAATAGATAATTAATGTTAAAATAAATTCCAGAAAATTAATTTGGTGATTTTAAAATAAACAGAGTTTATTGAATAATTTTTATAATTTTTTTTAATTTTAAAAAAAACTTAAAAAAGGCTTTAAAATATAAAAGAGGCTGTCGGGTCTCGAACCCGTGACCTCCATCCCAAAATCCCACACACAAACCAGTGAACCAAGGCTCTCGGTCGCGATAGAAACCCATTTTCAAATCTTAAAAACAGCATTTAATCAAATCCCTAATTTCCTTGGAACCCTAATTCGATTTGATCCAAATTGAAGATCAAATCGATTATGATAACGTATGGATTCATGGGGCTTTTATTCCCCATGATGAGGCGATCACATAGGTGTGTTTAATTACCTGTTTCGATTTGAGATGATGCTTAGATCACACGAAGAACAGGCCGCGACAGAGGAAAATGGTTCGAGGTGCTAGAGATGGTAAATATCTAATTAAACTTGCGTGAAGCTTCTGGGAATGATCACGACCAAAAGCCCCTTATCAATTGAGACTCAAAATGTCGAGTTGATAATGTTCCAGTCGGTTGCAGGTCGCGATGATGGTGATGATCGAATTGTGTGATTTCGAATGTTTCAGGTGCAATTGAAAGTGTAGACTGATTAGCCACATTTATAGGAAGGTTTAGGTAGTGTTAATTGGATTATTATAGGGTTGTAGTGCGATTGTTGGCCTATAAAGTGGTCGAAAGTTAAAGTGATTGGATTTAGATCGATCGCACTATCATTTTTAAATTGAATTGAAGCATTGTGTTCGAATCTTGCATGTGATTGTTGTCGGGGTGTTTAATTGAGTCTAAACTGAGTATTTTGGACGTTTGTGGGTCGCCGGAGATGGTGCCGGAGAGTGGCTGGAGAAGATGGGGGCGATGGGCGGGGGTTTGGGTTGAAATTTCACAATTTACACAAAAGGTCCCTGTAGTTTCCAACCTTTATTATTTCATGCAAAAACTCTGATTTTTAAGTTTCATTAATTACCTAAACACCCCTGCACTTTTAATTCTAAGTTATTATTATTGTTATTATTATTATTATTATTATTATTATTATTATTATTATTATTATTATTATTATTATTATTATTGTTATTATTCTTACAAAATAGTACAATGGATTAATTCGCGATAAACGGGGAAAGTTAATAGTATTAACCGAAAACTCGGGTTATCACATTATCCCCTTGTTGAAGGAATTTTTGTCCCGAAAATTAGAACACTAGGGTTAACAAACGAGTATTCGATTTCGATTAAACAATAAATAGACTATGAAAATAATAAATGCGTGATGATAGTTAACGGGTGTCACGTTAATTGACGGACCTGTCGGTGACAGTTGTCACAGTATCCCCTAGCTTAGAGAATTTCATCCCGAAATTCAGCTGGAGTTAGGTCCTGAGGTTGTATCCACGAACAAGTGCGGATATTTGGATTTCATCTGGTCCTCGCGTTTCCAGGTAAACTCTGGTCCACGCTTTGAGTTCCATCTAACGCGCACAATGGGGATCTTGCTGCGCTTTAGAGTTTTGACTTCTCGATCCATGATCTCTACTGGTTCTTCAACGAAACGCAGTTGTTCATCCACGTGTATCTCTTCCAATGGAATGATGAGAGTCTCATCTGAAAGGCATTTCCTCAGGTTCGAAACATGGAACACATTGTGTACTCCACCGAGTTCTTCGGGTAGGTTCAGTTGATAGGCTACGGGGCCGACTCGTTTGACAATCTCAAACGGTCCCACATATCTCGGGTTTAGTTTTCCACGTTTCCCGAAACGAATCACGCCCTTCCAAGGTGACACTTTCAAAAGTACTTTGTCACCAATCTGAAACTCCAATGGCTTACGATGCTTGTCGGCGTAACTTTTTTGTCGTCACGTGCTGCTGCCATACGGTTACGGATCTGCACGATCTTCTCAGTCGTCTCGTGCACGAGTTCAGGACCGGTAAGTTGACTTTCCCCAACTTCCGCCTAACAAATAGGTGATCGGCACTTACGCCATACAGTGCCTCAAATGGAGCAGCTTTGATCGACGTGTGATAGCTATTATTGTATGAAAACTCAACTAACGGTAAGTGAGTTTCCCAACTGCCGCCAAAATCAATCACACAAGCGCGTAACATGTCTTCCATGTAACATCGCGTATTTTGATAAAAAAAATTAATTTTCTGAACAATTAAATTTAAAATGCTGATATTAATTCCCCATAAAAACAATAATCATAATCATAATAATAATAATAATAATAATAATTATAATAATAATAATAATAGTAATAATAACAATGACTTAATATATATATATATATATGTATATATATATATATGTGTATATATATATATTAAATTTAAAAGTGGCAAATTAAGTGTAAGGGGGCTATTTGTAATTATCAAACTTCAAAACGAAACTAATAACATAAAATGATAAACATTGGAAACCTCAGGGACCATTTGTGTAAATTGAAAAAATCAAATTGCTCTCTCTCTCCTCTCTCGACTTCCCGGCAACCGTCCGGCCACCGCCGGCCAACGGCTCCGGCGAACCCCAAACCACCTCAAAACTCAATTAAATTACTCCAAACCGGTCCATTGTGATCGTGGGTTAGATTCGAATCCATCCACATGCTTTAATCATTCGGTATACAGCTCACACAACCACTCCTCGATCCACTTTATTCCACTGCGATTACAGCTCAAAAGAACCCACTCAACCACTATTATAATCAAATTAACTATACCTAATCGAACCTTTATCTGTTTATAGATAAATGCAACACTCAATTTCATTTGAAAAACACAAAAACCTTATCATCGAACACCACATAACCGTCGACCTGCAACTCGAAATAAAGCCTATCTCCGATCGATTTTAATCAAAATTAACAAAGGGTTTTTAATCCTCAACATCATTTGAAGCTTCCCTAAAGTTTAATTTGATTATAAACATCGTTTGGGCATCAATCAATCATCACGAGTGCCGCGACCTGTTCTTCGTTGGGATCAACTTCAAACGAACACCATATAGGTAATTCGACACACCTACATACTCGATTATACACGAGCAATCAAAGCCCTATGATTTCAGAAGCATTCTACATCAAATTGAGCTTCGATTGGGTTCGGATCGAACTAGGGCTCATTTGGGGAATTGGGGTTTAATCGAGACCGAGCTAAAAAGAATTAAAACCCGGTTTCTTTCGCGGCTTAGGCCTTTGGTATGCTGGTTCTGTGCTTCCATGACCAACAGGAGGTCCCGGGTTCGACCCCGGGCCACCTCAAACATTTTTTAAGCCCTATTAAGCTTTAAAAATTTGGAAAAAATTTCTAAAAATTGTAAAAATGTTTTTATAAACATTAAATATTTTTAAGATCACCCAAATATTTCTGAAATTATTTCAACATTTTATTTATTTATTTTATTATTTGTTTTAAATATATAAAATAACTAGTTTAATTTATTATAAAAATAAGACTCTAAACAGTGGTTAAAATCACTAAATTACTATGGGTTCAAATAATATCTATGATTAAATATAAAAGTTTATATTTAAATCTTTCCAAATTCATTTCATTTCTTTTAGTCATTTAAATAATTAAATGTTTTAATTAATTATCATATAATTGATTAATAAAATTAATTATTTGTTTTCCCACACTTTAACAACAAACCAAACAATTACGAGTATTGATACAAATACATTTATTAAATTCTAAACGTAATCACATTCAATAAATTCATTTTATTTCAAGACATTCAAACTAAATAAAATTAGTTTATTTAAACTACCCTTCAAAACCAAATGGAAATCCTAATACATTCCCAAATTCTCAAATCACTATTATTCTAATTCAAGGCACCGTTCCTTAGGTAAATCATAAGGAAATCGTAGGTGTCTAATCTACCACGTCCAAATTCTAATCTCGTTAATCAAGTGAGTATTCATATCCCCTTTTATATCATTTCCTATTTGGGGGAAATCATGTGATACAATATATTCAATCATGATATTCTATTGTTATTTCATTCTAAATTCAATGCAAGACAGGTTATGTTATTACTTGCAATTATGTGAACATACTATGATAAACTGGACGACAGTAAAACCCTAATTCAATCAATCAATCTTGGTATCAATGGTAGATCTACTGGTTTGGATAACCCACCCCATATGAATAGTCGAGTGGTGATTGTGCCAGAGGCAGGAGTTAATCTATGGTGTATGTGTGGAGTCTATTATATGCAAGTGTCAAGTCAAGGGGTTGTTATTGTGTCGGTTTATCTATATGCTTTACTATTGCAATATAAGTCTTAACGTTATCTTGTGAATTGGATTATTCTCAATCAATCAATCAATCTATATGTATACTCAAAACTGTGATTACTCACCAGCTAATTCATTAGCTGACTTTATTTTCTCACATGATTTCAGGTTAAGCAAGTTAGTGGACTTCTACATGTTCATATAAGACCCGGACTTAGTCAAAACAAAAGACAATTACTATTTGTGACTTTAACTGTTGTATTTGTATCTGTTAAATTCATGTTATCCTGTAATCTGATTTTAATATTATTTTCACTATTAGACAATCATGAGTTATGAACAATCAATCGTTCTCTCGTCCGCTCTGATGATTCTGCCGTCGGTCGGGGTGTGACATTCCAAAGTTTGGATCGTATGCTCACTCTGGCCGTCAGTCTAAGGATGATATGCAGTGCTCATATCCAACCACGTTCCCAATGATCGTTGTAGGGATTGCCAGAAGTGTGAAGTGAATCGAGCGTCACAATCAGAGATAATGGAAATTGGCACACCGTGCTGAGAGACTATTTCCCTTAGATAGATACGTGTCAACTTTTCCATTCGGTCAGTCTCCCGGATTGCCAGGAAATGTGCGGATTTCGTCAAACGATCTACAATCACCCAAATGGTATCGCATCCGCTCGGCGTCCGAGGAAGTTTCGTGATGAAGTCCATTGATATCTGTTCCCACTTCCATACTGGAATTTCCGGTTGTTGGAGCAAACCGGATGGCCTTTGATATTCCACCTTAACCTTAGAACAGGTTAAACATCTGCTTACATAAGTGACAATATCAGCTTTCATATTTGGCCACCAGTATAGGATCTTCAAATCCTGATACATCTTATCCGAACCAGGATGAATAGAATATCGTGACTTGTGAGCTTCATCCATTATCAGCTCTCGTAGGTCTCCATAGAAAGGAACCCATATTCGTTCCATGAAGTAACGAATTCCATCAGGTTTGACCTCTAATTGTTTCTCCATGCCTTGCAGTGACTCGGCTTTCAGATTCTCCGTCTTCAAAGCCTCAGATTGAGCAGCTTTGATTTGCACTGGTAGGTCAGAGTGGATAGTCATTTGCAATGCGCGCACCCGACGAGGCTTTAGGGTTTCCTTACGACTAAGGGCATCGGCTACCACATTGGCCTTGCCTGGATGATACTTGATCGCGCAGTCGTAGTCGTTCAACAACTCGACCCAACGACGTTGTCTCATGTTCAGCTCTTTCTGTTCAAAGATGTGCTGGAGACTCTTGTGATCGGTGTAAATGGTGCACTTGGTACCGTACAAGTGGTGTCTCCATATCTTGAGTGCAAACACAACGGCTCCCAATTCTAAGTCATGTTCGTGTAGTTTTCTCGTGAACTTTCAATTGACGCGAAGCGTAAGCAATCACCTTCTCGCGTTGCATTAGCACACAACCGAGACCTTGAATACAAGCATCACAGTAAACTACAAAATCGTCTGTTCCCTCAGGCAGGGATAGAATCGGTGCCGTACAGAGTTTCTGCTTCAGAACCTGAAATGCAGATTCTTGTTTGTCACCCCAATTGTACGTAGTGCCTTTATGAGTTAATGCGGTGAGAGGTTGAGCAATCTTTGAAAACCCTTCGATGAATCGTCGATAATAGCCAGCCAACCCAAGAAACGTCGTACCTCAGTCGGAGTCTTAGGTGTCGCCCAGTTCTTGATGGCTTCTATTTTTGCCAGGTCAACATGTATTCCTTTCTCATTGACCACATGACCCAAGAATTGGACCTCTCGTATCCAGAAGTCACACTTTGGAAATTTAGCATACAATTGTTCCCGTTTCAGCAGCTCCAGAATTAGTCTAAGGTGCTCCTCGTGTTCTTCCTTATTCTTTGATTAAATAAGGATGTCATCGATGAAGACAATGACGAACTTGTCTAAATAGGGTTTGCACACTCGGTTCATGAGGTCCATGAAAACCGCTGGCGCGTTGGTCAACCCGAATGGCATAACCAGAAACTCGTAGTGGCCATACCTAGTTCTGAATGCAGTTTTTGAAATGTCTTCATCTCGAACCCTTAGCTGATGATATCCTGACCTCAGATCTATCTTGGAATAGAAGCTCGACCCTTGAAGCTGATCGAACAAATCATCGATGCGCGGAAGAGGATAACGATTCTTAATCGTTACTTTGTTCAATTCTCTATAATCAATACACATACGAAAGGTTCCATCCTTCTTCTTGACAAACAGGACTGGGGCTCCCCATGGGGATGAGCTGGGACGTATGAATCCCTTGTCTAACAATTCTTGCAATTGCTTAGACAGCTCTTGTAGTTCATTCGGAGCTAATCTATACGGTGCTCTCACGATAGGTGCGGCTCCAGGTACCAAATCAATCTGAAACTCGACTTGACGATGCGGTGGGAGACCAGGTAGGTCTTCGGGAAAAACCTCTGGATAATCATGTACAACAGGGATATCTTCAATCTTCTTTTCCTCAGTTTCTTTTTCAGTGATCATAGCAAGGAAAGCTGTATGACCCTTACGTAGACATTTTTGGGCTTTCATGTAGGAGATGATTCCAGAGACTGTACCACTCTTCTCGCCCTGAACTGACAAGACTTCACCACTAGAAAGCGGTACACGAACGATTTTCTTATGACAGAAAATTTCAGCTTGGTTTTTAGATAACCAATCCATGCCGACGACTACATCAAAACTACCAAGTGTGACAGGCATCAGATCTATATCTAACTCATGTCCAGATAATCCTAGTTTATATCCCTTAATGATGTGAGTTGCCTCAATTAGTTTTCCATCAGCTAATTCTACAGTGTAACTAGGTTCCATATCAACTAAGGTTACGTCTAGGAGTTTAATAAACTTGTTGGAAACAAAACTCTTATCAGCACCAGTATCAAACAGTATAGACGCAAGACGATCATTCAGAGGAAACGTACCAGTAACCACATTCTGATCATTCCTTGCTTCACCCGAGCCAATCACAAAAGCACGACCCTTAGCATTGTTTCCATTGTTACCCTTGTTTCCATTCTTTAGCTGTGGGCAATCCTTCCTGTAGTGGCCCTCCTTGCCACATTCATAACAACCCTTAGGTGTTCCTCCTGGTCTTTGTTGCTGAGGTTGTTGCCTAACCATCGGATAACCCCTGTAATCCCGAACAATATGACCCTGCAATCCCGAACAATATGACCCGTCTTGCCACATATTTGACAACGAAAACGATCACACTGAGCATAATGATGGAAGTTGCACTTGTTACACTTTGGGTTTTTGCCAACGTAGTTGCTCGATCCCTGACCATTGTTGTTGTTGTTTAGATTGTTGTTTGTGAAGCTTCTAGATGAATCAAACTTTCTGAACTGCTGTTGTTAGTTGTTGTTGGAGTTTGAGGACTTGTTAGTAGTTCCATCCCACTTTCGTTTATTGTCAGATAAGCCGATTGCAGCGCCACGTTTAGGTAAGGTACCCTGTGCCACTACCTGATCGGTGAGCTTGTGAGCCAGTCGAATAGCCTGCTGAATAGTGGCAGGATCAGCAGCCATAACACTAGCTTGGATTTGAGGAGCTAGACCATCAATGTACTTCTCAATCCGTTTGTAGGCCGGGGTCACCATCTGGGGACATAGAGCAGCCAACTCGTGTGAACGAGTCGTGTACTCCTCAATTTTAGAGCCAGTCATTTTGAGATTCCAAAACTCTGCTTCTAGCTTTTGGACCTCGTTTCTGGGGCAATATTCTTCTTTCATCAGTATTTTGAAATCATCCCAAGGCATACTGTTAGCAGCATCAAATCCTAAGGTCTGGACCTGTGAGTTCCACCATGTCAAAGCTGGTCCTTCCAGCGTGCCAGAGGCGTATTTGACACGACTTCCAGCAGGACAGTTGCACATGGCGAACACTGACTCGAGGTTCTCTAGCCAGCAAAGTAGTGTGACAGCACCCTCAGAACCACTAAAAGAGTGAGGCTTACAGTCCATAAACATCTTGAAGGTACAGGCTGTTGGGCCTCCTTGATTCAGATTCTGGTTGTTCCGGTTCTGGTTGTGGATCTGTTCATAGGCTGTGAGCGTATCAGCAACACGCTCATTGATGATGGCATCCAACTCAGCTTTAGTCAGGTTGATGTTTCCGTGTCCCCTCGGGCGTCCAGGTCTCCTTCCAGACATAATTCTTCAATTCACAATGTACGACAGTCACTATCGAATAATAACTATTAATAACAATAATTTGTTTCATACTAGTAGGAATGGAGGATTTGTTTGTATATCGATAGTGAGGTTTCATGAGAACCGAGACCTCATGTCTCCGAGTTTAGAAATGAAAATTTGTACTGATTATGACCGTTATCACTAACCTCCCATTCGTGATAACATACCTTGTCAAGTACCGAGTACTATCTGTTAAGACTAGCGAAGATGATAGGGCATGTTGGAAATAGAAACAAGTACGATAGAGTTAGAAAAATAATGTGTGTTGTTGTCATCGTTAGGTTTATCGTGTGTGTTAGAAAAGAGTTTCGTGTTCCCAAGTGGTAATGGTAGGTTCTAGTTGTCGTTGCTTCAACTCCGAGAGTGAAGAATCATATGTAGATGTTGGAAGTGAGCGAGCGGAACTCCCCGTCCCTCTGTTAGTCGAGGATGATACAGGTGACATAGATATTTATGTATATCAACCATAGTTTATCACTCATCCCAGAAATCCCCAGGTAAGCATAACTGGTCTCGCAATGAGATTTATACGATATGCTTGCCTTAGCCCGAAGGCCTTTTGCCAGGAAATCCAGAATACAGGTGTCTATGTGTCACACAAATTTCTTTAGTTCATAGAATAAAACTTTAAAGAGAAATTAAAGGCACGGGTTATCAGTTTCTTTTCCTCAGGTATCTATGTGTCACAGAAATATGTTAAAGCAATAGTTCTCAGGCATCCAAATTTAGTAAGTACAGCTTAGTAATCTATGTGTGTGTAACTAATGCAAATCCAGCTATAGTCTAAAATGCAATGCAAATGAGATGCAATGTCCATTTTAGTTCGCTATAACTAATGCTCTGATACCAATCTGTCACATCCTCCATTTCCACAAACGGGGTTTTACCGTTAGGCGTGTGACATACCAGGATCTAAGATAGCACCAGTTACACCAGACACAGTAATTACAAAACATCACGTTAAGTATTTAGACTTTTAGATCAATCATAAGTGTTTCATACTTGCGGAAGCGTTTCGAAAACAGAAATCAACAGTAAATTGTTTCAACATGTGTTTCAACCATAAGAATCAATAACGTTTAACAAAATACATCAGTTGAGTTGTGATGTATGCCATGAATGCGTCCTAGCTGAGTTCTTAACCTTGTGCGTTTCTGTGACCTGAGAAAACATGCTAAAATGTGTCAACATAAAGTTGGTGAGTCCACAGGTTTAATCAACAAGAAATGTGTCGGAAAACGTTTCATATGGTTTAGTATATAAAGCATATCGATAGGTAGCGAGCCTATAAACAAGTTATTTAGTGTTTCAAACCGAAGCTGACTGTGTGTGTTCAGTGCCTTTCCACCACGTCTTCACCGACCGTGGCAATTGTTAGGTCAATTTAGCACCCGTTCGACCTCCAATCAAGCTAGCGCGACTAGCCCGGGCGGGGTTTGTCAGACCCAGTAGTACTACTCAGAATTACCTCGCTCATCCATTACTAACGGCTTGATACTGTAAGGACTTTCAAATGCGTTTCCACTAATATAACAGGCGATATCAATAATACTGGCAACCATAACAAAAATAGTGTTTGCGTGTTTTCTCCCCCGAAAAGGAAAGAATGTAAAATGGGGCCGTGAAAACTCACCTTGAGTGTAGAGCAACAAGTAAATATAAACACAAAAGATCGGGTTTCCAGTTAACCTGTATTTCATTCAGTATATATAATTAATATTAATTATTAATTACAAAATAAGAGTCGTATGGTTTTGCGTTTCACATCTCGGTTACGGTTCGATGTCGATTGTCGACGATTTTATTCATACACAAACACACTCAAATGCATTAACACCACAGAATGTACACTTTCACAAGACACATGTATTTTATAAAAAAAAATATATATTACAAGCCTTTTTTGTAAATAATAGATGTTATATCACAATATATATTTTTATTTATTAGTTTCTCAATTTTGTAGTTTCCAAAATGTCCAGTCTCGTATATATATATATATTATTTGTTTTCAAAAGATAATAATAAAATAAATAAATAATTAAATAGATAATTAATGTTAAAATAAATTCCAGAAAATTAATTTGATGGTTTTAAAATAAACAGAGTTTATTGAATAATTTTTATAATTTTTTTAAATTTTAAAAAAAACTTAAAAAGGGCTTTAAAAATAAAAGAGGCTGCCGGGTCTGGAACCCGTGACCTCCATCCCAAAATCCCACACACAAACCAGTGAACCAAGGCTCTCGGCCGCGATAGAAACCCATTTTCAAATCTTAAAAACAACATTTAATCAAATCCCCAATTTCCTTGGAACCCTAATTCGATTTGATCCAAATTAAAGATCAAATCGATTATGATAACGTATGGATTCATGGGGCTTTTATTCCCCATGATGAGACGATCACATAGGTGTGTTTAATTACCTGTTTCGATTTGAGATGATGCTTAGATCACACGAAGAGCAGGCCGTGACAGAGGAAAATGGTTCGAGGTGCTAGAGATGGTAAATATCTAATTAAACTCGCGTGAAGCTTCTGGGAATGATCACGACCAAAAGCCCCTTATCAATTGAGACTCAAAATGTCGAGTTGATAATGTTCCAGTCGGTTGCAGGTCGCGATGATGGTGATGATCGAATTGTGTGATTTCGAATGTTTCAGGTGCAATTGAAAGTGTAGACTGATTAGCCACATTTATAGGATGGTTTAGGTAGTGTTAATTTGAGTATTATAGGGTTGTAGTGCGATTGTTGGCCTGTAAAGTGGCCGAAAGTTAAAGTGATTGGATTTAGATCGATCGCACAATCATTTTTAAATTGAATTGAAGCATTGTGTTCGAATCTTGCATGTGATTGTTGTCGGGGTGTTTAATTGAGTCAAAACCTAGTATTTTGGACGTTTGTGGGTCGCCGGAGATGGTGCCGGAGAGTGGCCGGAGAAGATGGGGGCGACGGGCGGGGGTTTGGGTTGAAATTTCACAATTTACACAAAAGGTCCCTGTAGTTTCCAACCTTTATTATTTCATGCAAAAACTTTGATTTTTAAGTTTCATTAATTACCTAAACACCCCCTGCACTTTTAATTCTAAGTTATTATTATTATTATTATTATTATTATTATTATTATTATTATTATTATTGTTATTATTATTCTTACAAAATAGTATAATGGATTAATTCGCGATAAACGGGGAAAGTTAATAGTATTAACCGAAAACTCGGGTTGTCACAGAGGAAGCACCCGAACGGTCCACCAACTCAACACAAAATGGACCGCGGTGCTTACAAAAATAAATACCTTTAACGATTTTTATATTCAAGCAGTATATATTTAATTATTTTACTTTTTTAAATTAAAGTATTATTTTATTTTATTTATTTATTTATTTATTTTATTTATTTATTTTATTTATTTTTTAAATGAAAGTATATATTTTTTGTAATTATTATTTTGTAATTGTAGAAACATTTACGCCGTAAACGGATGCTCCGATCTTGACGTGATGAGAATGGTGTTAACGGATTATCAAAAGAAACACCCCTCCGGTTTTCATCACATTAGAGCTTAGGAAGTTGCAATGGATCATGTAAATGGTCCCAAGTGCCGGTCATGGGCGAG
The DNA here is from genome assembly GCA_024085815.1 of Flaveria linearis. Lineage (NCBI taxonomy): Eukaryota > Viridiplantae > Streptophyta > Magnoliopsida > Asterales > Asteraceae > Flaveria > Flaveria linearis. The sequence goes on from CM044001.1 coordinate 16,655,071, forward strand.
TCGTCGGGTAGTCATTCCTGCCAAAAAAGAAAGTTGTAGGACTTCAAAAACTACCCGAATACACCCGATGATGATCAACTGGCTCACATTCCTGACCTCAACGAAAATGGGGATCTACAAGGCCGACCCGTAAAGCAAAAAGGTTCGCCGGCTTGTCGAGCGTTAATTTAGATTTAAGCAAGCAACTCTCGGCTTATGCTTCAATAAAAGAAGAAAACTATAAAGAGTTGGTCGAGTTTAAAAACAACAATGTCAAAAAAGTATTGCGATTCGATAAGAGAGCAGCGGATGGAACGGGACTTAAAAACGTTTATGGAACCGCACGAACACATCACTGGTCCAATGTGCAAATAATATTGGAGCGGAAACAAAAAATAGCCAAAAATATAACTGGCCTTGTGATTTTTAGTTTTTATATTTTTTAGGATTTTTTATTGTATTTGCATTTGTATTTTTTATTATTTGAATTATTATAATTTATATTTTTAATAAAAGTTAGTTTTCTTTTAAATTATTTTTATATTAAAATAAAAATTTCAGAGTAGTTCAAGGTTGCATTTTCAGCATTTTAAATGTTTCAGAATAGTTCAGCGTACTTGTGATGTATCAGATTGATGCATTTCAAAAAGGGTGAAGTTATTCTACAAAGTGTATTTTTGCTACAAAGTGTGAGAAGACACAATGAGACTAAAAAGTCACAAAAAAATTTATAACTCACAATCTAAATCGAATTTTAAAAAAACACTTCGGAGCCTTTGTTCATCTCGTTATCCTTGTTCAGAAAAAAAAATAAATAATTTTTTTCATTATGTCATTATATGACACAATGACGTCATTGTGTCTTTTATATGACACAATGACGTCATTGTGTCTTTCATAATGACATAATGAAGTTATTGTGTCTTTTATAAATAACACAATAAAATAATATTAATTTTTTATTTTTTTATTTTTTTGTTTATTTTTTTCTTATTGAGGACGACTAGAGGAACAAAAGCACCGAATTATTTTTTTGAAATTCGATTTTGATTGTGAGATATAATTTTTGTGTATTTTTGACTCATTGTGTCTTTTTTGACTCATTGTATATTCTCACACTTTATAGCAAAAATACATTTTGTATTTAAACTTTTTTTTCTTTCAAAAAAGTTCAGAGTACAGTAGGATAGTACCACCTCATCCCTAACCATTTCGTCTGATGCTATTATAAGGCAAATGATAATTGAACGCCCTGTCAGGTGATAAATAAACGCCCTTTGACTTTCTTCACGGCCCGTGAAGGGCCTTACGGGCCGTGAGGGCTTCGAAATTTAATTCTCACAACTGCATTTTATCACGGCCCGTGAAGGAACAAACGGCCCGTAAACATCCGCACACACGGCCCGTTAACTACCTCAATAACGGCCCGTGAGATCCTTCACGGGCCGTAGTTGTCCTTCTGAGAATTTACTTTCCTCGTTTTGCGTGCACTTTTAAATTTTATAATTATGTGACGCGACGTATTATTCCTTGATTCGATTTAAGATTCTATATAAACCGTTATATATATGACTTGTTATATGGTTAGTGAGAAACGAAACAGTAAAAATGTCTTCTCGTGGAGGTAGGAGAAGACGTCAAAATGAGTCATCTTCAAACTCACGAGATATTGTGGAAAGTATTCCCGATCCAATAGATAACCATAATTGGCAGAACGGGAGGAACTGGTCTCAGAATATTATTCACTTTATACGTAACGGTGACTCCCAAACATGTAGAGTGTATTACATGGGTCATTCCGATATTCCGTTACAATTTTGGCGTGAATTACTCGGAAACGTGTCTTTAGGTACAGAGGTATGATTTAAAGTTTTTTTATATATTTTATTTTATTTTAAAATTCTAACAATTAAAAACTTGTTGTTTTATAGCATGTTCGGGCGTGGACAAATAGACTCACAATATGGAGATACGAAGAAATACGTAGAACCGAAGAGTTGCCGGGTAGTGATCGTTGGACGATTCTCCCATTTGAGTGGTTTAACTTAATATACTCGGGGTCCGTTAATGGTAACGAATTTGGAGACGGGAGTGACTGTCTATATCCCGCGTTATGGGAAGTTGATACGGTAATACTGTTTCATGTTTTACAATAAAAATCATAAATTTATAACCGTGAATTAAATTGTTTTGTAGGTTTACGTACCAATGACTGATGACGAAGAAAATTGGTATCTTTTTAAGATTTCTATGGACTCACTACAAGTTCGTATATATTCTCCATACGAATGCCGACCAAATACGTGTGATGATTCATGGTGCATTCATCGTAATGCGCGAACGATTTTCGTACAATTCGAATCGTACTTTTTACATTTTCTGTCACGTATACAATATTGGCAGCACTCCGGACAAGAAGAAATCGAAGAACTGGTGGTATCTGGTGAAACCGTTTGGCCCCCTAACGCCGGTCATATTGGTCGAGATTCGGGAGTTGTAATTTGTATGTTATTGCGTAGGTTGGTTCAAAATAGATCTTTAGAGTGGCAAGAGGTTAGCTTACAGGATGCTTGCTTTAGATTCCGAAGATTTATGGCAGACGAACTGTATTCTAGACGTGTAATGTAGAACAGTAATGAAATATTTTATTAAAACATAAACGTTTATTAGTACATTCAAAAACGATAAACCGTTATTATCACACAAAAATAAAACACATAATTTTTAATCTTCTTGATCTTTATAAAAGATCCAAGCCGCAAAATGGTTGAAGGAAATTCCAAATTTCTCCCGATATCTTTCTTGAGTTCTTGTCATAATATCCGTATCATTCCATAACATATTTCGATTGTTGTAAACGTCTTTGTAGAGCTGGTGAAATGTCGTGACCTTCCTTCTCAAGTCAGACCACTTGTTGCTAAGTTCACGAGTGGTACGATATTCTTCACGTTCGAGAATTTGATGAAAACGAGTTGAAACCCGGTTCCAAATATTGAATTTGGCGGGATAGTACCTGAATTTTCGATACAAGATCTTACTAAAGTCACCTCCTCTTCATCCGTCCACGGATTTTGATCACTTGTAGCACTCATGTTTTGGGTATTGAGTAAATTTGTGTGAATTGTTTGTGTCAAGCGGCTGAATTTATAGACTTGAAAAAGTTTTGTACGGCCCGTGAGAGGCTTTACGGGCCGTGAGAGTGTCACCATACGGCCGTGTAGTGTCAACTGCCGTGTTTTAAAAAGTACAAAGTATCACGGCCCGTGAAGGAGTTAACGGGCCGTGTGGGCATTATCTAACGGGCCGTGAGGCCCGTCACGGCCGTGAGTCCCGATAATATATAGGACCTCACGGCCCATTTGCTCATTTACGCCCCCAAAACACACATACGATTTACTCCCGTCACGACCTCCGTATTTTCATCATTTTCATACATCCGACTCCCTACTACGGTACGTATTCAAATCCGTATTTTATTTTTGTGTATTTTTCGTTTAAATATATTAAAATTATATTTAAAAAATCTGGAAAATCGAAAAGTTTGGGGATTACGGGCCGTGAAGAGTGGTCACGGGCCGTATCCTTTTGAATTTTCAGAGGGTTACGGGCCGTGACCGTCCTTTACGGCCCGTAATCCTTTTGAAACTTATATGGGTTACGGGCCGTGATGGTCCGTTACGGGCCGTAACCCTTTTTTTTTTCTGGTGAATTTATTATTTTTTTTTTTGCAGATTATGCCGCCCCGCAAACGTACACGTCCGGAGACTGAGCCCGAGGGTCAGGGTGACTTTCTGGACCCACACCCTGATCTTCGTTTTCCGAGGGAGACCCAGCCACGACAAAAGCTGTGGAAGCTGATTGGACGTCCCCTGAAGGGGACACGCACCATCGACTGGGACGTGCTGGAGGAGGTCGGAGACATAGCACGTGCCCAGGATATCATCGGGCTGGACGGAGAGACGCCGTGGAGGCGGATGTTTGATTTGGGATCGAGGAGGGGCTACCGGGAGCTGACGTTGCAGTTTTTGTCTACGTTTCAGTTCACTCCCGCCTTTGAGGATCAGGACCCCCGCCAGCACATAGCGGTTCGATTTAGGCTCGGGACCACCGGTAGGTACGAGTTCACCCTCGCCCAGTGGGCGGTGACTCTTGGGTTTTACACCCAAGAGGAGACGGAGGATCCTCGTTTTTATACTGACGAGGTCCAGTCGGAGCCGGCTCCTTTGGTCGGATGGTGGCCGACCGTTTCCGACCAGCCGTGGGAGGGCGCCATTAGGGCGACCTCTATTAGGGATCCTTTGCACCGGTATCTACACCGGTGCATTGCCGGCACCATTGCCGGCAGAGACCAGAGCATGGAGCAGGTGTCGCTCCTTGACTTATTTTTTTGAGGGCCTTGCTTTCACCCAGACGGGTGAATCTAGCTCACTGCATGGCCGCCTATTTTTTGAGCGTCATTCAGGGCAAGGTAAAAATATTTCTACTAATTGTTAACAAATAAGTATTATCTATTATGCGATTCATAATTATGCCTATTGTTTGATTGTTTTGCAGATGGATAGCCCGATTGTTTGCGGCTCGTACATTACCGTCATTGCCTCGCGCTTAGGGTTGTTTACGGACGCCCTAATTGCGAGGCAGACTACGGACACGCCGCCTCGGATTTTGGGTCGACAGACCGTCATGGCCATGGGGATTGCCGCCAAATTTGGCGACGACCTCCGATGGTCCACTGATGGTGGTCGGACCGTCTGGCAGCCGGTGCCGGACGTTGGTGAGGAGGAGGAGCAGCCGGCGCCGCAGCAGCAGCCGCAGCCCCAGCCACACGCCGGACCACCCGTCCCACCGCCTGTTCCCAGGACCATCATTCGGCAGATTCCGCCGACGGGGGAGTTTATGGCGGAGGCACTACATATGTTGCACCAGTCCCAGGCCTTGCTATTATGGACGGTGGATGCGTGCAGCATTTTGGCTGCTAGGCAGGGTATCGACCTCCCCCCTCGGCCGGAGTTGCGTCCGTTTGTCAGACGACCTGCGGGTGATGACGAGGAGGCTGCTGGTGGTGGTGATGCGGAGGATGCTGGTGGTGGTGATGCTGGTGGTGGTCATGACGCATAGATAGTAGGATTTTATTGTTTTATTTACCTTTCATGTAAAAAATTTGTAAAATTATGTTTATATATTATGAGTTATTTTGGATGACGTTTAAATGTTTAATATATGTTTACAATATGTTGTGCTTGTGGAGGAAGTGGTTTGTACGAATAATATTAAATCAACCTTTTGGAGAATAAAATCAGTACTTGAACCTACTCGTCTCACATAAAGAAATATATAATCCTTCCGAAAATCCGACGCCAGGCTCTGCAATTATATAAACATACTTGAATCTCAGTCGGAAAAGTTGCACTGAAAAACATACTTGAATCTCAACATATATTATGCATCTCATATCATTAACATTCCTACACACATTTTATGCTAACCAAATGCCCAGCTCATATAAACAAAATTCAAAGGTTGAAGAAAAATTCGATAATCTTCTTATTGCATTTTTCTTTGGAAAACGAAAGAATAGATTACATGTTTACAATTCAACAACAATAAAGAATTGAATAAATAAAGAATTGAAAGAATTGATAAATGTGTAAACTATACTAAATCTACATGTTCAACCGGGTCTACGGGCCTTAGTTCAAGATATTTTTGAATTCGACTTCCGTATATAGCCTCCCAATCATTGGCGTTTTCTGTTTTGTACAAATGCCAATATTTGCTCGGAACAGGCATTGGATAGTCACCCCTAATCGAATTCTAATGAAATGGCAATCTTGAACATAAGCAATTGAAATTATATGATGTTCACTGATATCACGAGGAGATAACCAGAACGGGAAATAAGTAGCGGAGTTGCCGATCGATATAAAAATTATAACCACTCGAAACCTGTTAGCAATAAGGATTGTAGCAGGTGGCACTGTCATCCAATTTTTGTGTGGAGCCGCACCTAACCCGTTCCAGTTTAATGATTCCCTTATTTCGTTTATATCAGGAAACATCGCAGCGTACTTATGTCTGTTTTCATCCAACTCAGATATAAGTTCCGTACGTATAAAACGCCAGTGATTTTCACCATATCCCAGTGCGAGTGCTATAGCACGAAAACCACAATTGCCGTCCGCTAAAACATCATCCGCACCTGAAATATACGGGAAAAAGAATGATGGAATCCAGCGGTTAAACCGGAAAAAATTGTTTTTATCTTCGTCGCCCGGGATATATGAAAACTTGGAACTCTGTTGAGATAATCCATCTTTGGCTCTTGATTTTGAAGACATGGATTGACTGCGCTGCAAAGGCCCTTGTTTTGACTTCACCACCGAACTTGAATATGTTGGCGGACCTTCAAAATTTTCTCTCGGTTGAACATATGAACTATGTCTGGGGGCGTCTAATATTGTTTCTTTTTGCTTATCTTTTTTTGGACGACCCCGTGTATTTGTTTGGACTTTAGGAGCTTTTTTATCCGTTTTGAAGGAGTAACGAAAGATTTGAAAATATTAATCAAAGATCTTTTCACGCTTTCGGGTTGGACAAGTAAATGTTTTGTCACCATCTCCATCTCTTTATGTACATCTACTTGAACCTCCCGTACAATATACGCGGGTGAAAAATCTAGCTTCCTCCAAAAAACATCAATGGCATCGAGCGGGATACATTGACCTATAAATAATATATTAAATAAATATAATAAAAGTTTTTATGAAAAAATAAAAAACGTAAAAGAACATTCACCTGTTTGAAAGTAATTGTTTAATTTACAAGCACACGGAAGACCAAAGCTGGTAAAAAGATGGCAGCCACATGATTCTTTGGATATAATTAGATGATGTATCCTGTTAATCTCACCGACTAACATATCCAAAGCCGCAATAGAAACGTTACCTCGCAGCAATTTAAGCACTTCATGATTATGCTGCACCATAAGCATGATTTTGCTTTTGGTAAAACTTTCTTTTATAGCAATTTCCTGGGTAGCTAAGATATTATTAATGAAAGGAATAAATCTATCCAGGGTGCTATTGGTTGCTTTCAGGTAACTTTTCAACAACGAATGTTGGCTCTCAACTCGGTTCGTTGTGTGCTGACCGAAGTTATAACTTCTATTTATCCACGCCGACACAAATCTCTCTTTGTAGGGGTCCAACCAGTTATTTTTTAGGTACATCAGCACTCCTATTAAAAAAATGCACTTATTTTTATATAAATATACATATATTTTTAAGAATAACACTAGAAAACTTACTTGAATGGTTGGACACCAATCTGCGATAAAGCCGGTCGTAATTATAAGCGTATATGTCCTCCGTTTCAGAGTTAATAAGTACCGACCACACATGCTGAAAAGCACCCCACTCTTCATTTGAAAAACTCGCCTTACAATGTTTAGCAATATTTTCCGAAATATGCCATCTGCAAAGTAATCGAACAGCACTCGGAAAAACTTCTTCTGACGCATTCATCAGAGCGAGGTCTCGGTCGGTTAGTATAACACGGGGCTCCATACACTTATCTTCCAGCGTTGCTTTTAGTTGCTCTAACACCCATCTGAAGTTGGCTTCACGCTCATAATCAATGAATGCGTGAGCAACAGAAAAAGATTTCAGGGTGGATGTCACACCAACCATTTGAACAAAAGGCATTTTATACAAGTTAGTCTTGTATGTTGTGTCAATCATCAGCACGTGTGGGTAAGCACGCCATAATGTGTGAGATGTGGGATGTATAAAAAAACCCCGTCGACGGTATTTGTCGGTTCCTCAATGTGAGGGGTGTAAATATATTGATGTTGTTGTAGTATAGAAAAAAAAAACCTGCATTGGGGTTTCACCAATTCTGGTGGACTTTTTTATTTTTGCCCGAGCATTATATACGGTTCGTAACCCAGACACGTTATTGGGATTTTGTTCCCTCAACGTGCCTAGAATGTTTCGAGGGTCAATATTTTGCTCGGTCAGATTCCTTACAGTAGAAAGCTCATTTTCGGTGAGCCTCATTGCGTATGCATGTCCTTCCAGGTGTTCAGCAGGTTCATGGTTATGAGTATCATCCACAACAACTATAATCCACCCATCTCTCTGCATCTGGTACTTACCCTGCAATTCAAATTGACAGTTTGTTTTTTTCGTGCCACTTTTTCTTAGAGTGGATGCTCCCTTATATACACCACCCCGATCGCATTTCAACCAAATTTTAACCACCAAACCATTCGAATTTCTTTTTGAACGTTTGGTGACAATAACGAACCCATTATCTCGCCCCACTTTAGTTGCCCAATCAACTAATTCTTCACGAGATGAGAAAACCTAATCAATTTAATATTTTAGTTAGTTATTACTAAATGATAGTAAAATGAAAGTAAAATTAAATATGATATATCTTATAACCTGATTCGTGTCGTATAAACCCTTTTTACCGGAACCAGAACCGTCATTATCCCCGCTGCTATCGCCACCGTTATCACCCCCGTCATCGCCGCCGTCATTCCCGCCGTAATTGGACGCGAACTGTCCTGGATAGTTTGAAGCAGCCTCTTCGTAATAACCGTAACCCTCCTGAGGGTAATAGTTATATTCCGAACCAAATAATAGTTGCTATCCCAGAAAGACATCGTAACGTTAGATATTAACGTTTATATAGTACTTGAAATGGAATATTGCGTTTATGTAGTAGTTGAAATGAAATGAATTTATATCGTTGAATTATGAAATGAATTTATAAACTAACGTTTATATAGTAGTTGAAATGGAATATTGCATCTCGTCACATAATTAACACGAATATCGAGGAATATTACGTCATATCAAATAATGTAATAAATACAAATTTACACGACTATCGAGGAATATTACGTCATATCAAATAACGTAATAAATACAAAATTACACGAAAAACGAGGAATAATATATCTCGTCAAATTATTAAAAGTGAAACTAGGACCCGTAAGTAAGTTCACGGCCCGTAAGACTAATTCCATACGGGCCGTGAAGAAATTCACGGGCCGTAAATAAACACGACCGTGATCAGTTCACGGGCCGTTACGTTTTTGAATCACGTTTCTGAATGACCGATTTGACTTGCGGCAGACCATACGGCCCGTGAAGGGCCTTACGGGCCGTAAAGAGGGCGTCCAGATATCCTGGAGGGCGTCTCTTTAGTAGGCCCCTATTATAAACAATACTTTCTGTTTTTGCATATATATGGAATTCTCGTCACATCATAGAACTTATACAAGTTTTTACTAAAATCATCAATTAAATATCTGGTAACAAGCCGGCAAGCCGCGTATAAGAAAGGAGCGGCTGTGAAAGTGGCGGCTCGAAGCTGAAGAAAGTAAGACAAAAAAGCTGAGCGAATATGCACTTTCATTTTTCATTGGTTTTCGCACGGGCTTGCCACGTCATCACTCACCTCCCCACTGATTTCCAAACCTGTCGAATTACAATTATGCCCGATGGGTTTTCACTGGCATCACATAGAACAGGGTAGTATAGTCAATAGACATCACGTCGCTGTCGCTAAAAGCAAGCTAATGAGCCGTCGTCGTCTTCCCTTCGTATGGTCCAAAAGACAGTTGTAAATCTAAGGGCAGTTTTGTAATTTAGCAATAATCGAAGTAGAATATGCAATGTGCTGCACACACACACCAAATAATTTGCTTTTTAATTAAAAAAAAGAAGAAGTATGGATCTTTTGGTCCTTGTACTATATGGTAAATGAAATGTTTGGCTCTAACTACACATCTATGATAAAACTTAACACTATGATGCATCTAATTTGTTAGGGTAATTTAGAAGTTACAATAATATTAGTAATACTGTAAGCAAAAAAAGTAAAACTATGAAAGAAAAGAAAGCAAGATAAAGAAAAATATGATGGAAAAATGTTTTCGTTTTTAGCTTTAATTGTTAATTAATGTAAGTTACCCTACTTCGGCTCATATAATGTATGTATTAAAGTTAAGCTTGTGTTAGCTGTATGGATGAAGCCCAAATGATATGATTTTGATGGTTTCAACTAGTGTTTTTGAAACTAGATGGGACCGGCCAGTCGAACCGGTTAGACTGGAAACCGTTCATAAAACCGGTCCGTCCGCTTGTATGAATTTGGATCGTTTTTATTTGAAGCAGTTGGTTACCGATTGTCCAGAGTGGTATTCAGTTTGTTTAAAATCTACAAACTGGAATATAACGTAACCATAACTAATGTCAAAAGCGTTCAAAATCGTAAATGAGGGACGCAATGTGCGTTTTAAAGCAAGAACAAGCCCTAAATAATCATTATCTTCAATTTCGGGTTCTATTTTTTATTTTTTTTACGTCATTACCTAACTATTACTCCACTTGTGCAAACATCCTCTTCTCCATCTCTCTCTCTCTCTAAAACTCATTGTAATCAGTTTTCTGTATCTCTCAATTCTTATTCTTCGTTGGATTCTGATGATTTCATGGATAGCCTCTTAGATCTGCTTACTTCGCTTGATTTTGCTTCTTGAGGTATACATCTCTCTAACTTCCAAATTCAATACATATGTTTTACTATCTGTTTGATTTCAGGTGTGTAATAAGTTCAAATTCTGATGATTTTGATGACTGTGGTTTCTTCTACGTTTCGAACTGTTAGGGTTAGGGTTTGCATAATGAGGAATCTAATTCTCTGTTGTCAAGTTAATTTTGTTCTATAATTTGCTTGTTTTGGATGGAGATCCATAAAATTTGATGGTTTTCGTGATAGTTAGTCCAGGATTAAGTTATTTTCGTGTTTGTTAAAGTTAATCAAGTTTCTGATGTGTGGTTTCTAGTTGAATCGACTTTGTTCATCTTCGGCCCCAAATTTTGTCGTCATCTACAACGTAAACATCATATGTTCTATGCCAAGTGTTGGTTCATTGATTGTTTCTATGCATGTCGATATTTTATTAAGGTTAAGTAATTGGTATGTAATACTAATTTCTATGAGATTTCATGAATATTGGATTCTCATGCTTGAAAACGATCAACTGATGAAGAGAAGATTAGGGCTTTTGCTATTGTTTTAATTAAAAGTTTAAAACGAACAGATGATGTTGAATTTGTAACTTGTATGACAATTGGGGCAATATCAACACGAACCTTGAAAATAGATACCATATGACATCCATAATTGCTAGATATTTAGAGTTTCAATTCATATGCAATATCAAATCTTTGTATGTCGCGAATCTGATCTAACTTGTGTCTGTCAAATGAGTTTGATTTGGTTCTTATAACGAAAACTCTTAATCATGTCATGTTTATATGTCTATGTTCCTCTGATTGCAGGTGAATGAAGCTGAAAGATTTATCAGTAAGGAGGAATAGAGAGTTTGCAGACCTAAACATACCAATCTATGTTGATTATGTGATTGGATTTTACCCGAGAAACGTGATCAGATACGCCTCCCAACTGAGGTGTTTTCATAGCGCGATAGGGTGGGTCCAGTTGTCGGCAACCGCCAACTGAATGGACAGGTTAGACACATCAGGCTTTGTGAGTGGTGGAGCTTGTGTTAACCTATTGCGAAATTTTCTGTTTCTGTTTATCTTGAGATACAGATTACTATAGCTGTGATAACTATTCCCCTAAACTTAACCACAACCTCTTCAAACCCTTCAAAAAATGGTTTACAGCAACCCAACAATGGATCTCAACAATAGTCTTGCATTTGTTTCTTGTAATGGTAACAGTAACACACATTAAGTTTGGACTGCTTTGGTTATGGTGGAAACATGGGCTCCAGACATGAATTCACCGGTGAAAAAACGATAGAACAGAATACAAACAGTGCACCTGACGATGGGTGCAGACTGGTCCTCGGGTTAGGACCCACTCCAAGTGTATATTCCAACGGTTGTTACTCAAATTCAACCAAGAAACCAGCCTCGGTTTTGAACATGGGGCTGTCGGGTGATGGTGGTGATTCGGTCCTCAAACTTGGTCTTTCTGATCATTCTTTCACATCGATGAACGATGCATCTTGTTATTCTAGCAAAATTATTGACGAAGGCTCGACGTCTGCAAAGAAATCAGGTGGCTACATGCCATCTCTACTTCTGGCTCCAAGAATGCAAATGCACAATCTTTTGGACCCTGGGGACAACTCTCACCATGGACCGCAGTTAAGCTCTGAACCGTCGGCTATATCAGATTACTCCATAGGAACCCTTTCCGACCACCAAACGAGCAGTTCAAAGAAATGCAGGTTCGACGGGTGCACAAAGGGCGCTCGAGGCGCAACAGGGCTCTGTATCGGTCACGGTGGCGGGCAAAGGTGTCAAAAACCGGGGTGTAACAAGGGTGCCGAGAGTAAAACCGCATACTGTAAGGCACACGGCGGAGGCCGGCGGTGCCAGCACCTCGGCTGCACGAAAAGCGCCGAAGGCAGGACGGAGTTTTGCATTGCCCACGGCGGTGGGAGGCGGTGCGGCCACCCGTCGGGCTGCAGCAAAGCCGCTAGAGGCAAATCGGGCCTGTGCATCAAACACGGTGGTGGAAAGAGGTGTAAGGTGGAGGGATGCACACGCAGTGCTGAAGGACAAATTGGTTTGTGCATATCTCACGGTGGTGGACGGAGGTGTCAGTTTCAGGGGTGCAGTAAGGGGGCTCAGGGGAGCACGATGTATTGTAAAGCTCACGGTGGTGGGAAACGGTGTGTGTTCGCCGGATGTACGAAAGGAGCTGAAGGTAGCACACCGCTTTGTAAAGCCCACGGCGGCGGAAAACGGTGTCTTTACGACGGTGGTGGGATTTGCCCTAAAAGCGTCCACGGTGGGACGAACTTTTGTGTGGCTCACGGCGGTGGTAAACGTTGTTCTGTACCGGGGTGCACGAAAAGCGCCCGTGGGAGAACCGACTGCTGCGTGAAGCACGGCGGAGGGAAGCGGTGCAAGACGGAGAACTGCACGAAGTCCGCCCAAGGTAGCACCGACTTCTGCAAGGCTCACGGCGGCGGAAAGCGGTGCAACTGGGGCGGTGAGGGGAAGTGTGAGAAGTTCGCTAGGGGGAAGAGTGGGTTGTGCGCGGCGCATGCTAGCATGGTTCAGGAGAAGGAAGCTAACTTGAACAAACGGGGTAACGCCGGAATCGGACCGGGGCTCTTCCACGGCGTCGTTCCGGCGTCGACCGTCGTGAGCAGCTTTGACAACACGTACTCTTCATCCGTCAGCATTGTTTCGGACTCCATCGAGTCGCTTGAACTTCCGGCGAAACGGCAGCAGCTGATTCCGCCGCAGGTGCTGGTTCCACCGTCGATGAAGTCTCCGTTTTCATCGTCGTTTACGATGCAATTGGGATCGGATGGTGGCGGAGAGCGGCGAGATGATGGTGGTGGGAGGAAGGGCTGGAGTTTGTGGTGCCGGAGGGGAGGGTGCACGGTGGTGGTTTGCTGTCGTTGCTTGGAGGGAACTTGAAGAATGCTACCGTTGATGGGGTCTGATGGAAGGTAGATTTTAAATTTGTATTTTAGGCAAGTGTTTGATTTTTTTAAGGGGATTGTATGTGTGTGTATAAATTAAATGCCTTTAATAGGTGGTTGTACTGTTTTTGTGTTGGTTGTATCATAATAATAAGTTTGTTGTTTTTGGTTTAATAACTGGTGTGCTCAGAATGACTTATATTTTGATTTAAAACCCAAGTTTGTTTTAATGTCTAAGCTTAGAGTTATGTTACTTATTGCTAAGAGAGTCAAATTCTTGAAATTTTAATAAAGATTTAGTTGTGGTGAAATGTCACATATATATACCAATCCACGCATTTTAAGACTCCAACTGGCCGAAATGATTGCCTAATTCTTGTAAGTAGTTCTCTACTCATGTAAAATTGACGGCTAAAGGCAACCACATTGTTGAAATCGAATTGAAAAACACAAGATTGAAAACAATATGAAGTTCGTGAATGATTTTATTGAGTGAATTGATTGCAAGTAAACACAATTACAAAGAAATTGAATGAATGAATTCTAGAACCCTAATCGAGCTATTTATCCCCAAATTGGGTTGTTAGTAGCCGTTAACAAGTTTTCCAATTTGGCACTTTACACCCTCGAACTTCTAGCAAACTAACTAATACAAATAGAAACTACAAATGACAGAAATAGCCCTTGTACTTATAATCATTGGCTTTAACTTCCCACAATTCTCCACCTTTAAAGCTAATGACTTAGCTTCAACCGATTCCCAGTCCAACAACATAGAAATCAAATTTAGAACCTGGCAGAACTTTAGTAAACACATCAGCAAGATTATGTTCAGTACCAATTGATTCGATCATCACTTCTTTAGCACTAACCACATCTCGAATAAAGTGACACTTTACCTTAATATGCTTAGTTCTATCATTAACTTTGGCATTCTTGGTCAACTGTACAACCCCTTGATTGTCACACATAACCACAGCATCATTAGAACTCATGCCCAAGTCTGCAACAATACCTCTTAACCATAATGCTTCTTTCACAGCTTCTCCTAAGGTTATGTACTCAGCCTCAGTAGTTGAGAGAGCAACAACTGACTGCAACTGAGCTTTCCACTAACAGTACTCCCCAGCACCTTAAAGCATAACCAGTCATCACCTACTATTATCAGGGTCTTTAGCATAATCTGCATCTGCACACCCTTCAATTAACCTGTTAGTACTCCAATCATTCTTACCAAAATCAACCCATAGACCTTAGTACCTTGTAGATACCTCATAACCCATTTAACAGCATTCCAATGCATCTTACCAGGTGCAGCCACATATCTACTTATCAACTTGCAACATATGCCAAGTCTGGTCTTGTATAGACCATCAAATACATGAGGCTACCACATAGTTTGCATAAGGGACATTTGTCATGTATCTTTCTTCTTCTTCATTTTAAGGTGAATCTTGTGATGACAGTTTAAAATGTGCAGCTAATGGTGTCTCAACTGACTTACACCCTTCCATAGCATAGTTTCTTAAAAGTTTCTCAACATAAGCAGTCTGACACGACCATAGTAACTTCTGTTTTCTACACCTCTTGATTTCCATGTCAAGTATCTTTTTAGCTTCACCCAACTCTTTCATTTCAAACTCAGTCATCAACAACTTCTTAACTCTGTCTATTTCTGACTTATCTTTACAAGCTAACAGCATATCATCAACATATAATACAGGTACACATAATTCCCATTATCACTCTTCTTATGATATACACAACTTGGTGGTCGTATGAGATGATGTATAAACGAAAATGTACAGGAGAAGATACGAATTAAACAACAAAGTTTTAGAGAGCTTATACGCTGTAACAATGAGGAAGAACGCCCAGCGCTAAAAGATAAATACAAGGAGGCTAAGAGAGAGGCGAAGAAATCGGTGTCAGAGGCAAAGAACACGGCGTATGAGATGATGTATAAACGACTAGAGACGAAAGAAGGAGAACATGACATGTTTAAGTTAGCCAAGGCAAGAGAAAGCAGAAGACAAAATTTAAGAATTGTGAAGTTTATAAAGGCCGCGGATGGAGAAGTTTTGGTGAAGGACAATGACATCAAGGGGAGATGGAAAACTTACTTCAATAACCTTTACAACATAAGGAACCCAAATCAACAAACCGAGATAGATAATACAACCCAAACAACACAACAAAACAAATGCTATGTAGAAGCATCACAGTAGACGAAGTTACGAGAGCTATGAAGAAAATGGGAAGGGCTAAAGCGGTGGGGCCAGACAACATACCGATTGAAGTGTGGAAATGCCTGGGAGATGAGGGCTCCAATGGCTAACAGATTTATTCAACACTATCTTTACGACAGGGAAGATGCCGGACCAGTGGAGAACCAGTGTCATAGTCCCCATATATAAGAAAAAGGAGATGTTCAAAGTTGCGAAAACTACAGGGGAATAAAGCTATTGAGTTACACGATGAAATTATAGGAAAGAGTTATTGACACGAGAATTAGACGGGAAACTCAGATAGCGTCAAACCAATTTGGATTTATGCCAGGACGCTCTACAACAGAAGCCATACACACCATAAGGAGGATAATGGAGAAATACAGAGAAAAGAAAGGGACCTCCATATGGTATTCATCGACCTAGAAAAGGCCTATGACAGTATTCCGCGTCAAGTAATTTGGGAAAGTCTAGACTTAGAAGGGGTTACCAGAAGGTATATCAAAATAATCAAGGATATGTTGATGTGGGCAAAAACGTGTGTGCGAGCCCCGATCGGAGACACGGACTCATTCACAGTGGAAGTGGACTCCACCAAGGATCGACACTGAGCCCATTTCTCTCACAATAGTGTTGGATGAAATGACCAAGTCTATAACGGCAGCCAGTTTCGTGGTGCATGCTCTTTGCGGATGATATTGTCTTAATATGGAATCTAAATGGTGCTGAACGACATGCTAGAACATGGAGAGCAGCACTAGATCGCAAGGTTAAGGATAATTCGTTCTAAGACAGAACATGCATTGTAACTTTTAGTGGTGAGATGGAAGAGGACACTCAAATCAGTATTCAGGGTATGGCGTCCCACAAACGTCTACGTTCAAATACCTGGGCTCGTACCTACAGGAGGACGGAGAGATACAGCGATGTAGCGCATCGTGTTTCAAGCAGAATGGTGCAAGTGGAGAGCAGCATCAGGGATCCTATGTGATAAGAGGTTCCCAGCAAAACTAAAGGGAAAGCTATACCGAGTGGCAGTACGCCCCGCTATGTTATATGGAACAGACTGTTGGGCCATAAAGAAATCGCACGAGAAACAAATAGAGGTAGCGGAAATGCGAATGCTGAGGTGGATGTGTGGCAACACAAGACTGGATCGGATAAGAAACGAAGTGTTTCGACAGAAGCTAGAAGTGGCTTGTATCGCGGATAAAATAAGAGAGGGAAGATTAAGATGGTTTGGGCATGTCAAGAGGAGACCAACAGCGGCACCAGTTAGAGCAGTAGAGAACATCATCTTAGAGGGTAGGAGGAGTAGAGGAAGACCTAGATTGACTTGGGATGAGGTAATTAGGCGAGATATGATACATTTGCACCTCTCTGAGCACATGATCGAGGATAGGAGTGAGTGGAGACGTAGAATTAAATTAAGGACTTTTAGTGGGACCTATACGCAGGTAGGGTATGTGAGGTCTTCTTGCGAGGCCTGATGTGTACGTAGTCCATATATGCCATCTACCGGTGATTCTACCTGCTCCTCTGATATATGTTTTTTGTCTTTCTCTAATTCTTTAGTTGTTATATTTGTGTATGTTGTTTGATATATGTTGTATGATTTATTTTATGATATCTTGCTATCGTTGGCTTTTGCTATCGAGTCGGGGGTCTCTTTGGAAGCGGTCTCTCTACCTAACAAGAGGAGAAAGACTCGCCTACACCTACCCTCCCCAGACCCTGCTCTTGAGTGGGATATACTGGGTTTGTTTTTTGTTTGTTTGTTTATGATATACACAACTATCAAATGAAATGCTGATAAACCTATGATTTACAATCAAACCTCTTATACCACTGCCTAGGGGCTTGTTTAAGACCATATAAAGATCTTTTTAATAGACAGACCTTGTCTTCATTATCAACTTCTACTATATTGAAGCGTAACATTGGCCGTGTCCAATATTGTCTCATCTTCCTCAGTGATGATGATGATAATCAGTTAGTCATTTTTTAAAAGATGATGTATTTATATAAAATATAGAGAGAAAGTAGTGTGTGTTTTTATTTTTAATTTGGTGAATGGTGACTTACCATCAACTAAAGCAGCACGGTACAACTTATTTTGCAAATGTTACGGTTAATTTGGGTGACTAGCGAACTGATGTCATGCTTCCAGCTTCCACCATGCCTTTAAATTCATTGTAGCACGCCACGAATTCCCGTATGAAGTGATAGCCATAAGTGTTTTATTTAGATTGTTACAATATAATACATGCTCCTGGGACAACATGTGAAGTGTAACATTAAAATGACATGATGGTCGTAAGTGTTTTGGATTTGTGATCATGATGAAAATTACCGTGCAACAAGCGCGGGACAAAACTAGTAATATTAAATCTAAATAAACATATTATCGTACATGCTAATGGTAATACATTTTTTAATGATAATTCAGAATATGAAAAATAATATATAACAAACAAAATGTTGAATATTATTTATTATTTGTCACATCAAATTTCTTTTTATTATTCCAGTTACCCATTTGACACTTCTTTTTTTAATATTCTATTCCATTTGATTATACTATATTTACTATTACTTTCAAAATATTATTTATAATATATATTAATCCTTTTGGTCGGTTAGTACAGTAACCAGGGCTATATTAGTAATTTGCAGTGAAGTGATACGTGTTGCACTGTGCTTCTCCCATTGCATATACATGTAGACAGAGACCGTCACTCTGCCTCTCTCTTCACCATTTCTGATCTCTCTTTTCATTTCACGATGATGGCGTTTGGTGGTGATTATCATCAAATCTGCCATCTGCAGGTTGATGGTTGTTTCGAGTAGGTTAAAAAATTAGGGCAAAAATGTGGGTTTTTGACTTACGTGGAAGAGGAATAGGGTTGTAATGAAAAGATGATCAAGATCTAGGCTTGAGGATTGACATCGAGAAAGTTTATCTTTTGGTTTCTAATTTCAGTCCAGTGGTCGATTTGGTGTTGAACTCGGTCCAGAGGTAATGCGATGCCAGAGAGATTACGGGTTAACCTAGATTCTATTGTCGTCGAGGGTTTACAGCAAAATCTGAAATTTCTGCAACATCACCTTCGATTCACACAAAGATGGAGTAGGAAGCCAACGAGAAAGAAGTAAAAGCTGCCGGAGCTGAGCTTCTGCCCGACGGACGAAGGGTCTACGCATTCATGGCTGGGAGATCGAGTCCACCAATCGTTCTTGTCTCACATCCCTCACCTCCAATCGTAATTTCCCTTAATTCTACTCCAGTTACTGTCAATATTTGCATTGATTACTGTTATTCTTGAAAAATCGTTTTTTTTTTTTGGATTTAAACTTTAAAGCACGTGATTTGGAAGTTAATATTGCGTATGAAGTTGTTGTAGTGTTGTAGTATGTAAATTTTTAGGCTTTTTTAGGGACTTATCAGACATGTTTGTTGATCAGTTTTGGAGTTTTAAGGATGGGAGATTGATCGTGTACTGATGTTGTTATGATCATACCATGTTTCTGTATCAAGATATTGACATGCATGAACTTGGTAGGCTAGCTGTTAATCGTTGCTATATATTGCTAATCTCAATTTATTGTGGCTTTTGCAATATGATTCACGCAAAAGTAAGTGAACTAATTTTCATATCACTTAGCAGCTACACACCAGTTTCTCATAGCTCTGACCAGGTGAAGCATCGTCCATCGGACATTAACTCGGATAATGATAAAATGGCGTCGATATCCTGTCATCTTAAGTTATCTTAATTGGTATGGTTTCTGCTAGTTTCCGAACAATTTCAGTGTTTGCTCAACATGGGTCTTTTTTAACAAATGTAGTTCCTATTGCTTAGTAAAATAAATTGTGGATTTAATACTTTAAAATGTTTTAAGTTCAGAGTTTTAAATTTGTTTTGATTGGTTTAGGGTCTATTCAGTTGATGATGATTTTAAAACATTGAAATATGCAAGAGAGGGATTGCCAAGTAAAAAAAAGAATAAGAGGCTTATCATATTTGGGCCAAGTATACAAATTTAAATCAATACCTGCAGATTTTTTTATTTTGACTATAATTTGTTATATCTGTGTTTATGAAATGAAATTGAAACAGGAAATAAGCATTTCAAGTAGACTTTCTAGTTATTGATGTTTAATTATGATGAATTGACAGCAGTCCTTTATATATCTATATACTCTTTCTTCTTATATAACTCCTATATATATCTTATACTCTTTCTTCTTATATAACGTCGTCAATCAGGAGACTCTGAAAAAAAAGAGATTAAATGCAAGGATTAAGTCATGCAATTTGCTACCACTTAGGTTCTTTTACGTATTATCATTTATTTAACTAATTATTTGGATTCATCAAATATTTTTTATGATGATGTTTTGATGGGTACTGATTATTACTAATATTCGAGCTAGGTATGGTGGATGTGTTTTCCAGTGAGAAAATTTAGAATTCTCAAGTGGTTTAATGATGAGCTCACTTAGATAACATAGAAGGTTGGTATATTTTCTTCATTTGATGCATTTTAGATCATATCCAATATGCTAATTTCCATGTATGTTCGTACAGTAACGATTGGTTTGATGATCAACCTTTCATTCTTCGTAATAAAGCTAATTTTACAATCTTTACTGCAGATTGACAACGAGTTTTGACAATAGCAACTTAAGCTTTGATTTAGGTATGATCTTTTGCTATTTCTGTCATGAGTTATGTTCATATTAACTTGGTTGCTATGTAATTCGATGAGTTTATTCGGTTTCTGTGATGTAAAATTGTGTTTAGTTCTTAGAGAGGTGTTTATTTATCTTGGATTTTTGTTGACGATTAGTTATGATCATATAGTAATACATATAATGATACTTATAGTTGGTTTGTTCTCTTGCTCAAGTAAACTATTAAGTATGCTCACAATGTCCATATTATGAGTGTAGCAATTAATAGGAATATCTATGTTGTCATCAATTTCAATTTGAAGCTTTTAGTACTTACTCTCTAACCTTTGAATGCTACCTATCCTTAATCACATCAATTTAGACTAATGGTCATTGTTTTAACCATTTCAAGGAGCTTTAAAACTCCTATATATCTTGCACATATTGATATATTGTTTTTTTTCATTGATATGTCAGGGGGATAAAAGAACTGAAACAATATGCCGATACGAAGTTCATCATGTTAAAGAGCATTACCCGAGGTTATTTTCTTAAACAAATATACATGTGTGTGTATTTAATATAATTTGAGATTTATATATAAGATTTAATTACTATTTTGTTGTTATTATCTCAGGATTTAACAGTAGGAAAAGCTATAATTTACTCAATCAAGGTAGTACAGGGCTTTGGAGGGAATTTTTCTTATTCACACCTTCATGGATTCATTTGTCACTAACCATGTCAGAATTTTAATATTAAATTTTTAGAATTTTGGTTTATATAATAATCTTTTGTTTCTTTTATCTTATTTACTATTTTTTTGATGTGTTATGGGAGATATAAAGAATACATTTTTTATCTGTCCCTTATTTACTTATCTTGGGGATTAAAAATGTTAGGTTAAAAGTGCTTTAATGTGATATGGGAGATATAAAGAAGACATTAACTATGAGCTTTATGATTTTGAAATTAGCATTAGCATTGGAATTCGCTGTGTTTCACATGTTTTTATTTGGATCAGCATAAATGTTGATAACAGATAATCTCTTAATTTATTATAGATTGACTGAATTCCAAATCATGATTATGTCAAATTTAGAGATTGGATTTAAGTTTATATGTGTCATCCTTCATATTAACTTTCTATTCTCTTTGTTGTAGATGGTAATTTAGATATGATTTTGTGAGAAATATTAGTTCATATGGACATTACCTCGCTAAAAGGTTGATGACGTGTCAAAACAAATTTGGGTCAAAGCAGGCCTTTTTCAGAAAAAGGTATTACTTTGGTTCGGGTCAAGACCAGGTTAGCTCAAAATGTACTTGGGTTAAATGATCGTTTTAGGTTGTAACATTGTTTGAACTTATGGTTTGCAAGATGAAAAATTAAGAAAATGTTTATTTTTCAGGAAATTGAATTGTTGATACTAGGCTTTTTTAGGAAGGATTATACCTAAAATGGCCATTAAACATCTATCATAAATTAGTATCTCGGTTGCAATATTCTAATCCTATTATTTTATTAAGAAAACATCCATTATGTAATTATGTGTATTATATGTAAATTGTCAAGTTAATGAAATAGTTTTATAAATAATTATAAGTTCTTTCATTAGGTATTAGGTTAGTATGAATTACTGTAAATTTTATTTTCGTTAGCATGATGTGCATTACCTAAGTGGATGACTTCTTATTTATTGTGTGAATTTTGGTTGTCTTTTAATCTTTAGTATTTTGTGATATTCATAGGAGAGAGGCCGTCAGAAGCAATAAAGCCCATATGAATGAAGTAGCAACCGCGGAAATCCTTTTGTAATTGTAAACCTAAAAGCAGCAGCTTTAAGAAGGCTGCAATCTCTTTTGTATATCAATCAGTTAGTGGCTATGTAGAAAATGTACACTGATAATATCGTTGCATACTGTTGCAACCCAAAAACAAAAGAATTATAGAACATTAGTTCTATATTATGTATGAGCTCACAAGCTATTTACAAAAGAACCCCGCGGCAACGAGCGAGTTCAAATTCTAGTTTTTTATTATATTTTAAAACATAATATTTTACAAGATACCAAAAATATATGTTAAAGTTCTTATTTTTATATACATTTTAATACAAATTAATCCGAAATCAACGCTTCTCAAATCTATCAATTATAAAAAACAAGGTTTTAGTGTCGCGTGTCATTAATTGAGACCTTTAGATTTTTGTTTTACCGCCTAAACATTTTTCATTTATCTATGTAACATCCTGTATTTTTACGTTTATTAAAAGTTAAGTCATTTATTCTTGTAAGGTCAAAGTTTTTCAATTATGAAACTTATGGTTTGCTTATGCTTATTTAGTTGTATGCCTTTCATTCTTCAATTGAAAGTTAATAGTTTAATTATGAAATTAAACATAATTGTAAGTAATAATAATATTACTAATACTAATAATAAGTATAATAATAATAATGATAATAATATAATAAGAAGAAGAATAAGCATAATAATAATAAGATCAATAAAGGTGATATGAAATGAAAGTTATTAAACTTAAAATGTTTAAGCCTTAAACTTATTAAGTACAAGGGTTGTTTTGCTATTTTGAAAACTTAAAAATTAAAGTTTAAACATGAAATACCAAAAGAAAAAACCACAGGGACCAAAGGTGTAATTCTGGAACACCCAACCCCCACCCCATTCATCCCTGTTTCCTCCCCACGTTTTCGGCCGCTTACAGGCTACGATCGCACTAAACACCTGCAACACCATTTCTGATCTCTCTTTTTATTTCACGATGATGGCGTTTGGTGGTGATTATCATCAAATCTGCCATCTGCAGGTTGATGGTTGTTTCTAGTAGGTTTAAAAATTAGGGCAAAATGTGGGTTGTTTGACTTACGTGGAAGAGGAATAGGGTTGTGATGAAAAGATGATCAAGATCTAGGGCTTGAGGATTGGCATCGAGAAAGTTTATCTTTTGGTTTCTAATTTCAGTCCAGTGGTCGATTTGGTGTTGAACTCGGTCCAGAGGTAATGCGATGCCAGAGAGATTACGGTTAACCTAGATTCTATTGTCGTCGAGGGTTTACAGCAAAATCTGAAATTTCTACAACATCACCTTCGACTCGCAACAAAGATGGAGTAGGAAGCCAACGAGAAAGAAGTAAAGCCGCCGGAGCTGAGCTTCTGCCCGACGGACGAAGGGGTCTACGCATTCATGGCTGGGAGATCGAGTCCACCAATCGTTCTTGTCTCACATCCCTCAACCTCCAATCGTAATTTCCCTAATTCTACTCCAGTTACTGTAAATCTTTGCATTGATTACTGTTTTTCTTGAAAAATCGTTTTTTTTTTTGTTGGATTTAAACTTTAAAGCACGTTGATTTGGAAGTTAATATTGCGTATGAAGTTGTTGTAGTGTTGTAGTATGTAAATTTTTAGGCTTTTTTAGAGGGACTTTATCAGACATGTTTGTTGATCAGTTTTGGAGTTTTAAGGATGGGAGAGTGATCGTGTACTGATGTTGTTATGATCATACCATGTTTCTATATCAAGATATTGACATGTATGAACCTGGTAGGCTAGCTGTTAATCATTGCTATATATTGCTAATCTCAATTTATTGTGGCTTTTGCAAATGATTCACGCAAAAGTAAGTGAACTAATTTTCAATATCACTTAGCAGCTACACACCAGTTTCTCATAGCTCTGACCAGGTGAAGCATCGTCCATCGGACATTAACTCTGCAGGATCGGATTTCAGGTGGTTTTTCTCTCAACTCACTGTGAATCAACACTCTGCAAGCAGTCTTTAAGAAGAGTTGATCACAATATAACAAGTAACAAGCAGTAAGAAAATTTAACACAGCAAGTAATTTTCAAGGTACTTTTATATATTGCTTCTCAACTCAAAGGATTACAAGACGCTTGGACTCAAATCACTTATCTAAAAAGTTACAGGGAGAAGATATATAATACTACCTACAGCCTGGAATACTTTGATTCCAGCTGGACACCTCTAACCCTACATCTATACTACAAGACTCTAGGTGAGGTCTTTCAGACATTTGCCTGAGAGTTGGTAGTCAGGACATGTCCCTGACTTACCTTGTCACCAACTAAAGTTGGTAACATGTAATCATAAAAAGGTGAGCAGTAGAATAAAGTATGGTCAACAGCATGGTCTTTTAGGAAGAACCCATGCTGTGTCACCCATGCTGTGTCAGAGGTCTGCATGCGGACTGATAGGGACCATACTTTTATCTGCTGGACATAGCATTGTCTTCCAAAGGATAAAGTGCTTCGGAAGAAAACTTCTTCCGAAGGCACTTATACTTCAGAAGACTGCTTCTTCCGAAGCTTGGAGTCTTCTTTGTCTTCGGAAGCTTTCATACTTTGTCTTCAGCTCTTTCATTAGACTTTGTCTTCGGAAGCTTTTAGACTTTGTCTTCAGCTCTTTCATCAGACTTTGTCTTCGGAAGCTTTCAGCTGTTGGCTTCAGTTGTTGTCTTCAGTAGTTGACTTCAGCTTTTGCCTTCGGAAGATGTCTTCTGCTGTTGTCCTTAGACTCTCGGAAGATCTCTTGCTTGGCTTCGGAAGCCCTTTAATGTAGTACCAAAAGTGACTATGAAGTGAATTTGGTTGCACCAGCCTTATCATGATCCAACAAACTCCCCCTAGGCTGATGCTACCAAAACTTCACTTCTCTCTTCTTCTCAAAGCTCTCAGCACCAAGGAGAGCAGGTGTTTATCAGTGTCTTCATTCTTTCCTGCTGTGGCTGAGAATCTTGTACAGATCCTTGGTGGACAGAACCTCTACTCTGTCACCTTGGATTATATGTACCCTCTGTTGTGGCCCTCTGAAAAAGTTAGTTGATGGGAAGTATAGTCATATTCCCATCGAATTATTGGTTCCAATTCAGGACCTTCCACCATCTGTAGAAAAGCTGTGCCTTTGGTGGTTGATCTTTCCTTGTCTTCCACTCTTTTCAGCTTCAACTTCTTTAATCTTGGCTCTTCTACTTCGTTCAGCCAAGTGGAGACCGCTGATGTGGTTTCTGATGTGTGCAGCAGTCTCAGAGTTGGAGGGATTGGAGAATGGCTTCTCTGCAAGCTCAGCAAGATCAAATCTGCTGAGATGCAGTAGAGAAGTGGCATTGTGCCTGTTGGTTTCACCATTCTCCCTTTCCACAACAAAGTTGTGAGAAGGTTCATCGACCTCCACTGGATTATTGCATTTCTAGGTCCAGGAGATTGACCAAAAATCTTGTCCTCTTTCCTTGTATCCAGCAGAGTCACCAGTCTTCTTCTTAGCCTCTTCTCCTCAGCATTGAGGGTATCGGAGTTGAGACCAAGAAGTCTTGCAGCCTGGCCCAAAGTATCTCTAGGAAATTCAAGAAATTGGCCTAGGGTGAGGGAGCTTGAAGAGTTATCACATAGGTGATGTTGATAACCTCTCCCTCACAGGAGATGCTGCTCAAGGTAGTGCAGTTGATGAGCCTTGTCTTGAACTCCTTATTTCCTCAAAGGAGAGATGTTTAGGAGGCTGAGGGGATGGTCTTGGTTGTTGTTGGGTAGGCTTAGGTTTAGTGGTTTTGGGTTGAGTCTTGGGTTTTAGGATGGGTAGTTTGGGTGGGTTGAGGTGATGTGGTAGGTTTGGGTAGAGTTGTGGGTTGAGGGGTGAAGGTTTCATCAGTGGGTTCGGCTTTAATGGGAAAAGGAGTTGGTTCTGGTGTGGTTGTGGCTGTGGTTGAGTGGCTGGGGTTGAGACCGTTCCCTTTACCCTCCTATACATCTCCCTTCTCTTCCCCAAACGGATGTCAGCTTTGATTTCACTGACTATCCGCTGGAGTGTCCTTTCGGACATAGGTCCCACCTGCCTACCAGAGAAGCCATGAGCCCGGAGATAGTCCTTCATCCAGGCTTTGTCAGTTGACCTCTTGGTGGCAGTGACCTCCTTCTCTTCCTCCCTCTTCCTCTTCACTTTCAACTTCTCCCTAGCAGCCTTCTTCCTTTCCTTCTCCATTTGATCCTGCTCTTTATGGTGGAGCAGCAGGATCATGTCATTGTCATGTGGAGACAGTTCAGGAAGACTGAAGCCTCTTGAGAGTAGGAATTTGATCCTCTCCTCTCTCAGCTTCAGGGCTGCCTCCCTCTGCTCTTCTTCTGCCTTCCCAAGGCCAACCTGGCTTCCCTTTCTTGTTGTAGCCTGGTTGACCTCTCCAAAGTCACCACTCCTCTAGTGGTAGCAGGAGTATCTCCTCATTGACAGCTCCCAGACTGATGAGCTGGTCAATGAGTGCTGTTCTTCTCTTTTGGTTGATTTCTTCTGATTGGCTGCGGCTGCCTTAGAACTAGCAGCTAGCACCTTTTCAGTAGGAAACCTACCTTTCTTTTTAGCCTTCTCAATCCTCTCCTCTCCTGAAGCTCTTCCGCAGTCAATTTCCTTTTGCCTTTGTCTTTGGGGTGCTTGACTGTGGTGGTTCTTGGATGGAGGGTTGTGATTGAGAGAGAAGTTCAGCTGGTGCTTGGATTAGAGGAATGTCAGAAGTGTCCTCCCTGCTCACCTCAGATGCTATTTCAGCAATGACATCTGTGATGGTCAGTTCCTCGGACATCTGAAACAAGCCTTCCGCAGCTTCTATTTCGGCCTCGGAAGACTTTTCTTGTTCTTCCGAGGCTTCCATATAGGCTTCGGAAGCTTCAGCTTAGCTTCGGAAGATGAGACTGCTGCAAGTTCTGTCCCATCTGTTTTCAGTTGCTGGGCCATCAGTCCCCACTTCCCTTCAAAGCTAATCTCAGGTTCCATGAAGACCTTAGGTTGACCAACTTCTTCCACAGTGGTAGAAGGTGCAGTCAGTCTTTGAAGCTCCTCAGCCCCAAAGTAAGCAAGTGTGGTGTCGGGCTGGGCTGTTCTAGGGATGATCTCAATACAACTTGTGAAAAGTCTATAGAGATCTTGAAGCATCCTTGAGTCAATCTCCAGAAAGGATTGAGATGACTCAGGTAGTGTGATTAGTTGGGTGGAAATGAATTGGGTCTATGGTTCCATAGGTGTTTGTCTCTGAACTTTCTCCCCTTTTTTGGAAGCATCATCTTGAGAGCTAGATGAGCTAGAGAAAGAAGTCATTGAGACCTGGATTGGTACATGCCTAACAGACCTCTCCGTCTGTTTCTCAGCTAGTTTAGCCTTGAGAGAGTTAATCTCAATTGCTGAGTGGCAGTCCTTGATTCTAAGATCTTCACTGTGATTCCAGGTTGGAGACCTTAGAAAGCAAGTACTGAAGTGTTAGTTGCATACTTCCCTCATCTTCATAAGGAGAATCATGGGGAGATGAGATAACATACCTAGTATGCTCACTCTCACCACCAGATGTGGTTTCTTGGCACCTGGTTTCCTTTGCTCA
Source organism: Flaveria linearis (assembly GCA_024085815.1). Lineage (NCBI taxonomy): Eukaryota > Viridiplantae > Streptophyta > Magnoliopsida > Asterales > Asteraceae > Flaveria > Flaveria linearis. The sequence goes on from CM044001.1 coordinate 16,682,843, forward strand.
GAGTCATCTCTTTCAGAGATGTCAATGGGAAAAGTTGCCGTAGACTCAGTCCTAATTATGTTACCACTGTCCTGAGAGCTCAATGAGAGACTCTGAGTAGTGGCAGCTGAGTCTACATGAGTCCCCTCCACATCAGTGGGACTCACCTCAGTAGCTGGCTTCTGATGGGGGCTAGAGACAAGGGATCCCTCTTGGCTCTGTTGATCTTTCAGTAGGTGTTGTAGATCAACTTCATGGCCATGGAGAGAGTGTAATCTCTTCATCAGTTCGGAGTAAAAGGTCAGTGAAAGAGAGGGTGTTAGTCCTACTGACCCGGGACCTAAGTCAATGTCTACATGCATTGAGCCTATGGTGGGGCTGTCCCTAGAAGGCTGCACAGGGAGTGGTAGAGACTCACCCTGTGGCTAAAGGCTTGGGGTTCGGGCTCAGGGGTTTGAGACTGAGGAGGCTCAAAACCTACATTGAGGTCAATTATGAAGGATGGTGTGACCTCGGACTGAGTGGGAGCCCATGATTCCACTCTAGTCCTTTGGGTGTGAACAGAAGGAGCTTGTTCAATTAGAGTAGATTGAACAAGGTTCGTTTGGGGCGTCTCTGATATGTGGCTTTGATGGGTAAAGAAGGTTTGGTATTGTGGTGGATGTTGCTGGTGTGGGTTCATCACCTGTAGGGAGAACAGGGATGTCACCAGGAGCTATGCGCTCAGTCATCTCTGGAGGTAATGGAGTGTACCGTCCAGGAAGTTGGTGGACATCTTCTTCAGTGTCTGAAGATGGTAGGCCTCATGTGTGGAACAGGAAGAGCAGCTGCGCAGACAAGCTTGCTTGGTTCCATCTCACAGTGATTATGTGTTGAAGAAATCGGGGATACGAAAGAATGTATCCCTGCTCAGATTGGCGATTAGGTTGTTTCAACACAAATCGTGAGTAGTTGAATCTGAGGCCTCTCACCAACCATGAACATGCATCCTAGTGTCTATGGTTTGATCCCAACCCCTGATTTGTTGGATAGGCAAGTGTCGAACATGTGCAGCAGGAATTTCCAATGG